>CM047746.1:13014399-13614399 GCA_026225825.1 Pistacia integerrima
CTAATTTTTTTAACGATTTTTCAAAGATGAAAACTTTGGAAAATTGTGAAAAATAAAATACTATGCATTTTGGGTCGAGCCCTGCTGCGTTGTGCTTCTAAGATCCCCATTTGAATTGTGGTTTATAGATTTGGGACGCATGCTTTTTGTGTGGAGCGAAACCTTGGCCCTTTCAACGCAGAAAGGGGAAAGGGGTGCCGCCTGCACACCGAGAGACGATCTTTTCGGAGGTGTCGTTTCGGTCTGATTTTTTTAATGGTGTGGAGAAAAATGTAAGGAGCGAAATACAATAAGAACGGAGCGATTCGGACAAGTGGATTTTTTTTAATGATTTTTCGAAGGTTAAAACTTTGGAAAATCGTGAAAAATAAAATACCTTATGCATTTTTGGGTCCTTTGGGTTCTATGGCCGTTGGTTTGGCCTTTCTAAATCGCATTTGAATTGTGGTGTACAGTAGTTTGGGTGCACGCTTAAGGCTTGGTGGAGCCGAAACCTTGCTTTCGCGCACAATAGGGGTGTTCGCCACATCAAGGGACGATCTTTTTGGAGGTTGTCGTTTAGATCTGAGTTTTCGTATGTGGTGTAGAAAAATGCAAGGGATGAAATGCAATAAGAACGGAGCGATTCGGACGAGCAGATTTTTTTTAATAATTTTTCGATGATTAAAATTTGGAAAATCGTGAAAAATAAAATACTATGCATTTGGTCTAAGTCCTTGCTATGCTAGCTTTATAAAATCCCCATTTGAATTGTGGTGTGCAGAGTTGGGGCACACGCTTGGTGTTGAGCGATAACCTTGCTTTTCCACACGGCAGGGCGTCCGGCACACTGAGGGACGATCTTTTCGGAGGTTATCATTTTGATTTGATTTTTACATGGTGGTGGAGAAAAATGCAAGGAACGAAACGTAATAAGAACAGAGCAATTCGGACGAGCGATTTTTTTTTGTTGATGCGTGATTTTGAGACCAACTAAACGCACGTGGGAACTGCTTAGCTGACTCAGAAGACATACGTGTATGAGGGTATTGAACTGAATAAAAGATGGAGAACAATGTTTAGTGGTTCGACGCTGAGGTAAGCGAATCTACATGCAACCCCCTTTTTGTATTTGTATTAATATATGAGACCTTTAAAGGCTAATGCTCAGAGCGATACAAGAGATTACTAGAGAGAGAGAGAGAATATATGCTATTCCTGGGAGAAATTAGCTAATCCCACAAACGGGAGATGAACCCTCTATTTATAGTGGGATGAGTTAAGGTAATGATTACCAAATCATTGAGTGGGTCAGATTGCCATGCAAATCCTTCCTTGCGTCCCGTTGTTCACCTGCTTGAGTGATTTACTCGACATGTGCAGGGATTGGACACGTGGATCGCCTCCAAACTTTCACTAGTCTAGCGCACACCCACTGCACTGGCAGGAGTATGCCGCTTGCATCAGCATGTGATGTGGCTACGTCCGAATGGCTGCAGGACTTACCTAAGCTCTGACCACTTATGCTGACAGGGCTTTGCATCAGCCCTACTTTTTCAGGCATAACAGAAGTCCCCTAGTTTTTAAGGATTGAGAATCAAACCGTGGAAACTACATATTATGCCTTGATTTGATGTGTTTGAAGAGATAATGGTCGATCCGACCCTTCGTGCAGAGGTCGAGGAAACGCCTCAATGCAGTGACCCGAATATGGCCTTTACTCTGGCCGGGTCGCCGACTATTCTAGACCATTATTCAATGCCATGACGATGACTCTGGTCTTTATCTGAGGTTCACAACCTGATTGTATTTTATGGAATTGTTTTCCAAGCAAGGTTTACATCGCCTCGTGGATGATATACGCCGAAGGTGGATAGTCACGCGCTCCGTGGATCGAACCAACGAGACGAAGAGTTTTTTATGTAACGACCTCTTCAGATATTATCCGTTGCACTTTTGTAGCTAATACATTTAATGAAATGCCTTTTGCTTTGACAGACGTGTCTTATGCGCAATAGGTGCCAGCCATGCGCATTAAATATGAGTCATGCTGAAACGACATTCCCCATCAAAGCATTAAATACGGATGTGGGCGTATTTAATGTGGAGGGGGGAAACGTGTCGACGCTTCAGTGTTCCAATGAAAAAGAATGACGATTTGGTTTCTCGAAGCGTGACTTGCATCGCGATTCCGCGACACGGGTGGGTCGCGATCAACCGTGAGATGCGCTTTTCCGCCCAAACTCGCTTTGACTTCTTGGAAACCAAAGCGCCAACCTTTCCTTTACTATAAACCCCAAGTTCACTTCTGTATGGCATAATACTATCTTCTCGTTTAAAGAGCAAGAAACTCGTGAGCCTTAGTTCTGGTTTCTCGAATTGGCGCTTGACATTCAAAGCAGGAGGATCAATCTTCGCAGTTCAAGAGGTAAGGATGGTTCCTCTACTACTTTTTATTATTATTTCTTGCTTTTGATAGTTGCCATGCGATGATAGTCTGTTTCCGTTTAGTTGATCGAGATGAAATCTTCTCGTCGGTGAGGCCATGGGATGGTGGCTCTAAAACATTTTAGGGTTTTTCTAGTGGTTTGGAGGAAGCTTACTTTTCCTCCACGTCATCTTACAAAATAGTGGGTAAATTTGAGGACTGAAAGTGATTCTTGCATGTCGCCTGTAATGCAGAAGAATGGACCTCAAACGACCTGTGGACTGAGAGAGCCAACTGCAGGCAAGATGACGCCTATGTTTTTCCAGAGATCCCCTTGGACAAGAATATTGCTGAGGATATTCAGAAGGTGGTAGACCAATATGCTCTAAACATAGAGGTCTTCCAGCATAGGTCATACATAGCTCTAACTGGGCTAGGAAGTGGATGTCACGGAATCCTCCGAGAACATCTTTAGAGAAGGGGCCCCTTGATCCCTTTCCACCCTTTTGTCAAGTCGGTTCTCGATCACTTCGGGATCGCATCGCTGCAGCTCACGCCAAATGCGTATATGATAGCCGTGGCTATGTATATTGCATGCGGCGAAAATAGATTAGGCAAGATAACTGCGCTAGAGCTCAGTTGCTCGTACATCCTGAAGAAGAGTAAGGACAAGGATTCTTACTACCTCTCAAAGCGATCTACCATTGAAGCGGGAATGCATAGTTACCCGAGCAACGTAGGGGCATACGAGACGAAGTTCTTTTCCTTTCGATATGATGGCATTTTCCAATTTCAGGAGCCGAGTAGGTTTTCCTTTTCTTTTGAGTTTGCGAACTTATTTTTGATCTTTGCTAACGAGCTCGCTGTTTCTTCGTAGTTAACAAGACAACAAGGTTATCGCTCCTCGAGGATCAGGACAGGATCACTACCTTCGCCTTTTTGCAAAGAGAGTCGCGACGCAAGACTACTTGTGACAACCGCAAATTTGTGGAAGTACGGTTTCTTCAACTCCAAAGCGACCCTAGAGACCACATCGAGTAAGATTCTTAACCCTAGCCTGTTTCTTTTTACTGCCATGCCAATAACTATTTTTTAATTCTGTTCGGCATGCACCACCATGCCTCCTAAAGTGCCCAGATCACCACCCGGGATCAGCAAGCTTCACCTTCCTTTGAATGGGTGTCACCAGACCGGCCTGGTATCTCCCCAAGGGTCCCCGTTGGAAGGACACAGGGTGTGCTTGGCGGGACCTACGGTGCTCTCAGCTTCACCTGCTCGCCTTAAGCACAAGACTATGGCTCAAAGGTCCAAGAAGTGAAAGCAACTTTGGGCCAAAGAGTCAAAGTCCGAGATGGAGGGTGGGCTTCAGCCTCCAGGGCCTTGAGAGGTTGTAGCCTTACCAAGCTGCCCGCTGGGAGGCTCAGTGCGCAACCGACATTTCCATCACCCTGAAGGGTCCACGGACAAGGCAAAGGGAGGCCGCGAGTCTTGGGAGGAGGTCGAGCAAGGAAGGAGCGGAGGGAAGGCTACCTGCTGCTGGTGTTGGCATGCCCGTGCTGGATTCAATGGGGTAACTTTCGGATCATTTGCAGCCAGTGGTTTTTACCCTATTAGAGTGTGGGCTTGCGAAGGCGTTTAAGCAGTTCATGGCTGCCAACCCCATGGATTTGATGTCCATATCCTTCCAAAGACTCCGAGCTGTAAAACAAGCGCGCGAAGACTTCACATTTGCTTAGTAGAAACTAACTTTATTCTCTTCGTTATGCAGGCCCTACTCTCCATGCACCTGGTCCTCGCGGAAGATTCAGTCGTTGCCGAGGGGTCAAAGGGTCGAAAGTGAAAGAGAAGAGGAACATGCCGTTCCTTGGCTGGACTTAGAAGTCGCCGAGTAGAGATAGATTCATCCACTGCTTAGGCAAATCAGTACATGTCTGAAAGGAATGCTGCTCTTCACACGGTGGACTTTCAGAAGGCCGAGTTAGAGAAGCAAGGAGAGGAAGTAAAGGAGCTCTAGAGGACGGCAGCCAGACTCACCAAGGAGGTTGATGAGAAGGACAATGAGCTATAAATGAACTCCGAGCCGCCTCGGCCGGAGCCAGAGCCGAAAGCGGAGGTCATGGGGGATCACTAAAAAGTAGAGGTCGGTGCTTGAGGCCGAACTCCAATTCACCCAAGGCCGGGTCACTCGCTGGATCGCAGAGATGCAAAGCAGAGATGGAGATAGAGGGAGGGTTGCCGAGTGGTCAATCCAGTCCATCTACGCCCTTCGACTGAAAAACCTTACGATGAATCTGATCGACCTCCCTAAAGAGTACTGGGATGCCTTCAACACTATGGCGCGGGCCGAGGATAAGGAGGCCGCAGGGACCTGACTCGGAAGAGGAACATCCGAAGTATGTCCTAGAGGAGCCTCGCACTGAAAGGTAGATCGGGCCGACTCACTTAAAGATGAGGTCGCACTCCGCCTTTCCCGGGATGAGGACATGACTACTTGCATTACGCTCTTCCGTTTTGCTTGCTGATATGTACTTTTTCATTTTATTAAGTAAATAAAGACTTCACTTTCTTAATTTTTCATGAGTATTTACAATTTTCGTACTCTATATCTTACATATGAGATTGCGTTTACAATAACATTAGCGCAAGTCTATGCGAACATAATTATACACATGGAAAAATGATTACAAAAGAACACAATCATACACTTGTTATTTACAAGGATTAAGAAAAGTAAAATATTTACAAGGAAAACGAAGGTCGTATACGATAATATGGCTGAGATGTTCGATTCCAAGCTCACTTAGATTTCGAACCATTCAAAGGGGCCCTTTTGAGATGATAGTCCCTTTAGTCTTATCACTTTGCGATGTGGTAATGCCTTCCCGCTTGGCCCCAAAACTCCCGCACTTCCTTCAAAACGAGATCACTGACTTGGAAGTCTCTTCTTCTAACCTTAGAGTCAAAACTTTTCGGGGCGCTGTCGATAGGTCGCTATTCTTACGAAAGCCTTTGTCAAGCGATGTTCTTCAACTAATCTAGACTTGCACGCATAAGCACTTCGTGTCCTGCCTCATTGCATAAGTCTCTCCGGAAGTGAACCGGTTTTCCCCTACCTCATGTGGATCATCGCCTTCGAGCCATACGCTAGCGAAAAAGGGTTTCTAAGGCAGAGGTTCCCTGGGAGTTGTCCCGTATGCCCACAAAACTTCAGAAAGGTCGCCAACTACTGGCGCACCAAGCTTGGCCTTCAGAGTGTGCATGATGGTTTTGTTGACAACTTCAACTTGACCATTTGCTTGCTGTCTTGCGATTGAGGCAAATTTCTTATGGATACCCACTGCCAGCCCAAATTGCTGGAACTCCTCCGGTATTGAACCTGCTTTCCCATTATCGAGAGGATATGAGAAATCCCATAGCAAAGACACAATGTTCTTGAAGACAAAGTCCTCCGAAGCTGTGGTGATCACGGCCAATGGCTCTACTTTGACCTACTTAGTGAAGTAATCTACCGCGACCATCGCACACTTGACTCCTCTTTTACCAATTGGCATGGGACCAATGAGATCAATTCCCCACATGGAGAATGGCTAAAGGTTGGTCATGGTTATCAGCTGGTGGGAAGGAGCTCGCGGTATGTTCATGAACCGTTGGCACTTGTCACACTTTTTGACAAAGTTCTAGGTGTCTTCTTGGATCAAGGGCCAGTAATACCCTTGACGAACAACTTTGTTAGCGAGAGAGCGTGCGGCTGTGTGATTACCACAAATCCCTTCATGTATCTCCCTCATGATATAGTCTGCTTCTTCACTGGTTACACATAGGAGGAGAGAGGCGCTAAACCCTCGCCTGTACAGTTGGTCTCCTATAAGTGTGTAACGAGCAACTATGGTTCACACGGTCCTTGCTTCGACCTTGTCATTGGGCAAGGTCCCATCTCGGAGATACTGAATGATAGGGGTAATCTAGGAAACTGATTCTGCCATATTCACGGCTTGTTTGGTTGAGCTAACACTAAAAGCCTCTATGAACCAAACAGGAATACTTTCCGGTGCATCTGAATCAAGCAACGAGGCTATCATTGCCAAGGCATCTGCCACAGAATTGTTATCTCTAGGAATCTGTGATCATGAAGTGCTTGAATGGCTCGAGCACGTGATGCATTGTTACTACAACATGCAAATATAGTAACTGCACTAGTCGCACAAAGTAATAAAGTGATGAGTGAGTATCATTCTCACGAGGATTAGTTGCTAAGCACTGAATTTCCTTAGTTTTCAAGTTGGGGGAACCGAATATTGTTTGGATTTATGGGAGAATATAAAACTAAACTGAAGGCAAAATTTACTAAATGTAAAAACAACTAAATTATGAAAGTGAGATTTAACACAAGAGAAATATCAATTAAAACAAACTGTAGGGTTTGACTTCATTCGAACCCTTTCCTTATGGATTAACTGTGGATTATGCTATCGTACACTCACATGCACGGATTGTAAACCGAATTCCCTTTAAGTTGTAAAACATAACATTCCCTCAGCTATGAATTCCTACTTTTCCTTATTAATCTTCCGCACCCAAGAAATTGAAGATTAACAAATCCAAGTTCATTAAGCTAATGGAATCCTAGATTGATTTCATTGTCTCTTAAATCTATCTCTAGCATTCAAAATAACAATGGTGATTATCCAAGAAGCTCAACATGACTCATTTCTCAATCTCATCATGTTCAACAAGTAAAATCAATGAAATTCGGAATAATCATACAATCTATGCAATAGAATATAAAAGCAACAATAATCAATTGATTAATTCATAGAAATCCAAATTACATCAAAACCCTAACCCAAAATGGGTTAGTTTATAACTAAATTAACACAAACAGCAAGAAAAACAATAAACCCAGAAATCAACATATTGAAATACAGAGAAAAGATTAGAGATCTCCACTAGTTGAAGAATCCACAAGATTAAAGCTCAAATCTTCTCTCTAAATGTAAAATCTACTAAAAACCCAACAAAACCAGATGAACCTCGTCCAAAATGGCAAGGTTTTCCTTATATAGTTCCCCTAAAAACCTAAAACCTTTCCTAAAATAAAACTATGCATTTTGGAGAAAACAAAATTTCCGTACTTCGGCGCGGAATGACGAACTAAAGTGAATCTCGTGCCTAGCTTCTTTCGCCGTGGCGAACCTTCCTGGAAAATTTTGAATTTACAAAATTGCCCTCCGCTTGCTTCCTAGCTTGAATCTTCGATCTTCGATGCTTTCTTTCATGGGAACAAACTTCATAGTGCTTCAACTCGCTCGTAACTTTCCTATCGAGATTCGCTTGCTTCGGTCCAAACTCCACGCTTCATTATTTTCTAAAAATGCACGTTCATTCAAACATAAAATATATAGAATTAAGTAGCAATTCAGGCATAAACAAACAAAGAAGTATCTAAAATATGGTAAAAAAGCCTAAATAAAATAGTATAATTTCCCTGATTATCAGCCACCTTAGCTTTAGATAGCGATCATATTTTTCTTTCCCGCTTTGATATTCTCCCAAAATCTTGCTTGACAACCAAAGATGGAGTTGTTATGGATGTTGATCACCTTGCTGATCCCATTTCTCTAGCCAACGGTTAACCCTTGGCCCTTTGAGCAGAGCTTCATACTCAGCCTCATTGTTGGTCGCTTTGAACCCAAATTGGAGGATGCCATGAATACGAGTCCCTTTGGGACTTAAGAGAAGAAGGTCCGCCCACTCTTTTCCCCCGCTTGATGATCCATTGACGATGTGCCCGGGAAGCCGATAGGTTTTGAACAGATTTCTGGGTGACTTCGCTGGCTTGTTGCTCGGGTTCCTTGATAGGATGATATGAAAATTTTGAGATGAAATCAGTAATAGCCTGCCCTTTGATGGTTGCTTTTGGTCTGTACTATAGATCAAATTGGCTTAGTTCCATGGCCCACTTGAGTAATTCACCCGATGCCTTTGGCTTCTAGAGGACCTATTTGAGCGGGTAATTGGTCATTACATGAATTGCATAAGCGTGGAAGTAAGATCACAATTTTTTGGAGGCGATCAGCAAGGCATAAGCCAATCGCTTCATTTCCAGATACCGCATCTCAACATCCGACGACGCTTGCTCGCGTAATAAACTGGCCATTGAACTCTGTTCTCGTCCCGAGCTAAAGCTACACTGACCGCATACTGAGAGATGGACATATATAGAAGGAGAATTTCCTGCGGGAGAGGCTTGGACATAAGAGGTGGTTTTCTGAGGTGCTATTTAATGCTCTAAAATGCTTGTTCACACTCGGGAGTCCACTCAAACTTCTTATGGGGCTGAGTATGTTGAAGAATGGCAAGCGGTTGATCTGCTTGGTTCTCGATATGAAGTTTAAACCTTCCAAGTGCGCTTATTCGCCCATTGAGACTCTCGAACTTCGTTTTTCGGTAAGGGGTCGTTTTCATGTGTGGAGAGCTTGGATTTTCTTGGGGTTGATCTCTATTCCCCTCTAGTTAACCATGTATCCCAGAAATTTTCCTGAGGATACTCCAAATGAGCATTTGAGAGGATTGAGCTTCATTCTATTCTTCCGGAGGATGTCGAACATCTCAACGAGATGCGCTATGTGATCTGAAGCGACATGCAACTTGACCAGCATGTCATCAAAATAGACTTTCATCGACTTCTCGATTTGTTTAGAAACATTCTGGCTAACTGCATACTGGTAAGTAAGCCCAGATTTTAGTCCCAGGCATAACCCTATAGCAATACAACCCCCGATCTATAACAAATAAGGTATGCTCTTCGTCCGACGCATACATCAGAATTTGATTGTATCCCGAGTATGCATCCATAAAACTTAGCACTGTCGGTTCCCTCCCTTGGGAGGTGGCAATCAACGATTGGTCGATCCTTGGTAAGGAAAGTTGTCCTCGTCATGTGCTTTGTTAAGGTCAATGAAGTCAACGCCAGTCTTCCATTTGCCATGGGCTTTTCACTAAGGAACCAGTTGGCAACCCAAAACTGGTAGAGCTCCCTTTGGATGGATCCATTACGAAGGAGATTATCTACCTTATCTTTTGAGGCAGTACATCATTCTAGATCTATCGCTCTTCTTTTCTGGCAGACCGGCTTGGCTTCACTATCGATGTTCAAGGCATGCCAAATGATGTTCGGGCTGATCCCGACCATATCGGCATGCGTCTATGCTAACACATCAATATTTTCTTGAGGAAGTCGGGTCAAAGTTTCGGGAGGGCGAGAAACGGGGCCGAGATTGCTTCCAATCCTCAACACCCAGCTCAGCTCGTTCTAGTCGACTAACACTTCAGATAAATCCTTAACTAGCCCACTAGAAGGGCATTCTTGGATACTTGGATCCATATTATCCTTGATTGGGCCAAGATGTGGTTCGATTCAACTGATCGCCATTGCTCGCTTGGCAGAATGCCACGCGAGGTGCTCTTTCACACGCCATCTCGTATCGCTTACAAAGGGCCGCGCAGATGCGCCACCGAGATCCGCTACTTCCCTATCCCCTCGTGGGAACTTCATCTGAGATGGTAGATCAGTGACCGCCTTGAAGTCTTAGCAAAGGTCGCCTAGGATGCCATTGAAAGCCGAGGGCAATCCACTACCAAGAATTCAGTGATTCTGTCACCTCGCAAAGTCACCAGATGATTGAAGCGAGAAATCGGGGCTCTCGACGCATCCTGTAAACCATGTGATGAGGCGGGCCTGTGTTTCCCACCTTATCCAATTTCATTCTTTCAAAGCTCGTTGAACATGATGTTCACAAATAGCTGCCTATCCACCAACATTCTCAGGGCTGACCATCCGCCAAGCCTTATTCGGGGGTGTATGACCGGAGAAAGGGCATTGTCACGAGGATGATGCAACGATCGCTATGGAGAAGGTGATTTCCTCATCTCTACGAACCTTGATGGTTGCTGCAGCGTGTTCATCACACCTGACAAGGTCGGTGATGGGCTACGCAGCCATATCTTTCTTAGGCACCTCGCGAATTCCCTACGAGGTGTGGTCCCCTAAATATTATCCCCACGCTGCAGATACCCTTGCGATCACGACGCTCTACCCGTCCTCTTGATTTTTCTCCTCAGGAAGCAAAGTCAACATACTTTGAAATGCCCTACTTGATAAGGTCTTCGATTGCCTCGGCTGAGAGCTAGGCACTCATCGCGGATGCCCATGTTCCGATGATAACGACGCATTTTTAATGCTTTTGGAAGGGGATTTCCCATGGGCTCAGGTTCTCCGAGTGCATCTCTTTGACTTGTCAAGAATGGCCGAGATAGATGCATTCAAAAGTATATTGACTTGTCGCCGCGCGATTTGCGGAACCTTCCGGGAGCATAGACTTCTTTGGCTCAAATCGTGGTTTCTTTCCTTTCCGTTGATCGTCGTTAGCCCATTTGCGATTAGCCCTCCTATTTTCCTCCAAACCGTGCATAGTTGCCCTTGTGCCGAGGTCAGGTGCGGAGCACCACCACGGAGTTCTTAATATGAGGTATTTCTCGTAGGGGTTCAGGAACGGCGAGGAAATATCGTCCTCTCGATTGGCAACTCTTTCCACATATTTATTTGTGGACCAACTCCTCGATGATGAGAGTCCGAACGACTTCTTCATTGGAGTGTGAGCTACTTATGGAGTCTATGGAATCTATCGATGTAGATTGAGGATTCATCCCTTTCTTTGCCTTATGTTCACTGAGGTAGCTCAAAGGCACCGAGAAACTCCTATCGTAGAGTGTCTTAGAATGTGAAGCTATCCGATCCCACAAGCCGATCGGGATCCCACAAGAGCGAACCTTCCCGAACCATCACTGGGCATGAGATGTAAGAGTTACGCTGTGCAACTGCATTTTGCCAAGTCGAAAACCCCTTTGTTGGAGGTTCCATCGTGTTACCCAGATAGATGATCCTCCGCTGGATCAGATTTCATCGAATGCTCGCATATGCATTTTTGAACCTGGATGGGTGAAGCGCTAACACAACGGAGAGTGACGCTCCACGACCTGCTTGCTCATTTCGCTGAGCCTTTAACGATCCAGGTGGCTCGGGAAATAGTTACTCAATCCAAGGCAGCAGGCCATCCTTTTGGGGATTGCTTTCCCAATGCAAGTTTGACCTCGCGGCCATGATCGAGGAAAGATCGGTTCGGAGTTCCTCCTCGCCTCGACCGTCGCCACGCGGCTGACAACAACAACGGCAGAGTCGCGGCGATAGTGCCGATGGTCCATGGAACCTTCGACCTTCTCGGGTGGTGTGCCAACTCCACTGGACGAGTGGAACTCGCGCGACACGATAAGGAGTCGTTCCATTTGCGATAATGGGAATCTCCCGCCTTTGTACTTTTGGAGGAGTGTCACGCGACATGCCACGGATTGCGCCTGGCCGCGGCATGTCACCAAGTCTTTGCGTCACAGGCTACCCGGGGTGCGATCGGTGTTCGTTGGTCCCTCGAAGCCTCTAGGCCCGTTGTTCGCCACTTGCTTTCCTTTTCTTTTACACACGGCATGGGCTATTGCCCTTTTTTGCGCTTTCATGACGACTTGTTGTATGGTGCGGGCGCCTCCATTTGATTCGAGTGGCACGACCCGATCCAGTGGTTCCCAAAGATTTATCGAACCATTGGAGAGTATTGTCGAACCTTCCTGTAGCTCATGACGGCTGGATCAAGCCGTGAGCTTGAAGGGATATCCCCCACGAGATTTTGTGGGACTGGGAGTACGTCAGAAGAAGTGTCCTCTTGTACCAGGGAGATCTCTTTCTCACCGTGATTGGTTCGCTTAGATTCAAATCGACGAGCCATTTGCTATAGTGGGACCGATTAGTTAGAGATTCTCCTAATGAAAAACAAGCACTAAATCAGGCCCTCTTTCTATTGCCAAACTGTTGATGCGTGATTTTGACACCAACTAAACGCACGTGGGAAATGCTTAATTGACTTAGAAGACACACGTGTATGGGAGTATTGTACTGAATAAAAGATGGAGAACAATGTTTAAAGTGGTTCGGGATGCTGAGTAGGTAATCCCTTTACGTCCATTGGTATTGTATTAATATATGAGATCAGGTCATGTTCAGCGAGCCAACTTACAAGAGATTACCAGAGAGAGAGAGAGTATATGCTATTCCAGGGAGAAATTAGCTAATCCCACAAATGGGAGAGAAATCCCTTCTATTTTATAATGGATGTAGTAATGATACTTAACTGGTGGTGGGTCGATTGCCGTGCAAATTTCTTTCCTGCGCCTCGTTGTTCAACCTTACTCGAAAGTGATTTAGGTTCCAACGTGTATGATTGACACGTGGATTGTCTCCACTTTCACCGGGCCTCCGCGCACATCTACTGCACTGGCACGAGCATGCCGCTTGCATCAGCGTACGACGTGGCTGCGTTTGAATGGCTGCAGGATTTACCTAAGCTCTGACCGCTTACGTTGACAGAGGCTCGCAGCCTCTACTTTTCCTCGGCATAACATTTAATGATTTTTCGGAAGATAAAACTTTTGGAAAATCTTGAAAAATAAAATACTATGCATTTTGGGCTCGGGTCTGCTATACAGGCTTCTAAAATTCTCATTTGAATTTTGGTGTGCAGAGTTGGGGTACACGCTTTTGGTGTGGTGCGAAAACCTTGCTTTTGGGCACTGAGAGGGCGTTTCGGCAACAACGAGGGACTATCTTTCTGAGGGTTATCATTTATCCTTGATATTTTGTAATGGAGGTGGTGAAAATGCCTAGAACGAACGCAACAAGAACAGAGCGATCTTCGAACCCGAGCCCGGATGGATTTTTTTAATGATTTTTTGAATATTTAAACTTTGGAAAAACGTGAAAAATAAAATACTATGCATTTGGTCGTGTGGTTTATTATTGTGCTTCTAAAATCCCCATTTGAATTGTGGGTGCAGAGTTAGGGAGCACGCTTTTGGTGTGAAGCCCGGGAAACTTTCTTCACGCACGATAGGGGTGGGGTTTGTTTGGCACACCGAGGGACGATCTTTTCGGAGGCTGTCGTTTTGTTCTGATTTTTTGGATGGTGGTGGAGCAAAATGCAAGAAACGAAATGCAATAAGAACGGAGTGAGTCGGACGATCAGATTTTTTTTAAGGATTTTATCGAAGATTAAAATTTTGGAAAATCGGTTTTGATATCCTATGCATTTGGGTCGTGGTCTATTGCGTTGTGCTTCTAAATCCCCATTTGAATGTGGTGGTGCGAGTGGGACGCACGGTTTTGGTGTGGAGCGAGAGCCTTACTTTCGCACACGGTAGAGGTGTTCGACACACCGAAGGACGATCTTTTAGTAGGATATTGTTTTTATCTGATTTTTTGTATGGTGGTAGAGAAAAATGCAAGGAACAAAACGCAATAAGAACGGAGTGATTCAGACGAGCTGATTTTTTTTAATTATTTTCAGAAAATTAAAACTTTGGAAAATCGCGAAAAATAAAATACTATGCATTTTGGATTGGGGTTTGTTGCATTGTGCTTCTAAAATCCCAATTTGAATTGTGGTGTGCATAGTTGGGGTGCACACTTTTGGTGTGGAGCGAAAACCCCTCCCCGCTTGCGCGTAGTGCTGCCCTTTCGACACCAACAGACCATCTTTTCGAGGTTGTCATTTTGATCCGACTTTTTGCATGCAGGTAAGAAAAATGCTAGGAACAAAATGAAATAAGAACGGAGCGATTCGGACGAGCGGATATCTTTTAATGATTTTTGGGAGATTAAAACTTTGGAAAATCGTGAAAAATAAAATACAATGCATTTTGGGTCAGGGTCTATTGCGTTGTGCTTGTAAAATCCTCATTTAAATTGTAGTGTGCAGAGTTGGGGTGCATGCTTGGTGTGAACGACAACCTTGCTTTGTCGCATAGCAGGGCGTTGGCACGTTCCGTGGACGATCTTTTGGGAGGTGTCGCTTCGATCTGATTTTTTGCATGGTGGTGGAGAAAAATGCAAGGAACGAAACGCACTAAGAACGGAGCCATTCAGACGAGCATATTTTTTTTAATGATTTTTCGAAGATTAAAACTTTGGAAAATCATAAAAAATGGAATACTATGCATTTCGGTCGAGGTCTGTTGCGTTGTGCTTCTAAAATCCCCATTTGAATTGTGGTGTGCAGAGGTGGGGTGCACGCTTGGGTGTGGAACGACAACCTTGCCTTCCGCACATGGCGTGGCGTCGCACACCGAGGACTGCTCTTTTCCCGCGTGTCGTTTTGATCTAATTTTTTGCATGCTGGTGGAGACAAATCCAAGGAATGAAACACAATAAGAACGCTGCGATTCGGATGAGCGGATTTTTTTAATGATTTTTTTAAGATTAAAATTTTGGAAAATCGTGACAAATAAAATGCTATGGATTTTAGGTCTGGTCTATTGCATTGTGATTCTAAAATCCCATTTGAATTGTGGCGTGTAGGAGTTGGGGTGCACGCTTGGTGTGTGCGGGGAAAACCTTGTTTCGCACACACAGGCGAGCGTACACCGAAAATACTATGCATTTTGGGGAGGTCAGATGCATTGCGTTGTGCTTCTAAAATTCATTTGAATTTTGGTGTGTGGCATTGTTGCAGCTTTTGGTGTGGAGCGAAAACCAAAACCTTGCTTTTAAATTTTGGGTTTTGGGCAGCCGAGGGTGTTCGGAGGCATATCCGAGGGACAGATCTTTTCGGAGGTTGTCGTTTTTGGGGGATCTGATCATTTTGTGTGGAGAAAAATGCAGCAGGCAAGCCTTATAAGATGGGAGGGCATTCGAGGAAGCAGAAAAATTTTTAATGATTTTTCTTGAGTTTAAACTTTGGAAATTTCGTACAAAAATCCCCCGAAATACTATCATTTTGGTCGGAGATGGGGCCCATTGCGTTGTTGTTCTAAAATCCCCATTTGAATTGTGGCGTACGAGTTGTCACGCTTTTAAAAGGTGTGAAGCGAAAACCAAACTTTGGGCCTTTCGGGCCGGCATGACGAGGGCGTTTGGCACACGAGGCGATCTTTTCCCCGGAGTGTCATTTGAATTAGACTTTTTAGGATGGTGGTGGAGAAAAATGCAAGGAACGAAAGCGCAATAAGCAGGTGCAATAAGGACAAGATGGATTTTTTTAATGATTTTTAAGATTTTAAAAGTTTGGAACAATTGGGGTTTTTAAAAAATGAAAAATACCTATGCATTTTTGGGTAGGGGGAGGGGGTTTTTGCATTGAGTTGTGTTTTGAAAATCCTCCCATTTGAATTGTGGTGTGCAAGATTTTGTGGGGCACGCTTTTTGGTTTGTGGCGGACTTTTCTTTTCACCGCGGACGGAGGCGTTCGGCCTGCCAAGCCGGGATGATCTTTTCCGAAGGTGTCGTTTTGTTACGATTTATTTTTGCATGGTTTGGTGGAGAAAAAATGTAAGGAACAAACGCATAATCAACGGATCGATTGGGATGGACCCCCGTTTTTTTTATTTTTGAATTTTTATTAAAATTAAAACTTTGGGGAAAATCGTAAAAAATCGGGAATACCCTATGCATTTTGGGTTCGGGGTCTTTTGTGTTGTGCTTCTAAATGCCCATTTGAATTGTGTGTGCAAAGTTGGGTGCAGCTTTTGGTGTGGAGGGCGACAACCTTGCTTTCGCATGGTAAGGGCGTTCGGCACACCAGGGGCCGATCTTTCCCGGGAGGTTGTCATTTTGATCGAACTTTTTGCATGGCGGAGGGTAAGAAAAATGCTAGGAACAAAATGAAATAAAACGGAAGCGATTGAGACGGAACGGATATCTTTTAATGATTTTTGGGAAGATTAAAACCCCTTTGGAAAATCGTGAAAAATAAAATACAATGCATTTTGGGTCAGGGTCTATTGCGTTGTGCTTGTAAAATCCTCATTTAAATTGTAGTGTGCAGAGTTGGGGTGCATGCTTTTGGTGTGGAACGACAACCTTGCTTTCGTGCATAGCAGGGGCGTTTGGCACGTCGTGGGACGATCTTTTTGGAGGTTGTCGTTTCGATCTGATTTTTTGCATGGTGGTGGAGAAAAATGCAAGAGCGAGGCACCTATAAGAAAACAGGCCATTCGGGACGAGCATATTTTTTTTAATGATTTTTCGAAGATTAAAACTTTGGAAAATCATAAAAAATGGAATACTATGCATTTCGGTCAAGTGCCATTTCGTTGTGCTTCTAAAATCCCCATTTGAATTTGTGGTGTGCGAGGAGGTGGGGTGCGCTTTTTGGTGTGGGAGCACAACCTTGCTTTTCGCCAACCATGGCGGGCGTTAACGGCGCAGGGACGGTCTTTTCCGGCGTTGTCGTTTTGATCTAATTTTTTGCATGCTGGTGGAGACAAATCCAAGGAATGGAAACCACAATTAAAACGGCTGCGATTCGGATGAGCGGATTTTTTTAATGATTTTTTTAAGATTAAAATTTTGGAAAATCGTGACAAATAAAATGCTATGGATTTTAGGTCGGGGTCTATTGCATTGTGATTCTAAAATCCCCATTTGAATTGTGGCGTGTAGAGTTGGGGTGCACGCTTTTGGTGTGTGCGAAAACCTTGGTTTTCCGCACCGGCGGCCGAGCGTCTTGCACGCCGGGAGGGACGATCTTTTCGGAGGTTGTCGTTTCGATCTGATTTTTTTCATGGTAGTGGAGAAAAATGCAAGGAACGAAATGCAATAAACAGAGTGATTCGGACCAGCGGATTTTTTTTACAGATTTTTCCCCCGAATATTAAAATTTTGGAAAATCGAAAAAAATCGAATACTTTGGATTTTGGGTCGGGGTCTTTTGCATTGTATTTCTAAAATCTCCATTTGTATTGTAGTGTGCAGAGTTGGGGTGCATGATGTTTGTGTGGAACGACAACCTTGCTTTCGCCCATGGAGCTCACCGAGGGACGATCTTTTCGGAGGTCATCGTTTTATCTGATTTTTGTCATGTCGGTGGAGAAAAATGCAAGGAACAAGATGCAATAAGAATGGAGTGATTGGGAGCGGATTTTTTTTAATGATTTTTTGAAGATTAGAATTTGGGAAAATCGTAAAAAATATAATACTATGCATTTCGGGTTGGGGTCTATTGTGTTGTGCTTCTAAAATCCCCATTTGAATTGTACTATGGAGAGTTGGGGTGCACGCTTTTGGTGTGGAGCGACAACCTTGCTTTCCGTGCTGCCGGGGAGGCTTTCGGCACACCGAGGGACGATCCTTTCGGAGGTTGTCATTTTGTTCTAATTTTTTGAGTGGTGGTGGAGAAAAATGCAAGGCCGGCGAAACACAATCGAATGCGGTCGATTGACGGCGGATTTTTTTAATGATTTTTCGAATATTAAAATTTTAGAAAATCGTAAAAAATCGAATACTATGCATTTTGGGTTGGTGTCTATTACGTTGTGCTTCTAAAATCCCCATTTGAATTGCGGTGTGTAGAGTTGGGTTGCACGCTTTTGGTGTGGAGCGACAACCTTGCTTTCGCTCACGATAGGGGCGTTCGGCACACCGAGGGACGATCTTTTCGGAGGTGTTCGTTTTGATCTTATTTTTTGCATGGTGGCGTAGAAAAATGCAAGGAACGAAATGCAATAACGGAGTGATTCGGACGATTGGATTTTTTTTAATGATTTTTCAAAAATTAAAATTTAGAAAATTGTAAAAAGTCGAATACTATGCATTTTGGGTCCGGGTCTGTTGCGTTGTGCTTCTAAAATCCCCATTTGAATTGTGGTGTGCAAAATTTTGGTGCACGCTTTTGGTGTGGAGCGACAACCTTGCTATTGTGCACGGCAGGGGTGTTCGGCATATCGAGGGACGATCTTTTCGGAGGTTGTCGTTTTGATCTGATTTTTTCCATGGTGGTGGAGAAAAATGCAAGGAACGAAACGCAATAAGAATGGAGCAATTCGGAAGAGCAGATTTTTTTAATGATCTTTCGAAGTTTAAAACTTTGGAAAATCGTAAAAACATCGAATACTATTCATTTTGGGTCGGGGTCAGTTGCGTTGTGTTTCTAAAATCCCCATTTGAATTGTGGCGTACAGAGTTGGGGTTCACGCTTTTAGTGTGGAGCGACAACCTTGCTTTCGCGCATGACAGGGGCGTTTGGCACACCGAGGGACGATCTTTTCGAAGGTTGTCATTTTGATTAGACTTTTAGGATGGTGGTGGAGAAAAATGCAAGGAACGAAACGCAATAAAAACGGTGCAATTTGGACAAGTGGATTTTTTTTTAATGATTTTTTTAAGATTAAAAGTTTGGACAATTGTAAAAAATTGAATACTATGCATTTTGGGTAGGGGTCTGTTGAGTTGTGTTTTGAAAATCCTCATTTGAATTGTGGTGTGCAGAATTTTTGGTGCTAGCGGCCTGTTGCGACAACTTTTCTTTCACGCACGGCAGGGGCGTTCGGCACACCGACGGATGATTCTTTCGAAGGTTGTCGTTTTGTTCTGATATTTTGCATGGTGGTGGAGAAAAATGTAAGGAACAAAACGCAATCAGAACGGATCGATTTGGACGAGCGGTTTTTTTTAATGATTTTTTTTAATATTAAAACTTTGGAAAATCGTAAAAAATCGAATACTATGCATTTTTGGTTCGGGTCTTTTGTGTTGTGCTTCTAAAATGCCCATTTGAATTTTGTGTGTGCAAAGTTGGGGTGCACGCTTTTGGTGTGGAGCGACAACCTTGCTTTCGCGCATGGTAGGGGCGTTCGGCGCACTGGGGGATGATCTTTTCGGAGGTCATCGTTTTGATATGATTTTTGGCATGACGATGGAGAAAAATGCAAGGAACGAGATGCAATAGAACGGAGTGATTAAACGAGCGGATTTTTTTAATAATTTTTCGAAGATTAAAAATTTGGAAAAGCGTAAAAAATTGAATACTATGCATTTTGGGTTGGGGCCTATTGCATTGTGCTTCTAAAATCCACATTTGAATTGTGGTGTGCAGAGTTGGGGTCCATGCTTTTGGTGTTGAGCGACAACCTTGCTTTCGCGCACGGCAAGGGCGTTTGGCACATCGAGGGACGATCTTATCGAAGGTTGTTGTTTTGATCTGATTTTTTGCATGGTGGTGGAGAAAAATGCAAGGAACGAAACACAATAAGAACGGAGTGATTCGAATGAGCGGATTTTGTTTAATGATTTTTCGAATCTCAAAGCTTTGGAAAATCGTAAAAAATCGAATACTATGCATTTTGGGTCAAGGTCTATTACGTTGTGCTTATAAAATCCCCATTTGAATTTTAGTGTGAAGAGTTAGGGTGCACGCTTTTGGTGTGGAGCGACAACCTTGCTTTCGCATATGGCAAGGGCGTTCGGCACATCGAGGGATGATCTTTTCGAAGGTTGTCGTTTTGATCTGATTTTTTGCATGGTGGTGGAGAAAATGCAAGGAACGAAACGCAATAAGAACGGAGTGATTCAAACGAGTGGATTTTTTTAATGATCTTTCGAAGCTTAAAATTTTTGAAAATCATAAAAAATCGAATAGTATGCATTTTGTGTTAGGGTCAGTTGCGTTGTGCTTATAAAATCCTCATTTGAATTGTGGTGTGCAGAGTTGGGGTGTACGCTTTTGGTGTGGAGCGACAACCTTGCTTTCGCGCACGGTAGGGGCGTTCGGCACACCGAGGGACGATCTATTCGGAGGTTGTCGTTTTAGTCTGATTTTTTGCATGGTGGTGGAGAAAAATACAAGGAACGAAACATAATAAGAATTGAGTGATTCAGACCAGGGGATTTTTTTTAATGATTTTTCAAAGATTAAAACTTTGGAAAGTCATAAAAAATCAAATACTATGCATTTTGGGTGGGGTTGTTGCATGCAAATGCAACATCTTATAAACCTCACTAAATTCTAATGCAAAGTCGTGTAGTAGCAAGGAGCAAGTAAAGGTCTTTGCTATAGAGGATTTGTGAACTTAATTAATTATCTACTTCTAACAGGGTTTGTCACGAATTATAAAAACTCAAAGCAAACAATGTAAATCAAGAAACTAATAACGAAAGAGAAATTAATGAGATAAACGAGATTGAAGGTTTATTCACCACCACTAGACACGGATTGCATATAATAAAAGCACTCTTTAACTTTCTACCCTCTTGATCACATTAGCTTAGAAAATACCAAACGTTGATAAGTCTCATCTCTCCTTACTGGGTCGTTGGACTAGACATTGTCATAACCCAATTCCCTATTTATTAAATAACCTAGGATACGATCTCTAGATTCAAAGTAATAAAAGCGTTAAGTTAAGAGCGACCTACTGAATCAAGGCTAAACTCATATGGTCGGTTTAGTTATCTTGAGTGATTACCCCCCATGTATGCAGGCATACACTTTACCACTAGTTATTTAGGTTAATAAAGCGATTCTGTACTAAACTGTTAGAGTAGATGCCCTAGAGCCCATCAATTATTGTAGAATTGACTCTATGTAATAATGTTCATTAATCAATAAAAGGCATTTTATTCTATATCGCGTAAATCATTATTATTGCAATATGTATTGATATATGTCCTTAGAATGGTAGAACCGTGACGAGCGTACCAAGTGTTTCAAATCTTGATAGTGAGAACCCTATGAGCACATATGGTGGCCATTCTAAACGTCCAGTAGCCCAGATATTCTGAAGTAAGGGCACGATAATACGGTAAGGCTATCATAGTGTTGAACGACCCTACCGAAAGGCAGTGACTGATCTCACTTGTCAAGTTTGTTTGGTGACAACCTGGTACAACACATGGGTGCTTGCTATAGGCGATTACACCGTAGCAAGTTCACTGGACTGACCCACCAGAGGATTCCATATGGATGGTAACCCTAGTGTCTATGGAACAAATCCTCTAATGAATGGTGGTGCATGTGATCCTTAGACTTGAGATCACCGGAGCGCCTTGTGCACCGGGATTGGTGTAGTTTGACTCTAGCCTAACGTGATTCTTTTCGTGTCAATACGGTGGTGATTGGGCATCAAGGAGTGTATCAAGACTATGGTGGATTGACAAAGGATTCATCACTCCCGTACGGACGCGCAATTTAGTATATGGCAATGACACTAAAAAAGTGGCCACAACAGTGGGATTGAGTTGTTGCTCTATCCATTTATAATACGGGTCATTGGTCCAAGAAACCCTGAATAAATAATATCGAGAGTAACCGAAGGTTGACACTATTTCTATGCCTTTGTCTCGTCAAGATAACGTATGATGAAAGGATCGAATTGCACGGTAACCATATCGTTGAGAGGTAGCTACTTTGCTGAATCCTAATCTATCCGGTGGCCATGATGCCTTGCTAGGGGGCCAATCTTGGTCTGTGTATTAGTGAGACGATTAATTGGTGTTAATCGTGATACTATACACTACCGATATGATGAGGAGCCTATGGATCACACACGTAGAAAACAATTTAAGATCCAAGAAGAAAGAAGGGCGTTTTCGTCTTTTAAGGCGAAAGGGTATTTTGGTAATTTTACAGTGCAATTAAATTTGTTGACATCGTAGCCTTTATTTAATTTGCTATAAAAATTAAATAAGTGAAATTACGTTTAAATGTGTGGTCGCACATATTTAAATATATTATCATTATTGTTAAATGTTAATATATATTTAAATATATATTAATTGATTTTAATTGAGATAATGATGGAAAATAAAATAAATCAAATTGGGAGTGTTTGGCAACTTGGGGTGTTTGGGTTGGAGCCCAAGCCTATTCCATATGGGATTAGGGCAACTTAATTAAAATATAAAAGGAAAAGTGTGTGTTAATTAATGAGAGGAATTGATTTTTCTTTGAAAAACAAAAAACACATAGCCCCCATTTGACACTCCCACGCCAGAAACCTTTCTTTGGCCTAAATCAATTCAATTTGATTTCTTTTCTTCTTAATCTTGAAGCCAAAGAGGATCTAGCAAATACTTCTTTGGTTCTTTTGAGATTGTCTTTGTGTGGACTACGTGGGTTCGATCCTACACTTGGATCGGTAGCAAAACGTTCAAAGACAATCGTGGTGGAGCCTCCAAACGTGCGTATGGTTTCTAAACCACATTATTAATTTAATTTCTCGATTCTTGCTTTAATATGAATTGTAAAATTATACCCATTGATCTTGGCTCATGTAAACGATCCTCGTTATATTAATTTTTTGTTTACGCTGCGTATACAGGGACCGTTTACTAACAGTGGTATCAGAGCCTAAAGGGTACTAAATTTTACAGTTTATTGTATGATTTATAACATGTATTTGGTTGATAACATGTTGTTTTTGAAAAATCTGCAAAATCTACTTATGGATGAACGATTCAAATGATAAACTGGTTTAATAATGTGTTGATGAATGACATATTGGTTGGTTAATATCCCAGGTTGACGTATGTGCGTTTGATTTGATTTGGATTCGTGTTTATACACAAAAACTGCAAAAAACGCGAACTGTACGAATTGGGGATTTCCAGGTTTCTTCGCCGCGACGAGGTGCCTTCAGGAAGTTTCGCCGCGGCGAAGTACATACTGTAAACCTCGCCGCGGCGAAGATAAAGCCTTCGCCGCTGCAAAGTCTGTAGCTTCCTCGCCGCGGCGAAGCTTGTAGCTTTCCCAATTCTGTATTTTTTTTACAAAGGGTCTAATCTGTAGTTTTTAATAACCTGTAATGCCAATGTATGTTCTGCACATTTAAGAGGGTAAGTAATTAACCCACAAATTTCAAAAATTGATTGTTTTTGAAATGTATGCTTTGTACTTGTTTGTATATTGCATGGTGCCCGGTACATGAGCCTTAGACCTAAGGGTGAATGTTTTAAAATATTTTGGGTATGTATGGTTGTATTATTTATTAAATAGGGCCTGCGTGTCCCGCCTTTCTCCTCTCTCGATGTACATTCTCTTCTCATCTAATTCCCCTCAAATGTAAATCGAGGTTTCTAAATTTATTAATGTAAAGAATTTGTATAATTATTTATTGTAAATTTAGAACGATATTTTTTTGTAATGTACTTGAAGATGGAGCAAAGGACAAGGCAACCATACTTGAAGACTCAAGAAGTTTATTACAGGACCCCTAGGTGACCCACCGATTCCTCTAGGCTCGAGGAAATCGGTTTTAGTTGGGCCATGTACCGGCATGTTTTAATTTTTGTTTAGAATGCATGCTAAGGTTGAATGTTTGATAACATGCCAAACAATGTCATTCTAACAAAGATAATAATCTGGTGAGACATTAAATAATAAAACCCTCAATCAAAGTGTATTAAGTCACGAAAGCCTTCCATCACCATGGTTTTAATCAAACCACTGTTCGTCGAAACCTTGTTTGCCAAAGCGAAGGATACACTTCTACCAGTGGGAGGTTAAAATGTATTGGAGTTTTCCTTAATGGTGATGGGTCGACTTAAAATGACGGTTTTGCTTGTTCGCCAAAGCGAAGGTTGATAAACGCGTGTCATAGGCATAGTAGCGCAGTACACATATTGTGTGTACGTTGTGACATGTAGTGTCCACTCTCCTGATACTGAGAATCACACTTGAGGACGATGGCATGTAGTGTCCATTGGATTGTGTGATTGGCTTGTTGGCTTTCTCACATTTGAGGTTGATAGTGGGAGCTATCAACTGGTGTAGATTAAGTTCGTTGGCCTACCTAATCAACTCATTTTGGTTTGTTCGCCAAAGCGAAGGTTTCAAATGGGCAGGATGGGATCTCAGTCCACTAGGAAAGTCAACGGGCTTTCCCGAGTTAATGGTGAGGGCTATTAACTTGAGTTAAATAGTGGGAGCTTCGTTTAATAAAAGACCATATTAAACAATAATAATGAACATGGTAATAACAGTTACTTTTTCTGCACTTGTAGATTCACTTAAATTTGAGCAAGATGATCCCAACATCACTGCGACAAATCATCAAACTGGGAGAGAAATGGAATGGTGAAAATTTCGTTGGATGGGTATAGAAGTATAAATAATATACTTGATCAAGCGATAGATTATACACCATTGAGCAAGCTCTATCACCGAGCCTCGCCGATAGTTCTATCCATGAGGCTGGTATGTATATGTGAAGCATACACATGATGCAAAAGCGAAATGACTAGATACATTGTGCTTGCATCAATGGCACCATTATGCGTGACAGTGCAGAAAATGGATTTAGCCTCTATTCTTCATTTTCTTCGAAGAAATGAGAAGCATATGGTGTCTCGGTCGTTATTCAGATGTAGGATGGAAGAGGGTACCAAAATTGGCGATCATATACTCAAGTGGATGGAGTATATGAACAAGCTTGAGATTTTGGGATATGGACTTAATGAAGGTTTAGCGATAAACCTAATATTACAGTCTTTGCCAGATTCTTATTCTCAATTCGTCTATGACTTTATTGAGGAAGATAAGAAGAATACCCTTTCCGAGCTTCTGGATTTGTTAAAGGCTACTGAGTCAGACATTAAAATGTCAGAAACATTGACGTTGGTTGAAGCCAACTCAAGTGAAAAGGAAAGGGCTCAGAAGTCGATGGAAAGAACTGTTGCAGAAAGGAAAGGCGTTTGTCCTCACTGTGGGAATCCCAGCCACTAGAGGAAACATTGCAAGGCCTTCCTAGCAAAACAGAAGAAGAATGTTACTTCTTCGTCAGGTATGTTATTGAGATTAACTTCTCCCGTAAACATCTAGTTGACACAAGATGTGGTACTCACATTTGATTGATGTGTAGGAACTACGGTAGAGTAGATTGCTCGCGAAGGAGAGGTGGACCTACCAGTTGGAAATGAAGCACATGATCTGCATTTGCTGTAGTATCTTATTGTCTGATTTAACCGATGGACTTGTTTCTTGGAACTTGTGGATTATTATGGTTTTTCTTCAGTTTCTAGAAATTATATTTCTATGTCCACATAGGACAAATGAGAATATTAGTTTACTAATGGATTATTGTCCTTGAGTATAAATAATATTCTTTATGGAATTGTTTCATAATAATTTGTTCTTAAGAAAGACAACAAGGATAATCTCAAAATGACTACTATGCCAACTTTGGCAAGTTGAGCTAGACATACCTGAAGGAATGTGGGATAGTATCACAACTCACCCCTCCTTATACACCCCAACACAAAAGAGTGTCGGAAAGGAGGAACATGACCTTACTTGATATGGTTAGGTCTATGATGAGTTTTAGTGATTTACCTGCATTGTTCTGGGGTTATGCCCTAGAGACTGCGACTCATGTTTTGAACCGTGTGCCGTCAAAGTCTGTAGATAAGACTCCATATGAGCTATGAAGTGGGCAAAAGCCCAACTTGTCTTATCTAAGGATTTGGGGTTGCGAAGCTTATGTTAAAAAATTGACTTCGAATAAGCTGGGCCTAAAATCCTGTAAATGTATATTTATGGGGTATCCAAAGGAGACCAAATGATACTATTTCTACTACCCAGAAGAGCGCAAAATTTTCGTTGCTTGATTTGGTGTCTTCTTAGAAAGAAATATTTTCTAAGAAGTACTAGTGGGAGAAAAGTAGAACTCGATGAAGTTCTAGAACCACAAGATATACTAGACGAAGGACGGAATGATGTGCCACAGGAAGTGGTTGAGCATCATGAGGAGGTTACTCCACAACTTGTGGATCAAAGTGAACCACCTCAGGTAGCATAGGAGCTACGTAGATCTGGGAGAGTACGCCATGAGCCCGAGAGATATGGTTATCTCATGACTCAACATGGTGACGTACTAGTCTACTAAGACGATGAACCCAGAACCTACAAATATGCTATATCGGATCCAGATTCTATTAAATGGCTTGAAGCCATGAAATCTGAGATGGACTCCATGTACCAGAACCAAGTGTGGTCTCTGGTGGAACCACTTGAAGGGGTAAAACCCATAGGGTGTAAATGGGTCTTCAAGAAGAAGATTGACATGGATGGCAACGTGCATACTTATAAAGCACAACTGGTTGCCAAAGGTTTCAAACAAATTCATGGCATTGACTATGAAGAAACCTTTTCGCCGGTTGCCATGATTAAATCCATCCGGATTATGCTTGCAATTGCTGCATATCATGACTATGAGTTTTGGCAAATGGATGTCAAAACTGCTTTCCTGAACGAAAACCTTGCGGAGGATGTGTATATGACACAACCTGATGGTTTCGTTCTTGATAGTCAAGCTAATAAGGTATGCAAGTAGCAGAGATCCATTTATGGACTCAAGCAAGCTTCAAGGAGCTGGAACATTCGTTTTGATGAAGCCATAAAAGAATTCAGTTTTATCAAGAACGAAGATGAGCCCTGTGTTTACAAGAAAGTGAGTGGGAGCGTAGTAGCATTCCCAATGTTGTATGTCGATCACATACTTCTGATCGGGAATGATATACCGAACTTGCAGTCGGTAAAGACTTGGTTATCCAAGTGCTACTCCATGAAGGACTTAAGGGAAGCAGCCTATATCCTTGGAATAAAGATCTATCGTGGTAGATCGTGTAGGTTGCTCAAACTAAGTCAAAGTACATAGACAAGGTACTGAACACATTTAGTATAGAAAAAATCCAAGAAGGGATTTCTTCTGATGGCATATGTTGTCTATCTCTATAAGGATATGTGTCTTTAACCACACAATGAAAGAGATAGAATGAAGAGGATCCCACATGCTTTAGCAAGTGGATCCATCTTGTATGCTAAGATTGATATCTAATGTGCATTCAGCACTTGTAGTGGATATCAATCAGGCTCAAGTGAGCAATATGTTATGTACTTAGATTGATGTCTTATGTGCATTCAACACTAGTAGAAGATATCAACTAAATCCAAGTGAATGACACTGGGTGAGTGTCAATGGACATTCTTAAGTATTTGAAAAGGGCTTAAGAATATATATTCTTGGATTATGGAGGAAAGATGAGCTCACTGTAAGAGAATACAGTGATGCTATTTCCAAACGGGAAAAAGATGATTATAGTTCGCAATTTGGGATTACACAATTTTGTCTCAATGTGACTGCAGTGAGCTGGAAGAGCTCGAATCAGTGTACTGCAACGAATTCTACAATTGATGCTAAGTGTAACGCATTATTTAATGCAGCCGTGTAAGCGGTTTGGATCAAGAAGTTCAATACTGAACTTGATGTGATTTCAAGCATTGCTAATCCAGTATAGTTGTACTGCGATAACAATGAAGCCATTGTTGTGGCTGAGGAATCACGATCTCACCAGTAATCCAAACACTTACTTAGTTGATTCAATCTGATCTGAAGGATCGATAAGAAAGGGAATGTGCAGATTTGCAGAATACCTACCAACCCACTATTAAAGTTTCTCTTGTAGCAGAAGCATGATGGGCACTTGGGTCATTCAATGTTGAGTGCATGAATGACTGGCTAGAGTGAAGGCACTTGGGTCATTCAGTGTTGAGTGCATGAATGATTGGCTATAGTGCAAGTGGGAGATTGTTAGAGTAGATGCCCTAGAGCCCATCAATTATTGTAGAATTGACTCTATGTAATAATGTTCATTAATCAATAAAAGGCAGTTTATTCTATATCGCGTAAATCATTATTATTGCAATATGTATTGATATATGTCCTTAGATTGGTAGAACCGTGACGAGGGTATCAAGTGTTTCAAATCTTGATAGTGAGAACCCTATGAGCACATATGGTGGCCATTCTAGAAACATCCGTAGCCCCGGTATTATTCTGAAGTAAGGGCACAGATAATATGGTAAGGCTATCATAGTGTTGAACGACCTTGTCGAAAGGTAGTGACTGATCTCACTTGTCAAGGTTGTTTGGTAACAACCTGGTGCAACACATGGGTGCTTGCTATAGGCAATTACACCGCAGCAAGTTCACTGGACTGACCCACCAAAGGATTCCACATGGATGGTAACCCTAGTGTCTATGGAACAAATCCTCTAACAAATGGTAGTGCATGTGATCCTTAGACTTAAGATTACCGGAGCGCCTTGTGCACCGATTGGTGTAGTTTGACACTAGCCTAACGCAGTTCTTTTCAGAGCTGTCAATACAGTGGTGATTAGCTGCATCAAGGAGTGTATCAAGACTATGGTGGATTGACAGAGGATTCATCACTCGCATCGGACGGCGCAATTCAAGATATGGCAATGACACTAAAACCTGCGGGCCAGTGGGATTGAGTTGTTGCTCTATCCAGTTTATAATACGGGTCATTGGTCCAGAAACTGAATAAATAATATAGAGAGTAACCGAAGGTTGACACTATTTCTATGCCTTTGTCTCGTCGAGATAACGTATGATGAAAGGATCGAATTGCACGGTAACCATATCGTTGACAGGTAGCTACTTTGCTAAATACGAATCTATCGGGTGGCCATGATGCCTTGCTAGGGGCCAATCTTGGTCTATGTATTAGTGAGACGATTAATTGGTGTTAATCACGATACTATACACTGCCGATATGATGAGGAGCCTATGGGTCACACACATAGAAGACAATTAAAGATCCAAGAAGAAAGAAGGGCGTTTTCTTCTTTTAAGGCGAAAGGGTATTTTGGTAATTTCACAGTGCAATTAAATTTGCTGAGGTCGTAGCCTTTATTTAATTTGCTAGAAAAATTAAATAAGTGAAATTACGTTTAAATGTGTGGTCGCACATATTTAAATATATTATCATTATTGTTAAATGTTAATATATATTTTAATATATTTTAATTGATTTTAATTGAGATAATGATGGAAAATAAAATAAATCAAATTGGGAGTGTTTGGCAACTTGGGGCGTTTGGGTTAGAGCCCAAGCCTATTCCATATGGGATTAGGGCGACTTAATTAAAATATAAAAGGAAAAGTGAGTGTTAATTAATGAGAGGAATTGATTTTTCTTTGAAAAACAAAAAACACACAGCCCCCATTTGACACTCCCACGCCAGAAACCTTTCTTTGGCCTAAATCAATTCAATTTGATTTCTTTTCTTCTTAATCTTGAAGCCAAAGAGGATCTAGCAAATACCTCTTTGGTTCTTTTGAGATTGTCTTCGTGTGGACTACGTGGGTTCGTTCCTACACTTGGATCGGTAGCAAAACGTTCAAAGACAATCGTGGTGGAGCCTCTAAACGTGCGTATGGTTTCTAAACACAGATTATTAATTTCTGCAGATTCTTGCTTTAATATGAATTGTAAAATTATACCCTTGATCTTGGCTCATGTAAACGATCATGTTATATTAATTTTTGTTTTCGCTGCGTATACGGGACCGTTTACTAACATAAACAACCTAAATTGGCATTAATAGATTAATCCTAACAATTTAACTGGCCACTTAAACAATTAGAAAAATCTAGTTAGACACTATTTTCAGAGAAATAATCACATAACCAATAGGGATAAAAAGATAAAAAGATGCGGATTTTATTAAACACGAGACATGTCTAGGGTTTTGAAATCATCCTCAATCACAAAAGAATTAGTTCTTCATGAATAAATATGAGAACATCATTGTATCATTCATAACAAATAATAATAACAAAGAAGAAGAAAAACTTAAGAAACTTGGTTGGATTAATGGAGTTAATGATGATCTCCTCCAATTCTTCTTCTCCAAGCCTTCTTTAATCTCCCTTTTTCTTTAGTTCTTGAATATCTTTGCTCTCCCTTCTTTTATCTCTAAAAGAATTCCCCCAAAATAATGCTAAAAGACTTCTATTTATATCCCATAAGGGTTATGGTTTTTTTTTCCTTAATTCAAGTTGGTTTAGGACTCTTAACCCTATTCTCCTACCTAAAAACGGATAATCAGTTTTTAACTTCCGTGATTGTGCCCCGTCACTGTGCTGCACACAGTAACTCCTGGAAAAAGTGTGCCGCGGCACGGTAGCTACTAGTCTTCTTCCCCCATCATTCCATGGTTCTTCATAGATGGTGACTTTTGAACTCGATAATGATGAAATTTGGAAAAGTGATAAACTTATGAAATGTAGCCCTTTGAATCCGCTTTTCAACAGTCCAAGAATTTTCTTAATCAGAGTTTGATAGCTCAAGATATTATCAAAATACCGAGGAATGCTCAAGCTGGAACATAATCTAGAATCTTCTCTTTACCTCAACTTCCATAACTTCTTCAATTCAACTCCGATTCTCGATCCATTTGTTTTCAGTCGTCACAAATTCTCTCGCCAACATCATCTCTCATCTGAATATTATTTTTTAGCCTTATTCCCTGTAAACACAACAAAAATACCCGTGATCCCGAAAAGTGCGTTTATGAAATAATTAAGTTAATTCATGCGAATTAATCCTAATTTCCCACAAATGATACCTATAAACAACTAAGTATAAGTGTATTTTCAAGCACTTATCACAACCCCTAACTCGCTTCTTGCTAGTCCCTAGCAAGCTAAGCTATAAAAATATGTCTTCTAGCTTGAAAATTAAAATAAAATAAACATAAATCTAATTTACCCCAAATCACTTCCGTAGATTGTCACGGTTGCATTTAGCATATGAGACAAGCCTTTAAACCCCTAAGTGGCCCTAGTTGGACGAGTTGTAGTCTCCTGAGGGTTTCCAGCGATGATACCCACAAACATCCATACTAAACCTAACCTAGACTCAAAAATTAAAAACAAACAAACAAAACATTAGTCTCCGAATATACATTTGTCTCAAAAATTGCATAAAACACATAACATAAAGAATAGTTAAACATCACCCAAGCCCAAAGGTAACTCAAAAATCAATTTCATTTTCATTATTAACTCTCACACATCAATCATTCCACAAACCCGTTAATCTTAAGACCCGGATGATCACATGCACAAACTTCACAAACAAAGAATTGATCTCAAAAATTAAAAAATATAATATAATGTATAGAATCAAATTCCATGGGCTCACTTTTCAAACTACTCTCCGCTAATGTAGAATGATCACACTACCTCGGATCAATAGGTCGTTATTAAGCTTGTTACGTTAGGCTAGGTTATAAGGTTATGAAAGAATGGAAAAGATAAGCAAAAATAAGAGACTTGATCCTATTTCTTTCGAACACTTTCATTCAAGCATGACCATTCTTTTTTACACCCCACTTTTTCCACCCTTTATCAAAAATAATTTCATTGCATCATTTATACTTTGCAATGCTTCTCAATAAATTTCCTTTTTTCTTTCTTTCTTTCTTCTCTATTTTTCTTTTCTTCTTTTTTACTTTCAATTTTTTTTTTTCTTCATTCAGAAGAAAGAAAACAAAGCTAAAAATGCTACCCCAACTCTTGATTAAAAAGCACTCCACAACCCCCAACCTATTCTTTTGAGCACATTTGGAATAAATTGACAATTTTCACAAACCTTCAACCCCACTTCTTTAATTGCTCTCACCAATCTTGTACTTAGATTAAGTCTCTTAAAAATTAAAAGGTAGGAATGTGTTTTTGGCTCAAAATAATGGTGGGTTAATGTAGGTTACATGAAAGAAAATCAAGGCTAAATGTGTTTAATAATGGCTCAAAGGGGTAACTAGCGATAATTTAAATAAAGGGTTGGCTTGAAATGCTCAGACGATCCAAAGATAGCCTAAATCATATCTTAAGTAATGTACATTCTAGGGTTTCGCCTCAATTAGTTATCAAGTGAGTTCTAGAATTTGTTGAGATCGCAAAAATGTCTATGAAAATTCATACATAATAAACATCACTAAGCGTTAAGACTAACCAACCAAATCATACCACATAGCATGAGAGTCTCAAACTAGATGAAACTAATTATTCAAAATTACCCCTAAACCTAAGCAACATTTAACATCTTCTAAACATCACATGTTATCACAATTATAATCATATCATTGACACATAAATTAATCCGAAAAACTAAAAAAAATTAATCCTAAAATCATGCAAACACTAAAAAAAACTACAGCAACAACAAATGCAAACACACAAATGTAAACACATACTTAGACATACCAAAGAATTAATATTTCTATGTCCCACCCCCAACCTAAATTGGGCAATGTCCTTATTGCTCTATTAATCGGTATTAAACAAAAATCATTAGGAAAAATGAAAACTAATAGTACTCAATGGGTTGCCTCCCATGTAGCGCTTTGTTTAACGTCGTTAGCTTGACATTGTTCTTTGTTTAACCGTCCACGTTCGTTGGTTCATGGAGAGGTACTTCATCCAATTGTTCCATGAATGGCTCGTAGTATGGCTTTAGACGATGGCCATTGACCTTGAAGTCTTTCTCGGTCTTCATGCTCTTAATTTCCACTGTGCCATTGGGAAAAACATTAGTAATCACAAAAGGACCAACCCAACAGGAACGTAACTTACCGGGAAAAAGTTTAAGACGTGAATCGAATAGAAGAAATTTTTGTCCAGCTTCAAAATGCTTTCACTAGATCATTCTATCATGGAAGGCCTTTGTTTTGTCCTCGTAAATGTGTGAACTTTCACAAGCTTCATTCTGTATCTCCTCAAGTTCATTCAATTGCAATTTCTGTTGTTCTCCAGCTGCGTCTAGTTTCATATTGCATTGCTTAATTGCCCAATAGGCTCTATGCTCTAATTCAACAAGGAGGGTGACATGGTTTACCATAAACCATTCGGAATGGGGACATTCCAATTGGTGTCTTATATGCTATCCTATACGCCCACAATGCGTCGTCAAGTCACAAGCTCCAATCTTTCCTATTTGGATTCACAGTTTTCTCTAAGATGGACTTGATTTCACGATTAGAGACTTCAGCTTGTCCATTCGTTTGTGGGTGGTATGGCGTAGAGATCTTGTGGGTGACGTTGTATTTCTTCAAGGTAGCCCAAAATGTACGGTTGCAAAAATGAGTGCCCCCGTCACTAATTATGGCTCTAGGTGTTCCAAACCTTGCAAGAATGTTCAATTTTACAAAATCTACAACGACTTTAGAATCATTAGTCCAGGTGGCCTTTGCTTCTACCCATTTAGACACATAATCAACAGCAAGTAAGATATAAAAGTAACCATAAGAAGACGGAAAGGGTCCCATGGAATCAATACCCCATACATCAAAAATCTCAACAAATATAATCGGATTTTGGGGCATTTGATTTCTTGGGCCTAAATTACCTGAGCGTTGACATCTATCACATGTTTTGCAAAAACAATGTGTCTTTAAAGAGTGTAGGCCAATAGATCCACTCTCAAGAACCTTGAGAGTTGTCTTCTTTGCTCCGAAGTGTCCTCCACATGCATAGGAATGTCAAAAGTTAAAATTGAATTAAATTCACTTTCGAAAACGCACCTTCTTATGATTTGGTCGGGGCAATATTTCCAAAGATATGGATCATCCCACACGTATTGCTTGGAGATCTTCTTCAGTTTGTCCTTGCTAGCATGCGACATGTTGGGTGGGGTTCTCTTGGTCACTATTTAATTTACTATAACTACATACCATGGTCCCAAGGATGTCATCGCAAGTAATTGTTCATCTAGAAAATCATCTTTCAATGGAAGAGCATCTTCTTGGTTTATCAACCTACTTAAATGGTCTGCTACAACGCTCTCACTCCCTCTTTTGTCTTTGATTGTTAGGTTGAACTCTTGTAGCAAGAGAATCCACCTTATAAGCCTTGGTTTAGCCTCTTTCTTCGTAAGCAAATACCTAAGAGCTGCATGATCAGAAAAAATAGTAACTTTAGTGCCAATTAGATAGGAACGAAACTTTTCTAATGCAAAAATAACAGCCAAAAGTTCTTTCTCAGTTGTGGAGTAGTTAAGTTGAGTGTCATTCAATGCTCTTGAAGCGTAATAAATGGCTTGTGGTAACTTTCCAACTCGTTGTCCTAACACTGCTCCAATGGCATAATCGCTTGCATCGTACATCAACTCGAATGGAAGACTCCAATCGGGTGGCTGAATAATTGGGGTTGTGGTTAGAAGTTCTTTTAGTTTCTCAAACGCCTTTATACACTTCATCGAACTCAAACGCTACCTCTTTTTGTAACAAATAGCATAGGGGCCTTGCAATCTTAGAGAAATCCTTGATAAATCTCTTATAAAATCTTGCATGTCCAAGAAAAGAACGTACCTCTCTCACACAAGTGGGAGGTGGTAAGGAACGTACAAGATCTATTTTAGCTTTATCAACTTCAATCCCCCTAGATGAGATAATATACCCTAAAACTACCCCTTGATTTACCATAAAATGGCATTTTTCCCAATTTAAAACGAGATTAGTTTCTATGCATCTTTTAAGAACTAATGTCAAATTACCTAAACAATTATCAAATGAGTTCCCATAGACACTAAAATCATCCATAAATACCTCTATAATGTTCTCTATGTAATCGGAGAAAATACTTACCATGGCAGGTGCATTACAAAGGCCAAATGGCATGCGTCGATAAGCAAAAGTGCCAAAGGGGCATGTAAACGTTGTCTTCTCTTGATCTTCTGGTGCAATCACAATTTGATTATAACCTGAAAATCCATCAAGAAAACAATAGTGAGAATGGCCCGCTAAACGTTCAAGCATTTGATCGATAAATGGAAGAGGAAAATGATCTTTGCGCGTTGTGGCATTGAGCTTGCGGTAGTCTATGCACACTCGCCATCCCGTTTGAATGCGAGTGGGAACTAAATCATTATCTTCATTCTTTACCACAGTTATTCCAGATTTCTTAGGAACTACGTGGATCGGACTAACCCATTTACTGTTCGAAATTGGGTAGATCACACCAACATCTAACAACTTGATTATTTCCTTCTTCACTGCTTCCATCATTGGTGGATTCAACCGTCTTTGTGCTTCTCTTGTAGGCTTCGATCCTTCCTCTAATAATATGCGGTGCATGCACATAGAAGGACTTATTCCTTTAATGTCAACAATCATCCAACCAATTGCCGTTTTGTACTTTCTCAACACACGAACAAGATTCTCTTCTTGCACCTTTGGAAGGTTGGCTACTACAATCACGGGCAATGTGTCTCCTTCTCCTAAGTATAAATACTTGAGATGACTTGGTAAAGGCTTAAGCACCAAGGTAAGGGCCTGCATAATGGAAGGTAAAAGTTTCTATTAGATATGGGAAGAACAATATAGGAGATTTCATACCTTGGATTTTTCTTTGGAAGCTCATCCAACATTGCTGTAGTTTCATTTAGCTCTTCTCCTAACTCTATGTCTTCATTAAAACTTTGAGGTTCCTCGGTTGACAACCCATTCCATATTGCCACTTCTAATGGATCTTTACCCTTAAGCTTGAACATTTGCTGCGTCAAAGAGTCAAGTACATCAATGGAAAAGCAATCATTGTCATCATTAGGATACCTTATTGCATCAAAGATGTTAAATTGAATGACTTCCCCATCAAACTCCATTGTCAACGTCCCATTATGCACATCTATTTTCGTATAGGCTGTTTTCATGAATGGTCTCCCCAAAAGCAATGGCGTGGTTTTCACAGTTGTTTCATCTTTCATGTCAAGCACGTAGAAATCCACTGGAAAAACAAGCTCGTTTACCTGCACTAAAACATCTTCCACAACTCCCTTTGGATAGGCATTAGATCGATCAGCGAGTTGAATAACTACGCTGGTATCTTTAAGAGTACCAAGATTTAAATCAAGATAAATTGAGTAAGGCATGACATTAATAGAAGCACATAAGTCTAACATTGCTTTCTCAAACCTTGTATTGCCTATGATGCATGGTCTGGTGAAACTACCCGGATCTTTGCACTTTGTTAGAAGCTTCCTTTGCAAAACCGCTGAGACATTTTCTCCCACGCTCACCACCTTGTTTCCCTTAAGTTTTCTCTTGTTGGTGCACAATTCTTTAAGAAATTTCGAATAACGCGGCACTTGCTTTATTGCATCCAACAAAGGAATGTTGACATGTACTTTTCTAAAAGTGTCCAAAATTTCTTGTTCATGTTCCTCTTTCTTTGATGTGGCAAACCTGCTAGGAAAAGGCAAAGGAGGTTCATAAGTATTAATAGGAACTTTAGATTGTACCTTAGGTGGATGTTTTGCATTGGAAGAATCGGTTGGCAAATTTTCTGCACTTTTGGGCTGCTTTGTTCCACCTTGAATCAACTCATCTCCAACTTCTTTCTCATCATTTGGCTTCTTGTGAGTCTTCTCAAGTTGTCTACCACTTCTCAAAGTAATGGCACTAGCATTCTCCCTAAGGTTAACCAAAGGTTGCGAAGGAAGCTTTCCAAACCCATGCGCCTTGTAACAGCTACTGTAAACTAATACAATGCATGCATAATAACAATAGAAAATTGGGCCCAAAAACTTTCTTTTCATTATAAGTCATACGTCCTTTTATACACAAAGAACGTCCATTTACAAAAAATGCCATTTTAAAAAGACAAAAACAGGGGAAACAATGTAGCTATTGCTCCTCGCTTGCCGACGCCCCTCCGACTGCATCATCACCTAGATCCTGCATTCACAAAGGAAAATAACGGGGTGAGCACAAAATAATGCTCAGTAAGTAAACCCTCTATCTGTCGATCCCCGTATATATTACTCTTAATTCTTTCCTCACACTTTTCGTTGTTTCCTACTAAACGTCATGGCCTCATCTTACCGGAGGTACGGCTGGATGGCGTTCACACAGCACCATCTCACTCTTCATGACTATTGGGTGGAATTCACACAGCACCAACCCATTCTTAGTAACTACCGAGTGGGGATCACGAAGCACCTACCCGATTTTCGTAACTATTGGGTGGAGACCACATAGCACCTACCCGTTCCTCATTACTTTCGGGTAATGATCACCAAGCATTAACCCGTTCCTAATCACTGTCGGGTGATGATCACAAAGCATCAACCCACTTCTAATAAATGTCGGGTGATGATCACAAAGCATCCACCCTTTTCTCATAACTAACCGGGTGATGATCACAAAGCATCCACCCATTTCTACTAACTATCGGGTGATGATCATAAAGCATCCACCCATTTCTAATGGCTATTCGGGTGATGATCACAAAGCATCAACCCGATTCTCATAACTATCGGGTGACGATCACAAAGCATCCACCCTTTTCTAATGGCTATTCTCATTCACTCTATTCTAGCACTTCTCATTCTCTCTACCCTTAGAGTAGTTGCATCCACAAAGTTCTCTACTCATAGAGTAATTGCATACACAAAGTTTCCTACTCTTTCTTAGGTCACTTATCATTGAACAATTAGTACCTATGGGTGGTTCATCTCCACTAATGCACTTATGAAATGCCAACATGCAATGTTGCAAGAATTAAGGTTCACTACTCATACTCAAACCTCTATTAGGCATTTCATCAAACAACTCAAGTGCATTATAAAACTCTACTATAGCAATGATTCTAAATCTTTCTCTAACCATCCAAAATGGGGAGAATGCCCCTCACATAGCCACAATTCCTGCCAAAGAAAGACACTTCCAAAAAGGATTTCTCAATATCCTTTAATTCAATCTCAAACTACCTTTCCAACCCACATGTCATTTCTTATAATTGCAATGTATAAACAACCACAAAGCACTAGAAATCTCTATTTAAGCCTCAATAACATGGCATATAACATGTATATCACATACATACATCATTACTATCAAAACCCTAATCAAGAAAATTCTCAAATCTTAACTTGGGTTGGGGTTTACTTACCTTGTTATGGAGAGATTTCACTAACTCTTCCTTTCACTTGGTTTGCTTGACTTTTTCTCTACTCTTAATAAATGAACAAAAACCCTCAATAATCAAATATATTCAAAACTCACAAAGCTTCAAAACCAAGGCAAGAATCCTTACCTTAGGATGCCTTAGATTGATTTTCTACCCTTAATCACTCCAAAAGCCCTTCAAAACTCCTTGAACAAAAGAAAGAGAAATTGAGAGGAAGCAAGAGAGGAGAGTGGCGATGGAGAAGAAGAATGAAGGGTTTTGAAATGTCTTAATTCATTTTAATGAAATTTATACACAAGCCTTCCCATTTTGCCCTTACTCTTCTTTGGGAATTCTATCTATATCCTTTGATTCATTACAAACACACCCCCATAGCAACATATTCTCCATGAAAAATCCTTTCAATTTACTCCCCACTTTTCCTGCTAATTAGGGGTAGAATGGTCAAATTGCCCTTAGGGAAGAAAATATCTAAAACTTAACAAACATTTTGATTGGCACGTCGCCGCGGCGAGGAATCCTCTGTCGCCACGGCGACACTGTCCAGCAGCCTCCCCCGTGGCTACAACACCTCTTCGCCATGACGAAGATTATTCTTCGCCCCGGCGAAGCATGGAATACTGAACTTCTTCTATTTTCAACCAATTTCAGGGCAAGTATTCAACATAACACTCAATCAAAGGTCGACCAACAATATTACCAAGAAACCAACTCAAATAAGAGCAAAAGAAGAAACAATAACTACGTACCTCAAGTGGGGCGTTACACACCTCTAATCTTCAAAGAGTAGTAGCCAATTGACTAACTTGGCTTTCCAAATTCTTGATTGACATTTTTGTTTCTTGTTGGAACTTGAGATTCTCTTGCTGAAATTGAAGAGAGCTAGTTGCTAATGAGTTTACCAAGTCTTCCAAAGACTTACCTTGAGGTTGGGAAACATTTTGGGGTCTTCATTGGTACAGTTATGGAGCTCGTGGGTAAGGGAAACCAGGTGGATTATTAGTGACAACAGCTTGTTGATTTCCTCCATAGCTTAGGTTAGGGTGATCCCTTCATCCTGGATTATAGGTATTGGAAAATGGATCATACCTTTGCCTTTGTTGTCCTTGGTATTCTCCCATGGCATTTGCTTGTTCTGCATTTGTCTCTTGAAGGGTAGGACACATATTGATAGGATGTCCCACATTGGAGCAAATTCCACATGTCTTCACTTGTCCATTTGCAATTTGTTGCACAAGTGCAGTCAAATTATTCAATTGTTGCTCAAGATTATTGGATATCCCCACTTCATTTACCTTCTTTGGTGGTGGATCGGATCGAGTACCAAACTTTTGAGAGTTTGCCGCCATGGTTGCAATTAAGTTCCTTGCTTCTATAGGAGTTTTATCAACTAACGCTCCTCCACTTACTGCATCTATCATGCTCCTCTCCATTGGCATCAATCCCTCATAAAAATATTGGAGAAGTAATTGCTCACTTATTTGATGATGCGGATAGCTAGCACACAATTTCTTAAACCTTTCCCAATATTCATATAAGTTTTCCCCATTGTATTGCCAAATCCCACAAATTTCTTTCCTAATGAGTGTGCCTCGAGATGCTGGAAAATACTTCTCCAGGAACAACCTCTTCATCTCATTCCAAGTAGTTATGGTCCCGGATGGTAGGTAATAAAGCCATTCTTTAGCGCTATCTGCTAAAGAAAATGGGAACGCCCTTAACTTCACTTGTTCCTCAGTTGTTCCATTTGGTTTCATACTCGAGCACACCACATGGAACTCCTTAAAGTGCTTGTTTGGATCCTCTCACGCTAAACCTCTGAAAATTGGTAGAAGATGAATCATCCCAGATTTAAGCTCAAAAGCTTCCCTTGCCGTATCATTGTATCGAATGCATAAAGGTTGTTGGTCAACGGTTGGTGCAGCCATCTCTTTGAGAGTTAGATTAGCCATCTCTTCTTGATCAGAAAAATTAGAAGAATCACTTGTGAGTGGAAGATCAGTATGGATTGCTTGATTGAGAGTTGATCTACGCAAAGGTTGTTTTGAATGAGCAATAGGTGGAATCAGATCATAATGCGGATTCGATCTCAAATTGTATCGCGAGCTGATTCACTAAAAACACCTACAACTCAAAAACAAAGAACAAAAAAAAATTTGAAAAATAAACAAATAATTAACTTAATGAAAATCCCCGGCGACACGGCGCCAAAAATTGATGCATGCAAATGCAACACCTAATTTTTCCTCACTAAATTCTAATGCAAAGTTGTGTAGTAGCAAAGAGCAAGTAAGGGTCTTTCCAGCAGAGGATTTGTGAACTTAATTAATTATCTACTTCTAACGGGGTTTGTCATGAATTATAAAAACTCAACAAAAACTAAAAAAAAAAAAGAACTCAAAGCAAACAATGTAAATCGAGCAACTAATAACGAAAGAGAAATCAATGAGATAAACGAGATTGAAGGTTTATTCGCCACCACTAGACACGGATTGCATATAATAAAAGCACTCTTTAACTTTCTACCCTCTTGATCACATTAGCTCAGAAAATACCAAACGTTGATAAGTCCCATCTCTTCTTACTGAGTCGTTGGACTAGACACGGTCATAACACAATTCCCTATTTATTAAATAACCTAGGATATGATCTCTAGATTCAAAGTAATAAAAGCGTTAAGTTGAGAGAGACCTACTGAATCAAGGCTAAACTCATATGGTCGGTTTAGTTATCTTGAGTGATTACCCCCCATGTATGCAGGCATACACTTTACCACTAGTTATTTAGGTTAATAAAGTGATTCCATACTAAACAACCTAAATTGGCATTAATAGATTAATCCTAACGATTTAACTGGCCACTTAAACAATTAGAAAAATCTAGTTAGACCCTATTTTCAGAGAAATAATCACATAACCAAGAGGGATAAAAAGATAAAAAGATGCGGATTTTATTAAACACGAGACATGTCTAGGGTTTTGAAATCACCCTCAATCACAAAAGAATTAGTTCTTCATGAATAAATATGAGAACATCATTGTATCATTCATAACAAATAATAATAACAAAGAAGAAGAAAAACTTAGGAAACCTGGTTGGATTAATGGAGTTAATGATGATCTCCTCCAATTCTTCTTCTCCAAGCCTTCTTTAATCTCCCTTTTTCTTCAGTTCTTGAATATCTTTGCTCTCCCTTCTTTTATCTCTAAAAGAATTCCCCCAAAATAATGCTAAAAGACTTCTATTTATATCCTAGAAGGGTTATGGTTTTTTTTCCCTTAATTCAAGTTGGTTTAGGACTCTTAACCCTATTCTCCTACCTGTTTTTAACTTCTGTGACTGTGCCCCATCACTGTGCTATGCACAATAACTACTGGAAAAAGTGTGCCACGGCACAGGAGTTACTAGTCTGCTGCCCGTATCATTTCTCTGTTCTTCATAGATGGTGATTTTTTAACTCGATAACGATGAAATTTGGAAACATGGTAAACATATGAAATGTAGCCCTTGGAATCCGATTTCCAACAGTCCATGAATCGTCTTAATCAGAGTTCTACAGCTTAAGATATTCTCAAAGTACCGAGGCATGTTCAAGGTGGAACGTAATCTAGAATCTTCTTTTTACTTCAACTTTCATAACTTCTTCAATTCAACTCCGATTCTCGATCCGTTTGTTTACAATCGTCAAAAATTCTCTCGCCAACATCATCTCTCATATTAATATTATTTTTGAGCCTTATTCCATGAAAACACAAAAAAAATACCCGTGATCCCGAATAGTGCGTTTATGAAACAATTAAGTTAATTCATGCGAATTAATCCTAATTTCCCACAAATGATACCTATAAACCACTAAGTATAACTGTATTTTCAAGCACTTATCACGGGGTCTGTTGTGTTGTGCTTCTAACATCCCCATTTGAATTGTGGTGTGCAGAGTTGGGGTGCACGCTTTTGGTGTGGAGCGACAACCTTGCTTTCGTGCACGATAGGGGCATCCGGCACATTGAGGGATGATCTTTTCGGAGGTTGTCATTTTGATATGATTTTTTGCATGGGTTGGATAAAAATGCAAGGAACGAAACGCAATAAGAATGGAGCGATTCAAACGAGCGGATTTTTTTTAATGATTTTTCGAAAATTAAAATTTGGAAAATCGTAAAAAATCGAATACTATGCATTTTGGGTCAAGGTCTGCTACGTTGTGCTTCCGAAATCCCCATTTGAATTGTGGTGTGTAGAGTTGGGGTGCACGCTTTTGGTGTGGAGCGAAAACCTTGCTTTTGTGCATGGCAGGGGCGCTCAGCAAACCAAGGGACGATCTTTTCAAAGGTTGTCGTTTTGATCTGATTTTTTGCTTGGTGGTGGAGAAAAATGCAAGGAATGAAATGCAATAAGAACGGAGCGATTCAGAAAAGTGGATTTTTTTAATGATTTTTCGAAAATTAAAACTTTGGAAAATCGTAAAAAATCGAAAACCATGCATTTTGGGTCGGGGTCTGTTGTGTTGTGCTCATAAAATTCTCATTTGAATTATGGTGTAAAGAGTTGGGGTGCACGCTTTTGGTGTGGTGGAAAGCCTTGCTTTCGAGTACGATAGGGGCGTTCCACACACCGAGGAACGATCTTTTCGGATGTTGTTGTTTTGATCTAATTTTTTGCATGGTGGTGGAGGAAAATGCAAGGAACGAAACGAAATAAGAACAGAGCGATTCGAATGTGCAGATTTTTTTAAATGATTTCTCTTATATTAAAACTTTGGAAAATCGTACAAAATCGAATACCATGGATTTTGGGTCGGGGTCTATTGCGTTGTGCTCCTAAAATCCCCATTTGAATTGTGGTGTGCAGAGTTGGGGTGCACGCTTTTGGTGTGGTGGAAAACCTTGCTTTCGAGCACAACAGGGGCGTTCCGCACACTGATGGACGATCTTTTCAGAGGTTGTTGCTTTCATCTAATTTTTTGCATGGCGGTGGAGAAAAATGCAAGGAACGAAACGCAACAAGAACAGAGCAATTCGGACAGGCGGATTTTTTTTAATAATTTTTCGAACATTAAAATTTTGGAAAATCTTAAAAAATCTAATACCATCCATTTTGGGTCGGGGTCTATTGCGTTGTGCTCCTGAAATACCCATTTGAATTGTAGTGTACAAAGTTGGGGTGCACGCTTTTGGTGTGGAGCGAAAACCTTGGTTTCGCGCACGGTAGGGACGTTGGGCACCCCGAGGGACGATCTTTTCGAAGGTTGTCGTTTTGATCTAATTTTTTGCATGCTGGTGGAGAAAAATGCAGGGATTGAAATGCAATAAGAACATAGTGATTTGGACCAACAAATTTTTTTTAATGATTTTTTGAAAATTAAAACTTTGAAAAATTTTAAAAAATCGAATACTATGCATTTTGGATCGGGGTCTGTTGCGTTGTGCTTCTAAAATCCTCATTTGAATTGTGGTGTGCATAGTAGGGGTGCACGCTTTTGGTGTGGAGCGAAAACTATGCTTTTGCGCACAACAGGGGCGTTCGGTACACCGAGGGACAATCTTTTCGAACGTTGTCGTTTTGATCTGATTTTTTTGCATGGTGGTGGAGAAAAATGCAAGGAACGAAATGAAATAAGAACAGAGCGATTCGGACGTGCGGATTTTTTTTTAATGATTTCTCTCATATTAAAACTTTGGAAAATCATAAAAAATCGAGTACCATGGATTTTGGGTCGGGGTCTTTTGCATTGTGCTCCTAAAATCCCCGTTTGAATTGTGGTATGCAGAGTTGGGGGGCATGCTTTTGGTGTGGTGGAAAACCTTGCTTTCGAGCACGACAGGGGTGTTCCACACACCGATGGACGATCTTTTCTGAGGTTATTGTTTTCATTTGATTTTTTGCTTGGTGGTGGTGAAAAGTGCAAGGAATGAAACGCAATAAGAACAGAGGGATTCGAACGGGCGGATTTTTTTTAATGATTTTTCAGACATTAAAATTTTGGAAAATCATAAAAAATCGAATACCATCCATTTTGGGTCGGCGTCTATTGCGTTGTGCTCCTGAAATACCCATTTGAATTGTGGTGTACAGAGTTGGGGTGCACGCTTTTGGCGTGGAGCGAAAACCTTGGTTTTGCGCACGGTAGGGGCGTTTGGCACACCAAGGGACGATCTTTTCGAAGGTTGTCGTTTTGATATGATTTTTTGCATGGTGGTGGAGAAAAGTACAAGGATTGAAACACAATAAGAACAGAGCGATTCGGACAAGGGGATTTTTTTTAATGATTTTTCGAAAATTAAAACTTTGAAAATTTTTAAAAAATCGAATACTATGCATTTTGGGTCGGGGGCTATTGTGTTGTGCTTCTAAAATCGCAATTTGAATTGTGGTATGCATAGTTGGGTGCACGCTTTTGGTGTGGAGCAAAAACCATGCTTTCACGCACGAGAGGGGCGTTCGTCACACCGAGGGACGATCTTTTCGAACGTTGTCGTTTTGAACTGATTTTTTGTATGGTGGTGGAGAAAAATGCATGGAACGAAACGCAATAAGAACAGAGTGATTCAGACGTGCGGATTTTTTTTAATGATTTCTCTTATAGTAAAATTTTGGAAAATCGTAAAAAATCAAATTTTGGGTCGAGGTCTATTGCGTTGTGCTCCTAAAATCCCCATTTGAATTACGGTATGCAAAGTTGGGGTGCATGCTTTTGGTGTGGAGTGAAAACCTTGCTTCCGTGCACAACAGGGGCGATTGGCACACCGAGAGACGATCTTTTCGGAGGTTGTCGTTTTGATCTGATTTTTTGCATGGTGGTGGAGAAAAAGGCATGGAATGAAACGCAATAAGAACGGAGCGATTCGAACGGGCGGATTTTTTTTAATGATTTTTAGAAGATTAAAACTTTGGAAAATCGTAAAAAACCGAATACCATGAATTTTGGGTCGGGGTCTATTTCATTGTGCTCCTAAAATCCCCATTTGAATTGTGGTGTCCAGAGTTGGGGTGCACGCTTTTGGTGTGGAGGAAAACCTTGCTTTCGGTCACGATAAGGGCGTTCAGCACATCGAGGGACGATCTTTTCGGAGGTTGTTGTTTTGATCTGATTTTTGTATGGTGGTGAAGAAAAATGCAAGGAACGAAACGCAATGAGAATAGAGCGATTCGGACATGGCGGATTTTTTTTAATGATTTTTCAAAAATTAAAACTTTGGAAAATCGTAAAAAATTGAATACCATCCATTTTGGGTCGGGGTCTTTTGCGTTGTGCTCCTAAAATCCCTATTTGAATTGTGGTGTGCAAAGTTGGGGTGCACGCTTTTGCTGTGGAGCAAGAACCTTGCTTTCGCACACGGTAGGGGCTTTCAGCACACTGAGGCACGATCTTTTCCGAGGTTGTTGTTTTCATCTGATTTTTTGGATGGTGGTGGAGAAAAATGCAAGGAACGAAATGCAATAAGAACAGAGCGATTCGGACTAGCGGATTTTTTTTTAATGATTTTTCGAAAATTAAATCTTTGGAAAATTGTAAAAAAATCGAATACTACGCATTTTGAGTAGATGTCTGTTGCGTTGTGCTACTAAAATCCCCATTTGAATTATGCTATGCAGAGTTGGGGTGTACGCCTTTGGTGTGGAGTGAAAATCTTGCTTTCGCGCATGGCAGGGGCGTTTGGCACATCGAGAGACGATCTTTTCGGACGTTGTAGTTTTGATATTATTTTTTGTTTGGTGGTGGAGAAAAATGCAATGAACAAAACGCAATAAGAATGGGGCGATTTGGACAAGTGGGATTTTTTTAATGATTTTTCTAAGATTAAAACTTTGGAAAATCGTAAAAAATCGAATACCATGCATTTTGGATCGGGGTATGTGGCTTTGTGCTCCTAAAATCCCCATTTGATTTTTGGTGTGAAAAGTTGGGGTGCACATGTTTGGTGTGGGGCAAAAACTTTGCTTTTGTGCACGCTTAGGGCGTTCGGCACACCGAGGGACGATCTTTTTGGAGGTTGTCGTTTTGATTTGATTTATTGCATGGTGGTGGAGAAAAATGCATCGAACGAAAGGCAATAAGAACGGAGCGATTCGGACATGCGGATTTTTTTTAATGATTTTTCAAATAATAAAACTTTGGATAATTGTAAAAAATTGAATACTATGCATTTTGGATTGAGGTCTGCTACGTTGTGCTCCTAAAATCCCCATTTGAATTGTGGTGTGTAGAGTTGGGGTGCATGCTTTTGGTGTGGAGTGAAAACCTTGCTTTTGCTCACGATAGGGGCATTCGGCACACCAAGGGATGATCTTTTCGGAGGTTGTTGTTTTGATCTTATTTTTTGGATGGTGGTGGAGAAAAATGCAAGGAACGAAATGCAATAAGAACAGAGCGATTCGGACTAGCGGATTTTGTTTAATGATTTTTTGAAAGTTAAATCTTTGGAAAATGTAAAAAATCGAATACTACGCATTTTGGGTCGGCGTCTGTTGCATTGTGCTACTAAAATCCGCATTTGAATTGTGGTGTATAGAGTTGGGGTGCACACCTTTGTTTTGGAGCGAAAACCTTGCTTTTGCGCATGGCAGGGGCGTTCGGCACACCGAGGGACGATCTTTCCGGACGTTGTAGTTTTGATTTTATTTTTTGTTTGGTGGTCGAGAAAAATGCAATGAACGAAACGCAACAAGAATAGGGCGATTCGGACAAGCGGATTTTTTTTAATGATTTTTTTAATGTTAAAACTTTGGAAAATCGTAAAAAATCGAATACTATGCATTTTGGGTCAGGGTCTATTGGTTGTGCACCTAAAATCCTCTTTTGAATTCTAGTGTGCAGAGTTGGGGTGCACGCTTTTTGTGTGGAGCGAAAACCTTGCTTTCGCGCACAGTAAGGGCGTTAGGCACACTAAGGGACGATCTTTTCAAAGGTTATCATTTTGATCTGATTTTTTGCGGGGTGGAGAAAAATGCAAGGAACGAAACGCAATAAGAACAGAGCAATTCGGACATGCGGATTTTTTTTTAATGATTTTTCAAATAATAAAACTTTGGAAAATTGTAAAAAATCGAATACTATGCATTTTGGGTTGGGGTCTATTGTTTTGTGCTCCTAAAATCCCCATTTAAATTGTGGTGTGTAGAGTTGGGGTGCACGCTTTTGGTGTGGAGTAAAAACTTTGCTTTCGCACACGACAAGAGCATTTGGCACACCAAGGGACGATCTTTTCGGAGGTTGTTGTTTTGATTTTACTTTTTGCACGGTGGTGGAGAAAAATGCAAGGAAAGGGAAGCAATAAGAATAGGGCAATTCGAACAATCGGATTTTTTTTAATGATTTTTCTAAGATTAAAACTTTAGAAAATCGTAAAAAATCGAATACTATGCATTTTGGGTCAGGGTCATTTGCGTTGTGCACCTAAAATCCCCATTTGAATTCTGGTGTGCAGATTAGGGTGCACGCTTTTTGTGTGGAGTACAAACATTACTTTCGCGCACGGTAGGGGCATTCGGCATACCATGGGACGATCTTTTCGAAGGTTGTTGTTTTGATCTGATTTTCTGGATGGTGGTGGAGAAAAATACAAGGAACGAAATGCAATAAGAACAGAGCGATTCGGACTAGCGGATTTTTTTTAATGATTTTTCAAAAATTAAATTTTTGGAAAATTGTAAAAATTCGAATACTATGCATTTTGGGTCAGTGTCTGTTGCGTTGTGCTACTAAAATCCTCATTTGAATTGTGGTGTATAGAGTTGGGGTGCACGCCTTTGGTTTGGAGGGAAAACCTTGCTTTTGCGCATGGCAGGGGCGTTCGGCACACCAAGGGACGATCCTTTCGGACGTTGTAGTTTTGATATTATTTTTTGCTTGGTGGTGGAGAAAAATGCAATGAACGAAGCGCAATAAGAATGGGGCGATTCGGACAAGCGGATTTTTTTTAATGATTTTTTTAAGGTTAAAACTTTGGAAAATTGTAAAAAATTGAATACTATGCATTTTGGGTCAGGGTCTATTGCGTTGTGCACCTAAAATCCCCATTTGAATTCTGGTGTGCAGAATTGGGGTGCTCGCTTTTTGTGTGGAGCGAAAACCTTGCTTTCGTGCACGACAGGGGCGTTAGGCACACTATGGGACGATCTTTTCAAAGGTTGTCATTTTGATCTGATTTTTTGCGTGGTGGTGGAGAAAAATGCAAGGAACGAAACGTAATAAGAACAGAGAGATTCGGACATGCAGATTTTTTTTAATGATTTTTCAAATAATAAAACTTTGGAAAATTGTAAAAAATCGAATACTATGCATTTTGGGTCGGGGTCTATTGCATTGTGCTCCTAAAATCCCCATTTGAATTGTGGTGTGTAGAGTTGGGGTGCACGCTTTTGGTGTGGAGTGAAAACCATGCTTTCGCACACGACAAGAGCATTCGGCACACCAAGGGACAATCTTTTCGGAGGTTGTCGTTTTGATTTGATTTTTTGTACGTTGGTGGAGAAAAATGCAAGGAAAGAAACGCAATAAGAACAGGGCGATTCGGACAAGCGGATTTTTTTTTAATGATTTTTCTAAGATTAAAACTTTGGAAAATCGTAAAAAATCGAATACTATACATTTTGGATCGAGGTCTTTTGCGTTGTGCACCTAAAATCCCCATTTAAATTCTGGTTTGCAGAGTTGGGGTGCACGCTTTTGGTGTGGAGGAAAACCTTGCTTTCACGCACGGCAGGGTCGGTCAGCACACTGAGGGACGATCTTTTCGGAGGTTGTCGTTTTGATCTGATTTTTTGTGTAGTGATGGAGAAAAATGGAAGGAACGAAACGCAATAAAAACATAGCGATTCGGACAGGAATATTTTTTTTTAATGATTTTTCAAAGATTAAAACTTTGGAAAATCGTAAAAAATTGAATACCATCCATTTTGGGTCGGGGTCTTTTGCGTTGGGCTCCTAAAATCCCCATTTGAATTGTGGTGTCCAACGTTGGGTTGCACATTTTTGGTGTGAAGCGAAAACCTTGTTTTCGCACACAGCAATGGCGTTTGGCACACCGAGGGACGATCTTTTCGAAGGTTGTCGTTTTGATCTGATTTTTTGCATGGTGGTGGAGAAAAATGCAAGGATTGAAACGCAATAAGAATAGAGCGATTCAAACAAGCGGATTTTTTTTAATGATATTTCAAAAATTAAAACTTTGGAAAATTTTAAAAAATCGAATACTATGTATTTTGGGTCGGGGTCTATTGTGTTGTGCTTCTAAAATCCCCATTTAAATTGTGGTGTGTATAGTTAGGGTGCATGCTTTTGGTGTGGAGTGAAAACCATGCTTTGGTGCACGGCAGGGGCGTTCGACACATCAAGGGACGATCTTTTCGGACGTTGTCGTTTTAATCTGATTTTTTTTATGGTGGTGAAGAAAAATGCAAGGAACGGAATGGAGCAGTAAGAACGGAGCAATTCAGATGTGCGGATTTTTTTTAATGATTTCTCTAATATTAAAACTTTGGAAAATCGTAAAAAATCGAATACCATGCATTTTGGGTCGGGGTCTGTTGCTTGTGCTCCTAAAATCCCCATTTGAATTATGGTGTGCAAATTTGGGGTGCACACTTTTGGTGTGGAGCGATAACCTTGCTTCCGTGCACGATAGGGGCGTTTGGCACACCGAGAGACGATCTTTTCGGAGGTTGTCGTTTTGATCTGATTTTTTGCATGGTGTTGGAGAAAATTGCCTGGAACGAAACGCAATAAGAACGGAGCGATTCAAACGAGAGGATTTTTTTTAATGAGTTGTCGAAGATTAAAACTTTGGAAAATCGTAAAAAATCAAATACCATCATTTTGGGTCGGGGTCTATTGCATTGTGCTCCTAAAATCCCTATTTTAATTGTGGTGTGCAGAGTTGGGGTGCACGCTTTTGGTGTGGAGGAAAACCTTGCTTTCACGCACGGTAGGGGCATTCAGCACACTGAGAGACGATCTATTCGAACGTTGTTGTTTTTATCTGATTTTTTGTATAGTGGTTGAGAAAAATGCAAGGAACGAAACGCAATGAGAACTGAGCGATTTGGATGGGCAGATTTTTTTTTAAATTTTTCGAAGATTAAATATTTGGAAAATCGTAAAAAATCGAATACCATCCATTTTAGGTCAGGGTCTTTTACGTTGTGCTCCTAAAATCCCCATTTGAATTGTGGTGTGCAGAGTTGGGGTGCACGCTTTTGGTGTGGAGCGAAAACCTTGCTTTCGCACATGATAAGGGCGTTCGACACCCTGAGGGACGATCTTTTCGGAGGTTGTTGTTTCGATCTGATTTTTTGCATAGTGGTGGAGAAAAATGTAAGGAACAAAACGCAATAAGAACAGAGCGATTCGGACTGGCGGATTTTTTTTAATGATTTTTTGAAAATTAATTTTTTGGAAAATTTAAAAAAATCGAATACTACGCATTTTGGGTCGGTGTCTGTTGCGTTGTGCTCCTAAAATCCCCATTTGAATTATGGTGCGCAGAGTTGGGGTGCACGCTTTTGGTGTGGAGTGAAAGGCTTTCGCTCACGGCAGGTGCTCTCGCTCACGGCAAGGGGCGTTCGGCACACCGAGGGACGATCTTTTCGGACGTTGTCGTTTTGATCTGATTTTTTGCATGGTGGTATGGAAAAATGCAATGAATGAAACACAATAAGAACGGAGCGATTCAGAAAAGCGGATTTTTTTTAATGATTTTTCTAAAATTAAAACTTTGGAAAATCGTAAAACATCGAATACCATGCATTTTGGGTCGGGGTCCATTGCGTTGTGATCCTAAAATCCCCATTTGATTTCTGGTGTGCAAAGTTGGGGTGCACGCGCTTGGTGTGGAGCAAAAATTTTGCTTTCGCGCACGGCAAGGGCGTTCAGCACATTGAGGGACGATCTTTTTGGAGGTTGTCGTTTTGATTTGATTTTTTTGATGGTGGTGGAAAAAAATGTATGGAACGAAACGCAATAAGAATGGAGCCATTCGGATGGGCGGATTTTTTTTAATGATTTTTTGAATATTAAAACTTTGGAAAATCGTAAAAAATAGAATACTATGCATTTTTGGTCGGGGTCAGTTGCGTTGTGCTTCTAAAATCCCCATTTGAATTGTGCTGTGTAGAGTTGGAGTGCACGTTTTTGGTGTGGAGCGAAAACCTTACTTTCACGCAGGGCAGGGGCATTCAGTACATCAGGGGATGATCTTTTCGAAGGTTGTCGTTTTGATCTGATTTTTTGAACAGTGATGGAGAAAAATCCTAGGAACAAAACGCAATAAGAACAGAGTGATTCGGAAGAGCGGATTTTTTTAATGATTTTTCGAAGATTAAGACTTTGGAAAATCGTAAAAAATTGAATACTATGCATTTTGGGTTGGGGTCTGTTGCGTTGAGCTCCTAAAATCGCCATTTGAATTGTGGTTTGCAGTGTTGGGGTGTACGCTTTTGGTGTGGAGTGAATACCTTGCTTTTGGGCATGGCAGGGGCGTTCGGCACACCGAGGGACGATCTTTTCGAAGGTTGTTGTTTTGGTCTTATTTTTTGCATCATGGTGGAGAAAAATGCAAGGAACGAAATGCAATAAGAATGGAGCGATTCGGACGAGCGGATTTTTTTTAATGATTTTTCGAAGATTAAAATTTTGGAAAATCGTAAAAAATCGAATATTATGCATTTTGGGTTGGGGTCTATTGTGTTGTGCTGCTAAAATCCCCATTTGAATTGTGGTTTGCAAAGTTGGGGTGCAGGCTTTTTGTGTGGGGCGAAAACCTTGCTTTCGAGCACGACAAGGGCGTTCGGCACACTAAGGGATGATCTTTTTGGACGTACTCTACACTTGGCTTTTCCTCTGCTGTAATATTCTTGACAGACTTGGAATTTGAAATTGAGGGCATATGTGTAACTTCTATGCGGTCATGTCGCATTAAATGTAGCAGCCTTTGGCAGTTACTTTTCGTCGTGCGTGGGTGACTACAACTGTCCATGCGCAAAACCGAAGCAACGTGCGACAATGGTTATGATTGTGGTAGCCTAACCTCACGGATGATTGTCGCTTGGCCAAATGCAAGGGCCAGAATTGCTTGACGAATGGAGGGCTGAGATTCACTGTAAATTAACGGCTACAATCGAATCCCACTTTTTCCTCTCCCATGCAAAAGCACTATCAAAGCGGGCAACATTGTCAGAACGTCTTCACACTTTGTAAAAGTTTCTAGTTTTCTTTGCTTACTCCGTCGATGCTTTTTCATTTTCACAGCATTTTTTCCAGTGAGTTTCTTCCACCTTTTCACTTCAGTAAGGCCATTTTCCCTTCCTTTACTTGTTTTCATAATTTTTTTGTGGTTGAGGGTGGCCATAGTCGTGGCCACATTGAGTTTTTTAGGGCTTTGCTATGGTTTTTTGAGTATGCTCCTGTCAGTTTTGGGTTTAAGAAGGGTTTATGGTGGTGGTCGTTGGGATCCTAGTGGCTCGCTTGTGTCTGTTATTTGACGCGAGCTACCTTAGGTTCTTGAACTGAAAGGAAAGTGTGGATAGGTCACCGAATTTTCGAGCTCTGACACATGTTCGCTTCTATTTCAAGTACCCAGTGGCGAGCTATCATCATGTCTTTGTCAAGCACTCATAGCATTGATCGCATGTTCGATTCCTCTTCTTCCTCATCAGTGTCATCAAAAAATGTCGAGCATGATTGCTGACCTAATAAGAATGCAAAATATAATGTATTAAAGATAATAAGAGAAATACGTTAAAGAAATAAAAACTATATATTAAAGACAATAAGACAAATATGTTAAAAAAATAAAATTTTGACATAATCACCTTTTATATCCGACCGTAACTAATTTTGAACACATATCAACGCTTCTAATGTATCTGAATGAAGTTTGTTGCGATGTGGGCTTCTTACCTTCCCACCCGTGCTAAATATAGATTCAGAAGCCCCTGTGGAGACAGGAATAGCAAGGATGTCTCGAGCAATAGAAGAGGATTGGATATTTAGGCCCAGTTGTCTTCCACCAAACCAATATGCCAAAGTTAGGAGTCCCAGGCAAAAGTTTCTCCTCTAAATAAAAATCTAGTTCTGACTTTCCTTCAACAACATTTGATTCTTGTGCAATATACATCTCAAAGTCACTAACGGACCCATCGTCCTCACTGCAAGGAATATTAGTCTGCAAATAAGGTGCTGTATTGGGAGGAGGTTGACTACTTCCTTGCTTCGATTGGTACTGATTAAATAAATCTGATAATAATCCTTGAATTCTCAGAATATGATATTTACCATCAACTCCATAGATCCGAGGAAAAAAATAATCTAACGATTTCATTTTGTATCTAGGATCTAAAAGACTCGCTACCCCCAAGACACCGTTAATCATATCCCAATACTTGTTAAATTTTTCAAGCATTTTTGCTGCCATATTCCATATCAAATCATTCCCACATCTGAGCCAATTAGACAATGCAATTCTAATTTCACAAACTTTTGGGAAATAAATATTAGATGTCGGATATTTTGTTCCAGAGAACAAGTTTGTGGCAACATAAAATATTTTCAACTTTGAACAAACTTATTCTGCCAACTCCCATTCCTCCTCAGTTGGCAAACATCTATATTGTGGCTCACGAAGCTTTAAACAAAAAAACACATCTTTGTAAATGAAAGCAGTTTCAAGCATTAAATAAGTTGAGTTCCAGCGAGTCTTACAGTCAAAAGCCAACTTCTTTGTACTTTCAATGCCTTCTTGACGTGCTGCTTCAACAAATTTTTGCTCTCTTTTAGGAGATGCTGACCAATAAGCAACGCTCTTACGGATTCTTGCAATTGCTTGTCCAATCACCGATAATTCATCTTGAGCAATTAGATTCAGAATATGCTCACAACAACGCATATGAAACAATGAACCACGTAACATAAGTGAGGCACTTGGAAGTTCGTTCAAGATATCTTCAACAACTGCATCATTGGTGGAACAGGTTATCAAGCCGGGCCAATGTCAACAACTTTCTATCAATATTCCACTCATAAAAGCATCCATCAATGCCGCAAGCACATCTCTAGTATGTGGGCAAGGCACATATACAAATCTGTAACATTAATTATACATAAAAAAATATTATTAATATAACTACAAAAATTGTATTAAAAAATAAGAATGATAAAACCTTAAAAGATAATACCTTATGAGTCGACTTTGTAAGACCCAGTTGTTGTCGATAAAGTGCGCTGTGATCTTCATATATCCTTTGTTTTGATTGATCGCAGTCCGCAAATCCGAAGTGATAGCAATCCTACTCCGGTTTTTGTTTAACAATTTCATTGTCTTCTCTTTTTCTACATCATACATCTTGAATATGTCTTTCTTAATAGTGTTTCTACTCACAACCTTAAACAACGGTTGCATGTTGTTACAAAATTTTCTAAACCCGTAATGATCAACCATGCTCAAAGGATATTCATGTAGAACAATCATCATTGCTAGGTCCTTCCTCACCGACTCTTGATCAAGCGATGGGTTAAGGTCATTTGTGACTTTGAACTTGAATCCTCTCCCGGGGTCATCGACAGAATCTTCTGTGATACATCTCCATACTTTCGCCTTGGACAAATTTTAATATGTGCATGCAAGTGCCTTGTCCCGTTTTTGGAACCACCAGCAAGTTGTTTACGACAATAGTTACACTCTGCTTTATCCTTGCCATCAACTTTAACTTTCTTGAAATGTTGCCATACAACTGATTTTGTCCTTACAGTATTGCTGCAACTGTCAACATCATTAAGGGGCACATTTTCTTCATGTGTTTCTTCCTCAGTATCAGCAATTGGGGATTGACTTTGATTACTTCCAATCAGATCCGGAGTCGACAATTTTTTCGATGAGTCAGAAGGTAGATTCATCTCCTCCTCTAAGCTTTTTCGTTTACCAAGTAAAGAAGTTTGAATTGACATGTTGAAACCTAAAAAAAATGAACAAAAAGTATGAATATCAAATAACATTACAAAATAAAATTAAAAGAGATGATATGTCATATTAATTTGTTAAAAAATAATATTTATCAGTAATGTGGTTAGCTTTAGACTTTAACGAATTGCATGGCCTACAATGTCCCAATTGTCAATTATTTAAAGTATGGACAATTTTAATAATCAAATAACATTGGAATTTATATAAGTCAGATAATATGTTTAGCCAACAGGACATATGAAATTGCACCAAGAAGCAACAAATTCTTCGTCAGAGATTGAACTGCCTAAAAAAGAATAACAAGAAAACCAAGCAGAGAATTCAAATTCAAACAAACAAAACAGAATCTGATTTATTTCGTTAATAATTGTAAGCGATGAAATTCACAACAAGATAAAATTAAAAGACTGAAATTATTAATCTGAGAATCAAAGTAATTCAGCAAAAGAATCAACAAAAGTTAAAGGAGGTCTTACACGCTGAAACCATGGGAGAAACTGAAGAAAGAAAGGATGATTTTGTGAAAAACATCAATCAAAGATAGAAATTGGCGAGTCTGTTAATTAGCTGTTTGTTCATATTATTGACCACCAACTAAAGAGTCTAACATCATAAGCTCAATCAAAGAATTACATAACCTTTTCCCCAGAAAGAATGCATTATATTTTAACAGCAATATTTTAAATCTAATTCAAGGGTTCAAGGAAATATAATAAAAGAAGAAGAAGAGAATCTCACTTTTATAAGACCACTAGTCTTGTCCTGAGTTCGTATTTCACTTTACTCCCTTTGCCAATCTCTACAACCTGCAACAGAGATTTACATTATGATATGGAAGCACGAATTATTTTTGGAGAAAAATCTGCCTATCACTGACAAGAACAACTTTATATGAAACAACTCCAAAGCTAAGAATCAGCAATCAGCAAGCTACTTCAAGTGAAAATTTGGGAAAATATAACTTCAAGTTAACAAAAGAGCTAAAACTTGAGAAATATAAAGAAATTGAGTAACTTTAAGCTCATTTAATGCAAAGTACAAAGTGTACAAGATATCAAACAAAATATCAGCAATGATAAATATTTGAAGCGTATTTTAATTCCTTGTAAACCTCAGAAGAGCAAAATGGAACGACTTCTCAGTTACTCAGAGTTACACAGAATTTGTTCTTCTTTATTATTCACATCAGATGCACACAATAGTAAACATGATGTAATCAAAATCGTCCATTCTTTGAGCTTAAAATAGCAAAATACACAACAGATTCATTACAAAATGCAGCAGCACTGGGATACTACCTTGAAAAAAGTACTTTCTCTTCCACCAATTTATATGTAAATAAAAGCAGTCAAACTTCAATATTTTCCCCTAGATTGAAACTCTACAGAAGCCACATCTGATGGCTCCCGGGTCCCAAATTAATATATTATTTTTTATTTTAATGGTCATCCAAAAGTTCAGAGGAACAATGATTAAAAAAAAAAAAAAGGAGTCAAGAGTCTTACCTATCTAAGCAGGCGGCGGCGACGGAGATGCAGATTATAGAACGGCAAACGGAGAGAGAGATATGTTAGATGTTAGGAAGGGCAGCAGGTGGAGAGAGTTTAGGGAATGGGATGAGAATTGAGGTTAGGGTTTGGGAAAAATGGTTATATATACTAAGGATAATACTGTAATTAAATATATAATATAAGGGTATATTAGTAAAATTGATACTAAAACTTGCGGGCCGGGCCGGGACTGAAGATATACCCATGCCCGGCCCGTACCCGTGGTTAGGCCTTAAAATCAAGCCCAGGCCCAAACCCAAGCCCAGGCCCGTCACCCATGGGTAAAGCCCACCCTTTTCGGGCCGGGTACCCAAAAATCTTGGGCCCATTGCCATCTCTAGCGCTAAGAAGCCTATGATTGCCTCTCAACCGAGGAGAATGGTGCCCCCGAGCTCCATAAAGGGCCAACGAAGAAAACCCCTGAGCCAACTGTAGGTTCAGGAAAACAGAGATTGTCCAAGCAGCATGATGGCTTGGCTAAAAGAAGGTGCCAAAGTAGAAAGAAGGTTTTGGCAAGAAGAAATCAACCGAGCCACAGGCAGGTTCAAGAAAGCAGAAGGTCGTCGAAGAGCAAAGTGGCACGGGCAAAGAGGTTGTAAGGCAAGCTGGCGACCCTAAAAAAGTTGTGGCCAAAGACCTAGCCAAGAACAAGTCTGTTCCCATGGACGAGGCTGTCATTCCCGTGGCAAGTAAATCAAGCTCACCTCAATAGGGAGGCAAAAAGGCGGACGAGGCAGCTCGAGCTACGCTAAATGCCATGATCAACGAGCTCCCCGAACACATCGGCGTTGGGGCCTCAACGGTCAAGGATGCTATCACCTTGTGAACTTTTACGAGCAAAAGGGATTCGACTCCTCCCCATCTGCTATCTTGGGCATGCAGCTACGTGACAAAGGTATTGGTACTTCGCCCACTTTCCCTTTTCTTTATATGCTTCTCTTTCTTCTCCGCTTACTTTTATTTCCTTTCAGGCTTGCATGGTGACAAGCTTCTCTTTCATAAGAGTTACCCGACATTGGTGGGTACTCACAAGGGGTGGCAGGAAGTGAAGGTGCTTAAGGAGGATGCCCTGGCTAGGCTGAGGTGGTAGAGAAAGAAAAAGACTTGAAGTAGGCCAAGCTTAAGCGGCTCAAGGAAGAGATCGAGGCCTTTGGGGTCAAGGAAAGAGAGTACCTCGACAAAATCAAGGTGAGTGAGATCGCTCGAGCAAAGGGCTAAGCGAAGGCAGTAGAGGCTGAGAAAAGTTTCGCACAACAGCAGGGTGCCAACAATAAGTTGAATTTCGAGCTCACCTCAGCTTAGAAAGCTGCCTCAGATTGGGAGGCTAAGTTTAAAAAAGTCTTGCTTGAGCTCACCAAGGAGGTGGAAAGTCGCCAAAGGGTCGAGGCTGAGACTAAACAGCTCAAGCTCGACGTCAGGGAGCTGAATTCGGCCATCACGAGCCGTGCTTAGGAAACGTCAGTCTTTCTGGTATAGAAACTATGGGAAGCTCATCCTTCACTTGAACTTCTCCTTCCTTCTAATGGCTTACCAAAAGGAGGTCGATAGGATGAAGACTGAAGCCCAAGGCATGGCATGGCATACATTTACTCGAATGACTCTAAGCCCAACTGTGAAGGTGAGGAGGAAGTCGAGGAGGGACAAGAGGATGCTGGTGTTTAGTAGGAGGTCGAGGATCCGACTTCTCCGGCCACACTCCTTCCTATTACTGCCAACCTTCCTCCGGTCAAGACTCCGAAGGACGTCCTAGCTCCTATCCTTGAAGAGGCCATTAAGACTCCTACTGTCAATGATCCTTCTACCCTCATTAGCGACGAACTCGAAACACCTCGGTCCTGCTGGCGATGATGCCCCTGCTCCTCCTACTGCTTAGAGATTTCTTTTTGTTATCTTTTTTTTTTTTTTTTTTTTTTGTAACTAAACTTACACAATCAATGAAATTTTTTTTTTCGCACATTTATGTCAAGCAATTTTTATCCTTTGATGTGTTTTACTTGAGTATTCCGAGTCTAACTTCATCAATACGAAGACTTTCTCCTTTCATGAGTTGAATTTTGGCGTGGCTTAAAGAGCTAAGCTGCTTTTTTTTTTGAACTCTTGACTCTGAGTTTTGGGTGTGACTGCGAAGGTCGCGATTTTGAAACGATAGATAATAAATGATAAACAAAATACCAATAAATAAAAAGTGATGAACAAAATAGAGTTCATAAATAATACCTCTTTTTATTAAAAGAATTTTGGCCATAAACGACCTTACAATGAATATGGGAGAAAAAACAAAACATGGTTGAAACTTAAGCTGCTTATTGGTAATACCTTCGCAAATGCTCAACGTTCCATGCCTGCAGTACGGCTTCACTATTAAGGTGTTCTAGGTGGAAAGTTCCTGGTGTGAGCTTTTTGGAGATCCTAAAAGGACCTTCCCATTTGGGCCCAAGTTCGAGTTTTGTATACCCTGGATGACCTTTTTGAGGACTAGGTCACCCACTTCAAAGTCTTTGTTCTTGACCTTAGAGTTAAAGTATCGTCTGGCTCGTTGTTGGTAGGAGGCAAGCTTTAGCTGAGACTTGGCTCGATATTCTTCAATTAGATCTAGCCTCAGATGACTAAGATCTTCGTTTGTTTCTTCATTAAAGACTTCCCTCTGGAATGAACTAATCCCCACTTCAACTGGGGCCATTGCTTTACACCCGTATGAAAGTGAGAATCGGGTTTCTCCTGTTGAGCTTCAGGCCATCGTTTTGTACGACCATAAGGCCTCGGGCAATTCCTTAGCCCATCTTCCCCTAAGGGTATCAAGCTTCTTTTTAATGGTGTGCTTGATCACCTTGTTCACAGCTTCCACTTAGCCGTTAGCTTGAGGCTGATAAACAACGGCGAAGCTTTTCTTGATACCGAGCCTTTCGTAGAAAGATCTGAAGTCCTCACAATCAAATTGTTTCCCATTGTCGGTTATTATAGTATAGGTAATTCTAAATCTACAAATGATGTTTTTGTAGATGAAATCCTTTAGCTTATTCGATGTGATGGTAGCCAAAGGCTCGACTTCTGCGCACTTAGTGAAGTAGTCCATTGCAACCACTACGAATTTAACACCTCCTTTTCCTTGAGGGATATTCAAACGGCTAAGAACTTATCAGAGTAGTTAACTCTTGCGGTGGAGCTCACAAAACATTTGCAAATCTTTGAAATTTGTTGCACTTGAGCACATAGTCTGTTGCGACGTAAAAAACAGTTGGCCAGTAATAACCTTAGTGAAGCACCTTATATGCTAGGTCCCACAAATGCCTTTGTGGATTTCTCTCAAGACATAGTCTACCTCCTCATGATCAACATGTAACACCCACATCAAGGTACGCAATCACATTTTCCTTGGTTGCAGTGTTTATTCCAAGATGAATGCATGAAATTAGCTTGGGGAAAATTTTGCAGACTTCGCCGCAGCAAAGGGATTTTGTCACCTCGGCAAAGTACTCTCTGCCCAAATTCATGGCAGCAAATGCATGCTTCGTCGGGGCAAAGAAAGTGCTTTTCCGGGGCGAAGAACTCCTTGGAAATTTTAGTGAAATTCAAGGGAAAACTTGCTCAAGGGTAAAATGGTCATTTCACCCATAATTAGTTGAAAGTGTGGAGTGAAAAGAGATAGATTTTCATGGAGAATGCAATGAAATAAGGACATTATGGTAATTGACTAAGGGACATAGATGGAATTTCATAGAAAATGCAAGGGTAAAATGGAAAGGTATAAGTAATAATATGTTATATGAAGGGTTCAAGCATAAAACCCTAGCCATTCTTCCCCTTCCATTCACGCCACTTTCCACCCAAGTTCTCTCAAATTTCTTCAATCACTTTTCAAGGAAATTCATAGATCTTGGTTCACTTTTGGTGGAATTTCAATCACAAGCATCCCTAGGTAAGATCCTTGCACTAAGATGTGAGATTAATGTTTTAAAGTGTTGATTCTTATGATTTGTATTCATAGGGTTTAAGAGAAAAAGGGTTGTATCAAGGAAGACTACTAAAGTGTTTGGATTGCTCACATCTAAGGTAAGTAAATCCAACCCTAGTCATGATTGGAGCAATATTGTGTAGAGAACTTCTTTTATGCATGTATGTGTTTGTATGAGAATTGTTGATGGAATTGATGTTGAATGATGGTTAGAATTCCACCATGAGAAGTGGTGTTTGTGTATGTGGTGTTTGATGAGAGTTTGGATGAATTATGGAAGAATTAGAGTAGAATTTGTGAAGTGTAATTCCTAGCCAGGTTTGATGATGATTTGAAGGAGTTTGGCTCCAAATTTTGGTGGCTTAAGAAAGATATAGAAGTGTAGCTAATTTAGAGTTTGTGTGTGCATACAAATTGTTTGATGAAATGTCAAAGAGAAGTGCATGCATGAATATGATTATTTGTTATCTTGAGATGAGTTTGTAGATGGTAAAGAATGATATGTTCACATACCATATAGCATTATTTCTTCTAAACATGTGAATTTAGAAAGCATAACAAGCATAAGCCCATCTACATGCATACATACTCATAAGAGCATTAAAGAACATTAAAGAACAAAGAGAAATAATAAAGAACACTTTTAAAGAAGAGAAGAGAAGGTTGTTACGATGGGGAACCCGTGAGTGACTAGCCCCGCATGCACACCACCTTTAGTGAGCGGCCTCAGAATCAGAAAAAAGAATTGTACAGTCCTACTAGAAATGCATGTGGATGAGGACTGTACCCAGAAAGAGTTAGAGAATACACTCATACGGCGAGGGTTCTGAATCCATGCCTCAACCAAGTCCGATCGGCAAGAAAGAATAGAAAGAAAGAAAGAACAGAAAGAAAGAAAGACTAGAAAAGAAAGAAATACAAAGAAAAGAAACAGAAAAACAGAAAAGAAAATACACATCCTATGCATTTGTGCATATGCATTATATTTATGCATGATACCATTTCCATTATCCTGAGTAGTGAGAAACTAGAGTTATAGAAAGAGCAAAGAAGAATAGAAAAGTTTGATGTAAGGAAAGAAAATCAGAATAAGAGCAACGGAGATAGAAGGGTAGCATAGTGGGTTTACTTACAGAGCATTAGTGCTTCACCCCATTGTTTCCAATGTTTTTGCGGGTAGTAGATAAGATACGGTCGGATGGAGCATCAAGAAGCGAAAAGGTATGGCAACACTATCAAGTTTATATTGATTTTTTTGAGTAATTTTGTTACTTAATGTACAGTTTTGTATATAAAGGAAAATTAGTATGGACCCTCTATTTTATCCTCATCTACATGTATATTTTCTTATATATATATATAGATACATAGTGAGTTTTACTGTATATTTCACAAGTATACTAGCTAGAGAAAGAGAAGCATTACACAACACACCGCAAGAGCGATGAATTGTATCCATGCTTATATAGTTTATCATTGATGCGTGGATCGAGCTGACTTCACTTGGAGTTTCTTAGTTCATTTCCTCCTTCAAGCACTATTCCATCTCTTAGGTAAGCAATTATTGCATCCGTCCAACTGTATCTCTACTTTGTTACTAAGACTGATTCTTGTGAAGCGAGGATGCTAGAACTTGGGAGAAATTTGATAGGTATCGCATCGGTCTTTTCTTGACTCATTGCCGAAGCTAGGCGGGCTAGAGCGTCGGCCAGTGAATTCTTCTCTCTTGGGATTTGAAGAATAGTTAAAGATTTGAACTGCTCGAGCTCAGATTTCACCTTCTAGAGGTAGGATGCCATTCTGTCCTCCTTTGCCTGATATTCCCCATAAATCTAATGGACCATGAGCTGAGAATCATTATAGATCTTTATGGACTCTGCTCCCATTTCTTTGGCGAGGCAGATCCTTATGAGCATTGCTTCATACTCTGCCTTTTTGTTCAAGGTAGCAAACCTGAATTTGACTGCAATCCGGATTGGGTTCCCTTCAGGACTTTCGAGCAAGAACCCAGCTCCTACCACCTTCTCATTTGAGGACCCATCTACATACAGAGTTAATTGCCATAGACTATCAAACTTTGGTTTGCTTGCTTCTGAGGTGCTTGCCCTTGGCGAGCTTACTTCTTCTTTGGGTTGATAAGAAAATTTTGAGATAAAATCAGTCAAATCTTGACCCTTTATTGTTGTTCTTGAGATGTACTTGATATCATGCTGACTCATCTCCATTGTCCACTGAATTAATCTACCCGATACCTTGAGCTTCTGCATTATCTTTCTTAGAGGGAAGTTCATCAGCACATATAAGGAGTGTGCCTGAAAATAGGGTCGCAGCTTTCGAGTGGCGATGATGAGTTCATAGGCTAGCCTCTCCATCTCGGGTATTTTGTCTCAACATCGAGCAACCTCTTGCTCACATAGTACACCAACCATTGCACTCCTCCCTCTTTGCATACCAAAGTCATGCTGATCAAGGACTTAGATACCGATAAATACAGAAGCAAAGGCTCACCCTACTTGGGCTTTGACAGCAAATGAGGCTGTCCCAAATGTTTCTTCAGTTCTTGGAATGGTTTATCGCACTCCTCTGTCCATTTGAAACCTTTGTTTCCCTTCACGATTTTGAAGAATGGTAGGCACCTATATGTTGTTCAGGAGACAAACCTGTTAAGTACGACCACATGCTCTGTCAAGCTCTGAACCTACCTTATACTGGTTAGGCTTTTCTTGTCCAAGAGAGCTTGAATCTTTTCTAGGTTGGCTTTGACACCTCTTTGATTAACAAGGAAACCCATAAACTTTCTCGAGCTTACTTTGAAAGCACACTTCAGAGGGTTGAGTCACATTCTATATTATCTGAGGATGTCGAAGATTTCCCCCAAGTGCTCAATGTGGCTTTTGGCAACATTTGATTTGATGAGCATGTCGTCGATGTACACTTCCATTGTCTTGCCAATTTGCTTGATGAACATCTTGTTCACCAAACGCTGGTAGGTCACCCCAGCATTCTTCAAGCCAAATTGCATAACCCTGTAATAGTAAATACCCTGGTCAGTAATAAATGAGGTGTGTTCTTCATTGGGCTGATACATTGGGATTTGGTTATATCCCAAATATGCATCCATGAAGTTGAGTAGTGCGTTCCCGACTATCGTATCTATTAATTGGTCGATCTGGGGCAGCAAAAAGTTGTCTTTGGGACAAGCTTTGTTCAAATCTATGAAGTCGACCCAAGTGTGCCACTTGCCATTCGACTTTTTCACCAAGACTGGGTTGGCAAACCAGTCAGGGTATTTCACTTCCCTGATGAAATTTATGTTCAGGAGCTTGTCAACTTCATCTTTGAGCACTTTGGACCACTCTGCATCCATAGATTTCTTTTTTATCTGATTGGTTGAGCTGTTAGGTCAACATTTAATCTGTGGCACATTACCTTGAGGCTAATCACCACCATATATGCGTGTACCCATGCGAACACATTGATGTTTTTCTTTAGAAACCTCACGAGATTGTCAGCCAGTTTGTTGTTCAGACTGCTACCAACTTTTAACACATGAGTTAGATCTTCCTCGCAGACAGACACTTCTCGTAGCTCCTCTGTTAACCTTGCTGCAAGCTCTTCTTTATAGATGCGAGGATCTATGGTGTCCTCTAATGGTCCGGGGTTTGGCTTAGACTCTGCAATGACCATGGTTCTCGGGAGTAGCCATTTCAGTGCAGCATGAATAGCCCAGTTGTAGCATTCTAGAGATTCTTTTCTGTAGCTCTTGATCGTTGTGACCCCACTTGGAGTCGAGAATCTCATTGTCTAGCAAGGTACCAAGGTGACTACAGTTAGATCATCCAGGATCGGTCTTCTAAGGGTGACATTGTAAGTGGTTAGACAATCCACTACTAAGAATTCTACCATCACCGTCTTGATCTTAGGTTCTACCCCCAAGGTCACGGGCAAGTTGATTATTCCCTTGGGGACTAGACTGTCCCTAGTGAATCCATAAAGCAGCGATGGACACGCCCTCAAGTCTCTCTCTATGAACCTCATTTCTCAGAAAGCTCCCAAGAAGATAATGTTCGTTGCGCTACCATTATTGACCATCACCCTGAGTACTTGGGCGTTGTCGTTCCTTGCTGCGATCATGATCGTATCATGATTGTGGTGAGGAGATTCTTCACACTCATCCACAGTGAATCCTATCACCTCGTTTTCTAGTCTAGGCTGCTTTGGCGGCTTTTGTTCACAGCTAGTTACCTAGGGGACCAAGTTGGTTTTGGCTTCTCGAGCGTATTGCTCGCGAGGGCGCCTTGAGCTCCTTACGATGTCGAGACCCCCATAGATCATGCATACCCGAACCTTATTGTTAGTTGGGGCTTGCTGGACCTGATTATTCTACTCGCTTGTATTTTTGCAAGCTAGCGCTTCCTTAACAAATTCTTTTAGGTGATCTCTTCGAATCAGATCTTGATGGTGTCCTTTAAAGCTTGACACTCATTGGTGTTGTGCCTGATGTCTCGATGGTATCGATAATAATTCTACCAATCTTTTCTGCCCGAAGCCTCCCTAATCCTTTCTAGAGTGGGCAATTTTTTAGCCTCACGGGAGACTTCATATATATGAGCTATGTCATGAGTGGGGAAGGGGGGTATTCTACATATCGCGGGAAATGTTGCCTTTCCCAGTAAATTTCTATTTTTTGCCTCTTTTGAAACCTGTTCTGGTCTCTGTCATTGCGGTCTTAGCCCCTCCGTTTATCTACTAGGCGATCTTGCCGCCTATCGGAGGCTCTTCGTGGCAAGCTTCTAGCTAGGGCAATTAGCAAGCTTTCCACTCACTGATGTTTAACAGCCATCTAATAAAACTTTGTCAGCCTCCATGGTCTTCACTTTGGAGCTTTTTCCACAGCTCCATTTGCGGCCTAATGCCGCAATCAGCAAAGTCCAGATTGATTCTTCGGGTGCATCTATGACCTTTGCTTGCACACTCTGCAACCTCATTAGATACGAGGTTAGTGTTTCATCTCTCTCTTGACGAACATTGCTCAGGTAGCTGAGCGGCATTGTGAAATGTCTCATCTCTTGGAATTGTTGTAGGTACAGCGAGGATAACTGTTGCTAAGAGCTAATTGAGTTTGCCTTGAGCCTTTTGTACCACCTCTTGGCATCCCCTACCAATGTGACTGTGAAGAAGCAACACTTTGCCAAGTCACAAACCTAATGTAGCTTCATTAGGTCGTTGAAAGTGTCAAGATGGTCTCTAGGATCTCCTTTCCCATCAAACTTGCTTTTAGGCACCCTAAATCCCTTAGGAATTAGGACCTAGCAAACTTCCTTTATGAAGGGAGAGCTCACTATGTCTTCCACCACATTGTTCTAGCAAGTTCCTAGATCATCGAGCATTTTCTGTACCCCATATAAGTCTCCGTTGTGGGGATTGCCCTGGCTGGCTCTGTTCAGTCTTACCTCAAGCAGGTGAGTTCAAAAATCTGTTGCCTGTGAGCCCCCTCCATTGTGCACATTAATGCGCGAGATTGAGTCATGATGGTTGGGCTAGCAGGTGCTATCATGCTCATCAGTGCAGTGCTTGCAACGTTGGTTATAATTGGAACATCAGTCATTGCCAGATTGGCACGCATGACTCATCTCGTGAGCTTGTGAGGTCTAAGCCTATCTTGGGTGTGGTTTAAAATCGGCATGCTGATGCTGGGGATACCATCGAGCAAGTTGAGTATCCTTCTGGTTACCATTATCTTCATCTTCTCCTATGGGCTGTTTGCTTGGTCGCCTCTCAAGGTTAGTTTGCCCGCGGGATTCTCTTTCATGGGCAAAATGTGCATGGTAGTGTCAGGATCGTCGGTGGTTCCTTGGTGCTAACGAACCATATTGGTCTTTGACTAAGTTCTGACTTGTTGGGGTAACATTGGTGAAGTGCGGTCGGTCAAGGTCTTAGGGGGTTGGCTGTTGATTTCTCAACTCAGCCACGTTTTGTTGCACCGCTTGTGCAACCATCGTTATGATCATCTCCACCAATTGACCATTCTCGGGATTCCACGTCCTTGCCCCCAACTGGTTCGCGGCCTACTGCATCGGTGACACTGGTGGTCGACGCCCGACGACATCTTGATGTGTAATACCCATATTCAGAAATATGGTAGGGATTATTTTATAGTCATAGTGAATATATTTAACTAGTTTTATAGAGGAATTCCATAAAAGTTTCAATAGGGGCAAAATGGTCATTTCACATAGAATCACGTGTTCAAGTGAAAAATGAGTATGATAAATATAATGTATTAAGTGTGCTAGCCATGAGAATAGAGTGGTAGAAAGATTATGGAAAATACACGTGATGTGATGCCGAGATAAATACGTGTTTATAAAGTAATAGGAAGAAATTAAAGAATAAGGGTAAAATGGTCTTTTTACTTACAACTAGATGAAAAAGTGGTGAGTGTAAGGAAGCAAAATAATGTGAAGAAGATGATACAAATGAGGGTAATTAGGTAAATGACTAAAAGACATAAATGAAATTTCTTAGAAAGTGCAAGGGCAAAATGGGAATATACATATATTTTATTAGTTATAAGGCTTCAATTGACAAAACCCTAGCCATTCTCATCCCTTGAGCACGCCACCTCTCATCCATTTTCTCTCAAGCTTCTTCATCAAATTTCAAAGGGAATTCATATGGTTTAGCTTAAATTTTTGTAGATTTTCAATCCTAAAGCATCCAAAGGTAAGATTCTAGCACAAAAGTGTGTATTTAAGCTTTAAAGTTTTGAATTCTTATGTTTTTACATGATTTAGGTCCAAGAGGAAAAGATTTTAGCAAAGGAAGGTTGAATCATTAGTGTTGTACAAATTCAAGGTAAGTAAACCCAATCTAAGCTTTAATTTGAGTAGTATATGTGTAAGTTGATTCTTGAGTGTTTGTGTATGATGTATGATAAGAAGTATTGGCTGTTTAGATGCTTGTTTGATGGAGAATAATGTGTAGAAGTTAAGCCAAGATGAGTAGTTATGTAGATGTGATGTTTTGGTTGAACCTTGAATGAAATTTTGAAGAGTTAATGTTGGAATTTGGAAGTGTTGAATTTGGCCAGAATAGGGGCTGAGTTTTTGTTGAATTTTCTTCCAACTTTAAGGTATTTGGAGAGATGTGGAGGTGTGGCCAGCCATGTACTTATATGTGCATGTAAAGTGTTTGGTGAAATTTCAAAAAGAAATTCATGCATGAATTTATCAAATATTGTTAAAGATATTGTTTGAGAAAGGAAAGAATTGATGTTAAAAGGTTGTATTAGACCTGACCAAGTATAAGTTTAAGTGTTTAAGAGTGCATTTTATTATGCCAAAATTTAGAATAACACTTGGTTATGTTAGTTCAATGAAATGAATGGCCTTTAGTGCATGGTTCAAGTTGCTTGAACTTTTAGCATTAGTTTGAATGGCATATTGTATTTAGTCATTGAATTATGAGTTTTGAAACTTATGACTTTAGAAAAGTGGTGGCAAGAATTGCATATTAAATTGTTGCAATAGTGTAGTATTGATGATAGTAAAAGATGGGTGATTATATTATAATATTACAATATGCCACGATAAATTGTCAAGCTTGTATGCTTGAAATTAGAAAGATCATTCAAAGAATGGCTTGGCCAAATGAGTATATTGTTGTTTCTTGTTTTGAGATTAGTTATAAACAATATGTAATAAGTGATTTTATTGTATAAAGAATAGAAAAACTTTCCCAAGTATAGATATCAAAAGAAACATCAAAGAAATAGAAGTTTGGTTTATGTATTAAATAGATGACCATTTTAGAAATTGATTGGTATGAGCATAGTTTTCATGCCTTATTATATATTACAAGCTATAGAATTGTGCTACAAGATCTTGAGAATATGTTGTATTGGCCAAAAGTTTAGTTAAGAATGTTAGAATTTAGCCAAAGTATATATGTTGTGCTATATGTTAGATTGTATTTACAATGATTAATATGACAATATAGATTAATGTATAGAATGTAGCCAAAAGAAAAGAAGAAAGAAGGGCATGTATAACAATGTTGATGGTCATGTTAAGAGAATGCAAATTTATGGCATTAAAATTTGTATTTAGAAAGTTGTACAAGGCATGTTTGTAACATTAGAAAATACTAGAGAGTAGTTTAATGACATGGTTATGTGATATATATATATAAATGTGAGAAAATCTAGTAGCATAATTGGGCAAGTTAGTAGACTTAATACCTAAATTGTGGCATAGATTTTTATAGAAGAAATTAGATTGCCCAAAACGTAGAATTCATTCCCTAATTAAATTGTGCCGTTTTAATATCTCACTAATAGAATTATAGAAGAGTTGAATTTGTGAGAGATAATGTAATTGTGTACGTGTACATTTTACGTAGCATGATAGAATTGAAGAATTACAGAATTATGTAGAAATTATATAATCGCGTACGTACACACGATGCATAGAATTCAAAAATAAAGAATAAAATAGAAAATGTTTAAGTTAAGCGTGTTACTGGAATAGAACTTTGGGCTTTCCAAAAAAATATAGAAATAAAAGCCTTAGAATTAATAGAATACATGTCAGCGTCAGACACGTACTTTGGGATCATGCATAGACATCATATAAATACATGACACAACATAGCATGTATTTTAAAAATTTTAAAATTATTGGAAAATGTCTAGCTAGTTATTTTTCAGATTTACAGAGCATGTTTTCAGAGGGCTGTTGCGATGGGGAACCTGTGAGCAGTCGCTACATTATTTAGTGGCGACAGAGATGTAGAAGTTTCCCACATGCACGCCGCCATCAGTGAGCGGCCTTAGAATAGAAAACAGAATTGTACAGTCCATTAGAAGTGCATGTGGATGAGGACTATACCCAGAAAGAATTTCAGAATATGCTTACACGACCAGGGTTCCAAATCCATGCCTCAGCCTAGTCCGATCGGCAAACCAGAATAGAATACGGAAAGAGAAAAAGAAAGAAAAATAGAATAAGAAGTAGAAAACAGAAAGAATTTCAGAAAGAAAGGAAAAGAATTTCAGGAAGAATTAGAAAAGAATTTTCAGAAAGAACACAAACATGATCATTTGCATATGCATCAAACATTTTATGCGCATTGCATCTTATGCATTTATGCATAGATTAAAGAGTTTATTTTATTATTGCATGTCCGACTAGCCAAGAAAAGAAAATAGAAGCCCATAAAAATAGAGAAGAAAAGAAAATAGAAGCCCATGAAAATAGAGAAGAAAAGAAAATAGAAGCCTACGAGAATAGAAAAGAAATTAGAGATATACGAGAAAGGAATAGAAATTAGATATATGCTAGAAAAGAATAGAAATTAGAAACATGACAAATAGCAAGGAAACTTAGCGATTTGTTGAGTAGAGAAAGAAACAGAAAGATATAATCTAGCAAAGAAGAGAAATAAAATGATAAAGAATAGCACAGCATTAGAAAGATTTGAGAAAAATAGAAGACTGTTAAGCAGCATGCCTGAGAATAAAGAGAGAAAGCAAGCAGAAATTTAGAAGCGTACAGCGAAAACAAGGATAGAAGAGTAAGAGCATAGTTAGATTTGATTTACTTACTGAGCATTTATAGCTCACCCCGTTGCTTTCTTTATTTTTGCAGGTATTAGATTGTAGCGGTCAGAAGACATCAAGCTAGCGAGATGGTTGCACACCCTGCCTCAGTGAAGGAATTAATGTGGATTTATGTACGTATTTTTGGTAGTAATAATATTTAAAGAGCATCTTCATGCTTTCCGGTTCATTAGAAAATGATTCTTATTACTTTTATATATGTGAGAAATAGTCATTGTGTAATAGTATTTTATAACTGGATTAAGGATAAAATTTTTAGACAAACACCCTTTTTAAGCTAGCAATTCTGTGGATTTTCTCTATAGGATACTCAATGAATACTTGCCTAGTGAGAGATTACATGATGCACCTCCTAATGAGTGGTCTCCACATTGTCGTAGTTTCTAGTAGTGGTCTTTGATCTAGTTTAAACCATTGTGGGCCTTGAGTGATCAGGTCATTGGGGTTTATTTCCTGGAAATTCTGAAATTTGCCAGAAATTTAAACCATTGTGGGCCTTGAGTGATCTAGCACCAAAATGTTGATACAAGATTTGCACCAACTAGAGCGATCCGATTGACCTTAGCAGAATCGAAACGGATGTGTGCATGATTACGAGTAACCAACAATGTAATGAATTGGAAACAATAAAGCAAATAACACAAAGAGTTTTTAAAGTGGTTCGACGAGTTATACTCTTAAGCCTACATTTACTATTCTTGTATTTGCTGTGAGAGGTTACAATAATAATCCTAGAACAATTTTTCTAAACCCTTTCTCATTGTTGGAGGTGGTTTATATACAGATTGTGTACAAAGGAAATAGCAGAAATAAAAGGATTACAATTAAGATTGAAATGCAACTCCGATATTCTCGCGATTGAGCGCTGAGATTGCGCCAAGATTGTTGTCGATCTGATCCCTTTCGAGATATCTGGGATCTGAAGTTATCTGTGAGCTGGTTGAACAACTGTAAGGATTTGTCGCGATTAGCTTGTGTTAGGTCAAGCTACAACTCGACGAGCTTATGCTGGGTCGGACAATCGATTGAGTCGAACTAATTTTGAATCGAGCTATAATGTCACAATTCTCCAAGCTTGATGGAAAAATCACACACAATAGCTCTTTTTCTTCTTTATCACAAAAATAAAAAATTTAATAAAATTTATGGGCAAAACCTCAATCGGCTATTTTTCACTCTACAAGGTGATTGAGTAGTTGTTTTATTCATTCCACTGAGAAGAATCATGAAGGGATTACTTCACCGGTGAGTTCATTAAAAATTTTCTTCATCCCACTTAGAAAAATTGGTATATGTTTTAGGTAGATGGGTTTGTTAAAAATTGGACTATTACTTTGCCGGTGAGGTAAGTTTTCATGTCATACTTGCAAGTGTACTTTTATTTTTGATATTTTTTTTCTTTGAATTTTTTGTTGTCCATGACAAGTACAGAACCATCTGACTTAATTAAAAATTGGTTCTATAAGTTTTAATGGCTTATTGATTGTGTTACATTTAAACGATAGATTAAAAAGAATTTTAAGAGTATATTGAAGTTAGATATTAAGTTAAAATGAAAAGACAGTTGTCATAGGTTAGGGTAATACTACACTTATAACCCAATCTCACAAACTTTCTCTCACAAACTTTCTCTCACAACTCTGACGTGACAGTTCACAATTGGTTTCTGATGAATTTTCCCGACTGACTAATTGTAAGCTGTAATGACTCTCTTTCTAGCTAGTATACTCATAAAATAACAGTAAAACTCACTAAATATATATAAGAAAATATATACATATAAACGAGTATAAAATTATGGGCCCATATTTAATTTTCTTTATACACAAAACTTTACATAATATAATAAAGTCTCAAAATAGTAACTCGACAGTTTTGCCCAACCCTTCCGCTACGTGAAGTTCCAAGTGACCGCATCTCACATGTTTCCTACAAAAACATTGAAAACAATGGGGTGAGCACCTAATTGCTCAGTAAGTAAACCCGCTATGCTACCCTTCTCTCTCCGTTGCTTAAATTCTGAATTTCTTTCCTTACTTCACATTTCCCCATTCTTCTGTATTCTTTCTCTACTTTTACTTTGTTTTTCTCTCTATTATTTCTCTATTCTAATTTCCCACTACTCAGATAATGGGCATGGTATTATGCATATGTATAATGCAAGTGCACAAATGTATAAAATATGCATTTTCTTTTCTATTTTTCTTATTTTGTTTTCTGTATTTCGTTCTTTGCTTCCTTTTCTCGTCTTTCTTTCTTTCTATTCTTTTCTTTCTTTCTTTTCTTTCTTTCTATTCTTTCTTTTCTTATTCTTCTCTTTTCTTTCTCATTCTTTTCTTTTCTTTCTTATTCTTTTGCCGATCGGACTCGGTTGAGGCATGGATTTGGAACCTTGGCCGTGTGAGTGTAGTCTTCTTTCTTGGGTACAGCCCTCATCCACATGCACTCTTACGGACTGTACCAATTCTTCTTTCTTATTCTTAGGCCGCTCACTAAAGGTGGCATGTATGTGGGGAAAATTCTTCTTGTCACTCATGGGTCCCCATCACAACAACCTTTTCTTCTTTTTATCTTTTTGCACTTCTTTAAATAAATTTCAGTTTTGAACTTCTTTAATATTCACATTTCTTTCTATTTACTCTTTAACATTCTTTAGTGTTTTTTCATGCTCTTATGAGTATGTATGCATGTAAATGGTTTCATGCTTATATTTCTTCATAAATTCACATGTTTAGATGAAATAATGCAATATGGAATGCAAACATGTCTTTCTCTACCATCTACAAACTCATCCCAATATAACACATAATTATACTCATACAAACACTTCTCTCTGACATTTCATCAAACAACTTATGTGCACAAAGCCATTCTAATTTGGCTACACTTCTATCTCTTTTCTAAGCCACCAAAATTTGGGAATAAAACCCTCCATATTTAACGCCAAACCTGTCCAAAATATACATTCCAAAATTTCCACTCCAATTCTTCCAAATTTCATCCAAACATTCATCAAACATCAAATACACCAACACAACTTCTCATGGATAAGTTATAATCATCATTCAACACCAAATCCATCAACAATTCTTCATATAAAACATATATATGCATAAAAGAAATTTTCTACACAATATTACTTAAAATCATACTTAGGGTAGGATTTACTTACCTTATATGTGAGCAATCCAACACTTTAAAAATCTTCTTTGATCTAACTCTCTTTCTCTTAAATCCTATGAACACAAATTATCAAAATTCAACACTTTAAAAATTAAAACTCACTTCTTGGTGCAGGGATCTTACCAAGGATGCTTGGGATTGAAAATCCACTAAAAAGTACCCAAAATCTATGAATTTCTCTTGAAAAAGAATTGAAGAAATTGAGAGAATATGAAGGTGAAGGTGGCGTGAAAATGGATGAAGAGTGACTAGGGTTTCACTTTTCAATCCTTGATATAACATAATATTATATGTAGTTTCCCATTTTGCCCTTGTACTTTCTTTAAAAATTCATCTATGTCCCTTAGTCAATTACCATAATGCCCTCATTTTATTGCATTCTCCATGAAATTCTCTCTCTTTTCACTCCCCACAATTTCAACTAATTTTGAGTGAAAAGACCATTTTACCCCTAATGAAATTTTAAGGCATTTTCTTCACATTTTCTCAAAAAAACTTTAATAAAAATCAACTAAAGGTATAAGGGCATAAGTTCAGTTACATACCTCAATGTAGGCGTTACATGAGCTGAACGATTGCGAGTTGCCACGTCAGGGTTGTCAAAGAGAGTTTGTGAGATTGGGTTGTGGGCCAATCTTTATTGTATAGTTTATTATTAAATTAAGCATGATTAAGCAGAGAATATTTAGGCCTTTAAGAATTTCCAAAATATCACTTCCATGTTTGCATGATCTTGTATTAGTTCCAATAAGTGGCGGAGCCAATTCAAGCCCAGGAAGGGCCTACACCCACCCTTGGATTTTCAAAACATCTGTAGCTTCTTAAGTGTGTCCTCAATACTTTAAATAATTACAATCATCCCCTCAAATAATTAAACATATATATATATATATATATATATATATATATATATATATATATATATATATATATATATATGTGTGTGTGTGTGTGTGTGTGTGTGTGTATTAAACGAAAATATACCCAAAAACAAATTAAATTAAGTTTTGGATTATAAAATAAGGTCTATCATATATAAATGTAATTACACAATCTAATAATTAAACGAAAAAACAAATTATATTTTAGATTATGGTTAAATAAAACTCATTTTATACAAACTTTATAAATTAAGGTTTTAATATATGAAAAAAATTTATTAGCTTGTGACTTTAGAAAAATTATAATTGTATTGCACAAAAAATCCACTTCGCCACTGGGTCTAATTAGTTGTTTTTATTTACCTATAGAGCAAACAACATGTTCTCACCTGAGGTTTAGCAAAATATCAAGTTGATATCTCTGATTTCATTTATTCCAGACTCCCACCCTTAAAGTAACATTGTTTCCTTTATTTTAATAGTTGAAGGCTGAAAGGGTAATTTTATTTTTTCTCTCTCTCTTCCCTTCCTATTTCTCTCAACTTTTCACTATAGTGAGGCTCACATTAGCACACTAACGTGTGTCGGTGCTCCTTTTGGCTGAAGTTGGGCTCACGTTAGCAAGAAGAGACTCATGTTACCATTACCCAAGCCGTTGGTTTTGGCTTTTTCCGACTGATCTCGAACTCCAAAATAACTTTGGAGACCATCGTTAGACTCCTTACAACCTCCTCTATAAAACCCATACCCTCAATTGCTGTCATCACTCACTTTTGTGGCCACTCCCACACTTGCCACCTTGCAATTTTGGGTATCTTCTCGGTAGAGAGTAACCAACATCATTAGATTGAACCAATAGACTCTCCTTGTGTTATAGTTTGCATGGGTATTTTTTTTTTTTTGTCCATTGTTGACTTCGTGTTCGTCGGAAAACGAAGCCCGAAATCCCACCCACCACCTACTCGATAAAAGGCCCAAGTTAGTATGTTTTTTGTAGTTTGTTTGGATTGAAATAAAATTCAGAGGGTTGGGTGTGTTTGGATTGAAGAGGGTGTCGGGTGGATTTTCTTAGTTTTTATTAATTTGGCTAGGTGGCGGTGACGGCAATGGCGACAGTGGTAGTGGCTGGGTGGTTGGAGATGAGGATATGTGAAAGTTGAAGAAGATGATGTTTTTGAAATAAATTTAAAGTAAGATGATTGTTTTTCTAATTCTACTAATTTGGAGGTAAAAAAAATAAATTATTAATTAATTTGTCGAGGGTAGTTTAGTAGTAACACCTTTTGTATCTTTGTCAGAACCTAACAGTCATTGACGGTGTTCAATTAAGGGTGGGAATTTGGAATAAATGAAACTAGGGGTATCAACTTGCCATTTCGTTAAACCTTAGGTGTGAACATGTCACTTATTCTTATCTATTGTTGATGCGATAAATCGTACCAACTAGAGATGCCTAACCAACCTTTGAAATGACTAGGCAAGATGTACCTGTGGTTATGGGTAACCAGCAAGGTCACTAAAGCAACGTAATATAGTAAAGAACACAAGAGATTTTATAGTGGTTCTTCGGTTATGAGAACCAAACCTATATCCATTGTCATGTTATTATTGCGCGGTGTTACAGGGTCGAATGAGGCCTGCGAGTATGAACAAAAGACGTTCAGTTCTCGCATCCTATCCACTCTTAACTCTCTCTAAAAGATTAGTGTATTTTCCTATTTAGCTTTACTAATGTTGGAATTATCCCTTGAAACAAAGGTTATAGGCTCCTTTTATACTTGGTCCTTCTGACAATGGTTAAGAGTGGGTGTTACTAGAGGTGCAAAATTATCCGAAACTGATATCCGATCTGGATCCAATCTAATCCGATTAAAAAAAAATTGGATATTCAAAAATCTGGATCAGATTCAGATTAAAAATAGAGAAATCTGAATATTCAGATTGGACACAGATTGGCTGTTCCAAACAATCGGATATCCATATCCAATCCAAATATTCATCAAAACGCCACCATTTTACAAATCCCCAAACTTGAACCTAAAACCAAAATCTCTCAAATCTCAATCTCACTCTCTTGTTTGAGTTGTCTCTCCATCTCTGATCTCTCAATAGTCAACTCAACACCCACGGTGGCCAGCCACCACAATCTCTTAATCTCACTCTCTCGTCCCTCCATCTCTGTTCTCTCAACTTAACACACACTACCACTAGCCAGAAGTGATTATTATTATTGTGATTATTGTTGCTGATCTCCATCGCTAATCTCTCAACTCAAGCATAGAAGGGGTGATTATTGTTGCTGGACAAAAGTGAGAAGTGGTGGGTTTGACTTGACCGATTAAAAGGTATGGGTTTTTGCCTTTGACATAGATGTTTTTGCGTCATGTTAAATTATTTTTGTACCAAAAAATTAGGTTTTATGAAGGTAATTTATAGTTGCTATCAGATTTCCATTTAATTTGTATCAAAATTCATATAGTTTATTAACAATTCATAATTGAAAGCAAATTTCATGTTGATCCCAGCTTCTTGTTTTCCTTTTTCAAGTTGCTATTGGAGGTTTCAAAAATACTTACTGCTTTTTGTTGACTAGAAATTAATTTCCATCAGAATTATTTGATTTAATAAGCATTTTTTTAAATTCAGATCAACTTTAGATATCCACATAATTCGAACTGGATTCAGATCAGGATATAGCTTGATCCAAAATTTGGATCGGATTAGAAATAAGCCCAACTAGATCGGATATCCGAATTTGCACAGCCCTAGGTGTTACAGGGTTGCTCGCATGCATAATCCCTCTAATTAGGATTTGAATCAATGATCCCCATGCTTGTGGCAAACTGGGCCATGCTATTGGCAGCTTAACCCATACTTATGACAGTAATCACCTTGTAAAGGAAGTCAAATACTAAGGGGATGACACATGAGAGGATCCTAGCCATTGGGTTTTGATGTACGTTAGGGACATGCGGCGTAAATCTGACCATCCGAGAATTAGGCATAACATCTATAAAACATATTTCTTTATTGGAGTACCTTTAGGCCTCTTAGGTCTCTTTAACAAACTTCATTATTCTATTACACATATCAACTATTTATGCAAACTACTATATCCAAATTGACGCAATAATACTTCTATTTTCATCATAAAGTTGATCATTATTTATTAAATATTTATTATGTAATATTTTATATGATAATTCTTTAGTAAGAACTTTTTGATATTTAAATTGATCAAGATTATATTGAATTGTTATTGGATTCATCATTTCACTAAAATGATATTTTACCTAAAAGAAGTGGCTTACATTACCATCACCCAAGCCGCCAGTTTTTAGCTATTTTTGGCCTATGTGAACTCCAAAATAACTTCTGAGACCACCGTTAGACTCCCTATGACCTCCTTTACAAAACCCTACCACCAATTGCCATGATCACTCACTTTTCTAACCACTCCCACACTTGCCACCTTACGATTTTGGGTATTTTTTCGATCGTTTTCTGTTCAATTGGAGAGCAACCAGCTTCATCGGACTACACCAACAGACTCACCTTGTTTTATTTTGCGTGGGTATGTTTTTTGGCCATTGCTGACTTCTCATTTGTTGGAAAGCAAAGCTCAAAGTCTCACTCGCCACCTGGTCGATAAAAGACCCAAGTCATTATGATTTTTGTAGTTTGTTTGGATTGAAAAAAAAATTCAGAAGGTTGGGTATGTATTGGATTGAAGAGGGTGTTGGGTGGATTTCCTAGAATTTGATTAATTTGGCTAGGTGGCAGTGAAGATAGTGGCACGGTGGCGGCAGCAGTGGTAGTGGTTGGGTGGTTAAAGATAAGGATGGTGTAAAGGTTGAAGAAGATGGTGTTTTTGAAATAAATTTAAAAGAAAGATGGTTATTTTTCTAATTCTACTAATTTGGAGGTAAAAAGGTAATTTATTAATTTATTTGTCAAGGGTAGTTTAATAATCTCACCATTTGTATCTTTATCAGAACCTGACAGTCACTAACAGTGTTCAATTAAGGGTGGGAATCTGAAATAAATGAAACAAGGGGTATCAACTTGCCATTTCATTAAACCTCGGGTGGGAACATGTTGTTTATTCTTATCTATTGTTGATGTGATAAATCGTACCAACCAAAGATACTGGTCGACCTTTGAAAGGACCGAGCAAGATGTACACGTGGTTATGAGTAACCAGCAAGATTGCTTAAGCAACGTCATACAATAAATAACACAAGAGATTTTATAGTGGTTTGGCGGTTATGAGAACCAAACCTACATCCACTATCATATTATTATTGCAGGGTGTTACAAGGTCAAATGAGGTTACAAAAGGGGAAGCCAGTGAGTATGAACCAAAGACGTTCAATTCTCGTGACCTATCCACTCTTAACTCTCACTAAAAGATTAGTGTATTTTCTTCTTTAGCTTTACTAATGCTGGGATCATTCCTTGAAACAGAGGTTGTAAGCTCCTTTTATACTTGGTCCTTTTGACAATGGTTGAGAGTGGCTATCACGAGGTTGGTTGCACATATAACCCCCCTAATTACGATCTGAATCAGTAATCCCCATGCTTGGGGTAGACTGAGCCATGCTAATGGCAGTTTAACCCATACTTATGATAGTAATCACCTTGCAAAGGAAGTCAAACACTAAAGGGATGACATGTGGGAGTATCCTAGCCATCGAGTTTTGATGTACTTTAGGGACACATGGCATAAATCTGACCATCTGGGAATTAAGCATAACATCAATAAAACATATTTCTTTATTAGAGTACCTTTAGGCCTCTCAGGTCTCCTTAAAAATATTAGGCTTTAACAAACTCCATTATTGTATTACATATATCAACTATAAATGCAAACAACTGTATCCAAATTGATGCAATATTACTTCTACTTTCATCATACTGTTCATCGTTATTTATTAAATATTTATTAATTTAATTTTTTATATTATAATTCTTTAAGAAGAACCTTTTGATGTTTAAATTTATCAAGATTATACTCAATTGTTATTGGTTTTCATCATTTCACTGAAATGATATTTTACCAACAAGAAGTGGCTCATGTTAGCATCACCCAAGCCACTAGGTTTTGGTTTTTTTTGGCTGATGCCGAACTCCAAAATAACTTCCAAGACCACCATTAGACTCCCCACGACCTCCTTTACAAAATCCATACCTGCCATCACTATCATCACTCACTTTTTCGGCCACTCCCACACTTGCCACCTTACGATTTTAGGTATCTTCTTGATTGTTTTCTATTCGATCAAAGAGAAACCGACATCATCAGACTACACCAACAAACTCTCCTTGTGTTAATTTGAGTGGGTATGTTTTTTGGCTATTGTTGACTCATCATTCATCGGAAAGCGAAGCCCGAAGTCCCACCCACCACTTGCTCAATAAAAGGCCCAAGTCAGTATGTTTTTTGTAGTTTGTTTGGATTGAAAGAAAATTCAGAGGGTTGGGTGTGTTTGGATTGAAGAGGGTGTTGGGTGGATTTTCCTAGAATTTTATTAATTTGGCTAGGTGGCAATGATGACAGTGGTAGTGGCTGGGTGGTTAGAGATGAGGATGATGTGAAGGTCGAAGAAGATAATGTTTTTGAAATAATTTTAAAATAAGATGGTTATTTTTCTAATTCTACTAATTTGGGGGTAAAAAAATAATTTATTAATTTATTTGTCAAGGGCAGTTTAGTAATCGCACCATCTGTTTCTTTATTAGAACCTAACAGTCACTGACGATGTTCAATTAAGGGTGAGAATCTGGAATAAATGAAACCAGGGTTATCAACTTGCCATTTCATTAAACCTTGGGTGGGAACATGTCGTTTATTCTTATCTATTATTGATGTCATAAATCATACCAACCAAAAATACCCGGTCGGCCTCTAAAAGGACCGGGCAAGATGTACTCGTGGTTATGGGTAACCAACAAGGTCGCTAAAGCAATGTCATACAATAAATAACGTAATATATTTTATAATGGTTTGGCGGTTATGAGAACCAAACCTAAATCCGCTGCCATATTGTTATTGCAGGGTGTTACAAGGTCAAATGAGGTTACAAAAAGGGAAGCCCGCAAGTATGAACCAAAGATGTTCAGTTCTCATGACCTATCCACTCTTAACTCTCTCTAAAAGATCAGTGTATTTTCATCGTTAGCTTTACTAATGTTGGAATCATTCCTTGAAACGGAGGTTATAGGCTTCTTTTATACTTGATCCTTCTGGCAATGGTTGAAAGTAGGTGTTACGGGTTTTCTTGCAAGCATAATCCCCCTAATTAGGATCTGAATCAGTAATCCCCATGTTTGCGGCAGATTGAGCCATGCTAATGGCAGCTTAACCCATACTTATGATAGTAATCATCTTGCAAAGGAAGTCAAACACTAAGGGGATGACACATGGGATGATCCTAGCCATCAGGTTTTGATGTACTTTAGGGACACGCGGCATAAATCTGAGCATCCGGGAATTAGGCACAACATCAATAAAACATATTTCTTTATTAGAGTACATTTAGGCCTCTTAGGTCTCTTTAAAAAAACAAAAAAACAAAAAAAAAAAAAAAGGGCTTTAACAAACTCCATTATTGTATTGCACATATCAACTATATATGCAAACTACTATATCCAAATTGATGTAATATTACTTCTATTTTCATCATAAAGTTCATCATTATTTATTAAATATCTATTAATTTAATATCTTATATGATAATTCTTTAATAAGAACCTTTTGATGTTTAAATTTATCAAGATTATACTCAATTGTTATTGGATTCATCATTTCACTAAAATTATTATAAAAGACCATTTACCTAGTGGTGGATGAAACCTTATGGTGGTTAAAGTGGGAGGGTGGGTTAGGCTATAAATAACCCCCATCCCTTTCATATATCCAAAATTTGTATGAAAGAAATCCATGCCAGTCACAACTCTCAATTCTCTCACTTTCATCCCTTTTATTTTACTTTCTTCACTTTATCTTTCTTGAATTATTACTGAATAGCACCACTATATTATAACACATTATCAGCACAAAGAGCTTATCAAGTGTAATGGTGCACACCTACTGAAAGTACGTATTTTCAACCCTACAAATGTTATTTAATCCCTGCACTACAAGAATTTAAGCTTCTCGTAACAAAATAATGTCACTATAAATATCAAAATTGAGACCATTTCACTAATGTGGGGAATTGTTTTGGTCACCAGGTTGATCAGATTAAGCTCGTACTCTTCAGTGTATGGTGACAAAAGAGCATTTGGTCACCATAGCCTAATTATTTATTGTGACAATAATAATTTGTCACTGTAAACTAGTTTATTGTGATAAATTATTTGTAACAACAGAAGACAATTTTTATCACTATAAGTAATATTTTGTCACAATTGATTTACATTTAAAGACCAAATGATAAGCTTTATGGTGAGAAAATAATATATGATGATGAAATTGATTTTGTCAAAATTGTGAATAATTATTAAATTATTTTCTCATAATTTTAATAGTGACCGAAACTTATTTGTCAATTGACTTTATTGTGACAACATTTACTTTGTCACATGTTTGTTTATATGATAATATTATTTGTCAAAAATTGTATATTGACTGAAATAATTTTGTAAAAAATTTAATAACAAGACAAATAATTTTTAAAACAAATATTTTTACATGACAAATTCTTTATTGTCAAAATAATATAGGTGTGACAAATATTATTTGTCATTTCAATATACTTTGTTTCTCTATCTTTGCATAACCCTTCATATATATTTTTTGGGTAAAAGGTAATTATATAAAAAATAAAAGAATGAGTCCCAAAAAGAAGACCCCTGCTTGGACAAGCCCAAGAAAACAAAAAAGGTGGCATGGATTTACATTCCAAAAAAGCCACCAAGCAAGCCTCAAAGAGGACTATACAAAATGACCAACAACACAAAAACAATGCCAGACTTTGGTATACAAAAGCCAACTGCACATGCTATACACAAAAGAACCATCCCCCCAAAGAACCCAAAAATTCTGCACAACTGCTAAAATCCTGCTTATATACGCAACCAAAACAAGAAGAAAAGGAGGGAGCATCAGCCTGCAATCTGTAAATAATTCCCCAGCGAAAACAGCTCCAAAAAAGGTTATGGTCAGTGGCGAGAAAAGTCTTCTTCCAAGCCTCCAAGGTTTCAACAGGGAAATATCTACAGACCAAACAGTAATGCTCACCCAACACACATGAATAAGCAAGCAAGAATACAGCAGCTCCTTTCGAGGAAGAGACTTGGCGACATCCAAACCTAAAGAGTTAAAAAAACAATAACAAAAAAGGGAAAAATATCGTCAATACAATATGAACAATGTTTATAGCATTAAAATTTATTGGAAAAGCATAAAAAGGTTGACATTCTTAAGAGAGAATGGAAATGTAAGGTAATACAAAGTAGCTACTATTGGGTGTTAAAGGTGAGCCCATGGAGGTTGGAACTAGTCAATATTGAGTAAAATACCCCAGAAAAACCAACATTATAACAATCTCTATTGACTTAAAGCTAGGAGTATTTGGCACATAAAACATAAAAAGGTTGACATTCTTAAGAGAGAATGGAAATGTAAGGTAATACAAAGTAGCTACTATTGGGTGTTAAAGGTGAGCCCATGGAGGTTGGAACTAGTCAATATTGAGTAAAATACCCTAGAAAAACCAACATTATAACTATCTCTATTGACTTAAAGCTAGGAGTATTTGGCACATAAGGGTCGATCCTTACTCCACACCAAGGCAACATCTTACAAATTATTTGCATTGGGAAACTAAAGATGATAAACTAACAAAATAATTTCCTGAATAAGCAGTTTGATTGAAGGAATAAAAGTTACTGATTCATCAACACCAACAGTACTCCCACATCAAAAACATAAACCAAGATGCTCAAGAATTAATTATATCTATAGAACTTGATCATAGTTGTATCCTTCAACAGAACACACTTATCTTCTTATTACTTAATTAAGGGATAATAGAATATATGAAGTGATAAAATGATGCATCCTCGGAGAAGATACAATTCTAGATTTTTCTAGATTTCAGCATTCATCATCCAGCCAAGTGCATATCATACAAAAGTCATGCCGTTTCATGAGATGCACCAAATGCTTGTAGTTTGATCCTCACGCTAAACATCCAACAGATCATATCACAAAATAATGGAAAGTAATGTTTGTCTCTTGCCCATAAATGACATATGGCGCCACCTTTTGTAGCTGTTCTAATGTGCCTTCACTAGCCATGACAAAGACACTGCTAAAGATTTTAGTTAATCTTAGTTTGTACAAGATCTTCCTACTTTTTGGGTGCATGTCAATTTATCTGAATAAAATGATAGTGAGATATCAGAACCCAAAACAATACAAAGCAAAAAACTTTAGGCAAATCACCAAAGAATGCAACCTACCCTTGTATGTGTATGATAAAAAGCAACTTAGATTTTTGCTTCACCAGAGTTAATTTCGCCATTTTCCCTCTCTGTTTCATTCGGATAAGGTCCAATTCCTTTGTAGAGACACAGGTTAGTAATTGCTAATATCAGACCATGTTTACACTAAACCGTAAACATTAAGGATAATGGGCAAACAGAAAATTAATGTGTATCACAAACAAATTATCATCAAATTAATGATATTGAATCAAAGCTGAATCCAAGAACACAAGTAATATGATTTTGATTACAGTAAATCATAATAAAAACACCAAAAAACATGCTGAAATCTTGTCTCTATATTTCCACAATTATATATTACTACTCAATAAATTCCAATTTCCATTAATTTCTCCCACATAACCGACACAATGCACCATATAATCAATTTAAACGCAATATGCCAGCTCAAATGAAAAAAATTTAAGCTGAAAATGCCAGAGATTTAGTACATAAGCCTTAAAAATCAAACCTACAAACAAAATTCACCGTCCCCGCCTCCCTCGTGACAATCCCTAGCTAGATGACTATTCTGTTCATAGTTGTAACAAGCTCATTTGCTGCTGCCCCTTCCTCTTCTGCTTCCATACCCACCACCGTCGCCATAGCCTCCACCACCGTCCACTTCGTACCAGGCCTGGAATAGCACGGTGCGATTTTGGCAACCAATGCACCCTTAAACCACTACCGCATCAAACAAAAACCTCCAAACTACACATTATATTAACCCAACATAGGCAACCAATGCGCCCCAAACAACCATCAAATTCACCTTGAAAATGAACAAATCCATGAAAACATCAAACAAATAGCAAGAAAGGGAAAACAAGAATGAAGAGAAAGAAGAAAATAAATTAGAGAAGGTGGCCACCTACAAGAGTTCATAGTGATTTCGATTGGAGGTTGTTAGATTTTGGGGCTGTTGGAGGGAAGTCGGTGCGAATGAGGTGTAATGACTTCTTTCTAATAGTATATTTTATAACATATACTATGAAAACATACATAATTAGCATATGAAAATAGTTGGGCCCAAATTTTTCTTTACATACAAAATATAATTCTTTACATATATCAAAATAACAAGTACAAAAACTTAGCAACGGTGGACAGTAATGCCAATTCTCTCTGCTTGTCGACATCCTTCCGACCGCTGCTCACCTATTTCCTTCAAAAATATGGAAAAACAACAGGGTGAGCATAAAAATGCTCAGTAAGTAAATCCCTTAACTTTTCTTCTTCTTTGATTCTTTCCTTACTTAATTCTCTTCTTCTTTCTTTCTCTGTTTCTAATTCTCACTATTCTTTTCTTTCTTTCTAATTCTCTCTGTTTCTTTCTTTTTGTTCTTTCTTTCTTAATCTTTCTATTCTTTCTCTTCTTGCTACTCTTCTATTCTTTCTAACCATAATAAAATTCATGGGAATATGCATAAATGAAATGCATATGCAATAATGCATAAAAATGCATTTTATTTCTTCTTTCTATTTCTTTTCTATTTCTTTTCTTTTCTTTTCTTTTCTATTCTTTTCTTCTTTATTCTTTTTTTTTTCTTTCTATGCTTTTCTTTTCTCTTCTTGTCTTGCTTGCCCAAGCTTCTCTTTTCTTTCTTGTTTCTTTTCTTTGCTTGTTCAAGCTTTCTCATTCTTTCTTATTCTTTCTTTTCTTATTCTTTTCTTTTCTTATTCCTTCTTTTCTTATTCTTTGCCGATCGGACTCGGTTGATGTATGGATTCGGAACCTTGGCCGTGTGAGTGAATATAGTCCTATCTACATGCACTCTTGCGGACCGTACAAATTCTTCTTTCTTCTTAGGCCACTCAATTAAGGTGACGTGCATGTAGGAATTCTTCTTGGTACAACCCTCATCCACATACACTCTTATGGGTCGTACAATTCTTCTTCTTCTTATGCCACTCAATTAAGGTGACGTGTATGTGAGAATTTCTTCTTAACACTCACGGTTCCCCATCACACCAACCTATTCTTTTCTCTTCTTTAACACTTTTTCTTTCTTTAATTCTTTAATGCTTATTCTTTCTTTCTCTTTATTCTGAGAATGTTTTATTCTTTATTTATTTATTCTTTATTCTTTATTCCTTCTTAAGTTTCTACACATAAAGAATTATATGCATATGGATGGCTCATGCTTAAAATTTCTTACTTAAATGCACTTATGAAATGCACATATGCAATGTTCCATAAAATTAAGGTTTCTACTCAACTCATACCTCTCTTAGGCATTTCATCAAACAATACTTGTGCATAAACAAACCTTAATGTAATTATCATTCTATTTGTTTCTTAAACCATCCAAATTGAGAGAAAAACTCTCTTGTAACATCACCATACCTACACGGCAAAAACACTCCCAAAAGTTTCTCCAATTCTTCTAATTTCAACCCATCATCAAACCATCACATACACTCCTCATATTCAAGTATATCTAACAACAAGCATAACTAATCATCCATCTCATCTCAATTTCTCAATAATCATAACATATGCATATTTAAAAGAAATCTCTACTCACTTGATTTTCTTAAACTTTAACTTGAGTTGGATTTTGAGTGGAATTTACTTACCTTATGCTTGAGTAGTCTCTACTAAGCTCTCTACTCTTGTTGGATTCAAATCTTCTCTTAACCCTAAGCATAAACTCCATAAGAACTCAACTTTTACATAAATAAAACATAGATAAAGAGCAAGAATCCTTACCTCTTGAAGCCTAAAAACAAAACCCTATGAAAAACCACTCAAAAGCCCTCAAAATCCTTGGTGGATTGAATGAAAATTTGAGAGAAAATGGGGGAGGAGTGTGGCGGTGGAATGAAGAAAATAAGGGTTTCAAACCCTTAACACTTTAGTTTATAATCACACTTTTCCATTTTGCCCTTACTCTTTCTTAAAAATTCCATCTATGTCTCTTAGTCAATTACCATAATGCCCTCATTTTTAATGCATTCTCTATGAAATTCTATCTCTTTTCACTCCCCACTTTTTCAACTAATTTTGACTGAAAACACCATTTTACCCTTAATGCAAGTTTAAGGCATTTTCTTCATATTCTCTTAAAATCACTTTAACAAAAATTAACTAAGGGCTATAAAAACATAAATTAAATCATGTACCTCCATGTTGGGCGTTACATGAGGGAAGGTGAGCAGCAGGCATGAAAGAAGATTAGAGGTGGAGTTTTTGGGGCGGTGGGGTGGGGGAAAAAAGATAAAAAGGGCTGGGCAATTTTTTCTATTTATTTGAAATTTGATTTTTTTTTCTTAATTATTAAAAATTGGTTATTCATTAATTTATATTTTATATATTTTTTCTTTTGTTTAAAAAACTTAATTATTTCTTTTATTTAATTGACTGATTTTTAATAAAAATAAAAATGTTTATCTTTAATATATAAAATATATATTATTATTCATCATATCCAACACAAATTATATTATTCGGTCTTTCGTAATTTTTATAGATTTAACAACCCAAATTTTTCAATTAAGCTTTTTTCAAAGTTTTATATCTGTTTAATTAATCAAATCGTTATGTTTATAAAAAAAATAAAAATGTCTATCTTTAATATATAAAATAAATATTATTATTTGTCATAACTATAAATATTGTAATTGATTTTTTTGTTATAATTTCAAGCTAATACATCTTCATCATTTACATGCATATATATTCTCATTCGCCCCATAAAATTAGAAGTTTAAATCAATCACTCAATCGAGTCTTTGCTGCAATAAATTAGAAATGACACATTAAATTAAATAGAGTATTAACATATCAAACTCCCGCCTCAAGGGTAGCTTGAATTGCATAATTTACCTCAATCTTTTAATTTCATATGATCATATATTGTATATATTTTAGTACGTGACAACCCAAAAGAATGAAAATGTTTCAAAGAGGACAAGACAACTGCCTGTATAGTCTAAAGATTATGTTATTCATCAATCAAATACTGGTTGTAGGGTCTTTTTCTAATATTAATTAATTTAGTCAAGTTTTATTAGTCTAGAATTATTATTAGACATTGGAATAGAATTAGGATTAACTATTGCCAGGTATGACTAGGAATATTACTCATTACAAATTAGGATATTATATCGTTAGAATCCTTTTAGGATTTGGAATTAGAATAAGTTGTAAGTCTACATAAGAAGCCTAAACCACGGATTATCATTGTATTTTTATTAGATTAGGAATTTAGGATATATTGATTCTAATAGAATAAAGATAGGTTGACAAACATTTCTCACAAATGCTGACGTGGCAGCTCACATTTGGTCAGGCAGGATCTATTTTGAACTGACAAGTTATGAGCTTACAAGTTGCGTTTATGAGAGAAAGTGATAAGGGTTTGTAATTGTAGTATTACTGATTTTAATATGCTAAAATGGGATGTTTTTTATTCTTTTTCCAAATTAAGAGTAAATTGCGTGCAAAGATCATTGGTGGAGCTGCTAAACATTAATGAAATAAATTAAAAAAAAAAAAAAAGACCAAAGAAAAAACCATTTTTGTTTTTAAATGGGTATTGTGGGATTCAATCCTATGCACTCTTCCCTTTAACCACTCAGGCAGACTTGCTCGTTCTACCTTACTAATTATATATATTTATTTTGTTTGATATATCTATCTAAAAATACAAACTCACAGCTAAAGTGAGGGAAACAATTGCGTTTTAGAGTGTGTTTGTCCCATCTCCATGCTTTTTCGCCTTCTTGCGTTTTATTTTTCTTCTTTCAGGATTTGGTTTTCCCAATTTAGTTTTGCAAAGAAAAGAAGAGACCAAAGGCAGCTCACTTCACCCAGTTTATTTTTTCCCTTTTTCGTTATAACACCGAAGAAAATTAGGAGAATCAAAAGAGAGTACAGAAGGACATTCCCTTTTTTGCCCAATTCAATTTTTCCCTTTTTCCCTTTTTGTAACCATGGCTGAATCAATTTATTTTTGTAATTTCATCTTTGATGTGAATGTGTAATACAAACATTAAGATTTAACATGTGATCCAAATATTAAGTCTATAACATTAAAGCCGAAAATGTAAATATTCGTACTCAGATTGAATTTTATTTGTATTTTTTTATCATTAAAGCCGAAAATGGTACATAATATTTACATTTATAAAATTGTTAATGATTTTGTATTTTATACAAATTTTTGGCCTTTTCTAGTTTTTAAAAATAAAAATTAAAGAGAGCATATTATATATTTTTTTTAAGCAAATTTTTGTCACAAAATATCACATTTAATTTGACTCAAATATTTTGTCACTAATACCTCCATTATAACATTTATAAATGATAATTTTTTTTTTTTTGGTAATGATAAATAATTCTTTTGTGACAAATTAGTTTGTAATTATAGCATGTATTATTAAATATAGTAACTAAAGTTTTTTATGACAAATATGTTTGTCACAATAAACAATTTATCTTGATGCTTGAATTTTGACTCAAACATTTTGTCATTAATATCTCTATTTCAGCATATATTATGACATTTTTTTTTTGTAATAATAAATAAATTCTTTTGTGACAAAATAATTTGTAGTTATAGCATGTATAACTAAATATAGTGACTAAAATGTTTTATGACAAAATATGTTTGTCATAATAAAAGATTTACCTAGGCGCCAAAATTTTGCACCGAAAATTTGTGTTATGATAAAAATGTTTTTCTTCACTACATTTATTATGAGTCTCTTTATTGTGATAAAATATTATGATAATATCAATGTATATTCTCTTTGTCATGCTTGGGGTTCGTTTGGATAGAGGATAATCTTTGTTTATTTTGCAAGATTCCTATGTTTGGTTTGCAAGTAATAAAATATTACGATAATTTTTTATTGTAAATAGTGTTTGTAACAACTGCTGTAAACTAATACAATGCATGCATTAAAACAATAGAAAATTGGGCCCAAAACTTTCTTTTCATTATAAGTCATATGTCTTTTATACACAAAGAACATCATTTACAAAAATGGCATTTTAAAAGACAAAACAGGGGAAACAGTGTAGCTATTGCTCCTCGCTTGCCGACGCCCCTCCGACTGCATCATCACCTAGATCCTGCATCCACAAAGGAAAATAAAGGGGTGAGCACAAAATAATGCTCAGTAAGTAAACCCTCTATCTGTCTATCCCCGTATATATTACTCTTAATTCTTTCCTCACACTTTCTGTTGTTTCCTACTAAACGTCATGACCTCATCTTACCGGAGGTACGGCCAGATGGCATTCACACAGCCCCATCCCACTCTTCATGACTGTCAGGTGGAGTTCACATAGCACCAACCCCAACCTAGTGACTACCGAGTGGAGCTCACAAAGCACCTACCCGGTTTTCGTAACTATCGGGTGGAGACCACATAGCACCTACCCGTTCCTCATTACTTTCGGGTAACGATCACCAAGCATTAACCCGTTCCTAATCACTGTCGGGTGATGATCACAAAGCATCAACCCACTTTTACTAAATGTCGGGTGATGATCACAAAGCATCTACCCTTTTCTCATAATTAACCGGGTGATGATCACAAAACATCCACCCGTTTCTACTAACTATCGGGTGATGATCACAAAGCATCAACCCACTTCTAATGGCTATTCGGGTGATGATCACAAAGCATCAACCCGATTCTTGTAATTGTCGGGTGATGATCACAAAGCATTCACCCCTTTCTAATACCCTTCTCATTCACTCTATTCTAGCACTTCCCATTCTCTCTACTCTTAGAGTAGTTGCATCCACAAAGTTCTCTACACATAGGGCAAGTGCATACACAAAGCTTCCTACTCTTTCTTAGGTCACTTCTCAATGCACAAATAATGCATATGGATGGTTCATCCCTACTAATGCACTTATGAGATGCCAACATGCAATGTTGCAAGAATTAAGGTTCATTTCTCATTCTCAAACCTCTATTAGGCATTTCATCAAACAACTCAAGTGCATTATAAAACTCTACTATAGCAATGATTCTAACTCTTTCTCTAACCATCCAAAATGGGGAGAATGCCCCTCACATAGCCACAATTCCTGCCAAAGAAAGACACTTCCAAAAAGGATTTCTCAATATCCTTTAATTCAATCTCAAACTACCTTTCCAACCCACATGTCATTTCTTATAATTGCAATGTATAAACAACCACAAAGCACTAGAAATCTCTATTTAAGCCTCAATAGCATGGCATATAACATGTATATCATATACATACATCATTGCTATCAAAACCCTAATCAAGAAAATTCTCAAATCTTAACTTGGGTTGGGGTTTACTTACCTTGTTATGGAGAGACTTCACTAGCTCTTCCTTTTACTTGATAAGCTTGACTTTTCTCTACTCTTAAACAAATGAACAAAAACCCTCAATAATCAAATATATTCAAAACTCACAAAGCTTCAAAACCAAAGCAAGAATCCTTATCTTAGGATGCCTTAGATTGATTTTCTCCCCTTAATCACTCCAAAAGCCCTTAAAAACCTCTTGAACAAAAGAAAGAGAAATTGAGAGGAAGTAAGAGAGGAAAGTGGCGTTGGAGAAGAAGAATGAGGGGTTTGAAATGTCTTAATTCCTTTTAATGAAATTTATACACAAGTATTCCCATTTTGCCCTTACTCTTCTTTGGGAATTCCATCTATATCCTTTGATTCATTACAAACACACCCCCATATCAACATATTCTCTATGAAAAATCCTTTCAATTTACTCCCCACTTTTCCTGCTAATTAGGGGTAGAATGGTCAAATTGTCCCTAGGGAAGAAAATATCTAAAACTTAGCAACTTTTTGGTCGACCTGTCGTCGCGGCGAGGAATCTTCTGTTGCCGCGGCGAAACTGTCCAGCAGCTTCCCCGTGGCTTCAACACCTCTTCGCCGTGGCGAAGATTGAAACACTAAACTTCTTCTATTTTCAACCAATTTCAGGGCAAGTATTCAACATAACACTCAATCAAAGGTCAACCAACAATATTACCAAGAAACCAACTCAAATAAGAGCAAAAGAAGAAACAATAACTACATACCTCAAGTGGGGCGTTATAGTGTTTACTATTGGTAATGTGGGGGGTAATCTTATTACCTTGTTAGAGGGTGCTATTAAAACATTAATATGATTTTTCTACCCATTTTGTCCTTAGTTAAAAACCATTTCTGACACAATTGCCCTCAAATGTCTACCAAATAACAATTACCCAGCTCGCCTACATTTGAGAAATTAGCTAAGACACCCTAGCCATAAAAAAGTTTAAAAGTTAACAAAATACCCCCAGCTAGCCAAGACCATTGCCGCCCGCCGGCGTTAGTCGCCGTAATGTGCACGACCAGCGGGATTTGGCAGTTGTGCACTGGTAAGGCCTTTCCGGCTATGGATCATAGATCCATGGCCAGAAATGGCCAGATCTATGGCCATGGATTCAACTTTGTCGACACACGACTGGCCATATATGGCCAGTCGTGAGCCATTCCGTCAACTGTCGATGGTGGCTAGCGGTGGTGGTTGATGTCAGCAGTGGCTTGGGGTGGATGGAGGTGATTTTGCTACAAATTAAAGTTTTATATGGCTGTGATGTTTTAGCAAACTTTCAAATGTAGGGGGTTAAAAGAATGATTCAAAAAATAATAATAAAAAATACTATTATATTAATATTTAAAAAGTAAAGCAATTTAGTAATATATATAAGATACCCACCCAAACATATTATTCACCAATTTATTTGAACAAACTAAACACATTTTCTAAACATTCCCAATAATCTTCAAGGTGATCTTTCTTTCCCTTAATATAATATATCCCTATAATAAAACATTATATGATCCAAACACCCCCTTAATGTGATGTTTCTTTATTTTGTCATAAAAACTATATTACTCTTGACAAAGTCACAATATAATATATTTCTTGTAGTGATGTTTCCGCCTTTATGGCTGAATTTATTATTATCATTAAATTCCGCGTATTTTCAATCCCACATGTGTTCCTTAATCTCTGTTTCTGCCTTTATGGTCGGATTTATTCATTATTATTAAATTCTGCCTCCATGGTCAGATTTACTTATTACTGTTAAATTCTGCCTCCATGGTCAGATTTATTTACTACTATTAAATTCTACTTCTATGGTCGGATCTACTTATTATAGTTAAATTTCGCCTCCATGGTTGGATTTATTTATTACTGTTAAATTTCGCCTCCATGGTTGGATTTACTTATTATTGATAAATTCCGCCTCCATGGTCAGATTTATTTATTACTGTTAAATTCTGCCTTCATGGTCGGATTTACTTATTACTGTTAAATTTTGCCTTCATGGTTGGATTTATTTATTATTGCTAAATACCGCCTTCATGGATGAATCTATTTATAATTGTCATTTTATTTATCGATTCTTTACAATTATCATGTTTTATATTTCATTTGTTAGTTTTGAAGGCCTAAATGCATCCCATGACAAGCATCCAGAAGATGCAGAACTAATTACATTACTCTTATTAATGAATAAGGTCTAAAAAATGTCGAACCTTGTGAAGCTCTAGTATGAGGCCCTGAGACTAGATGGACAAAACTATGATGAATGAGCCCTAGACACTACTCTCCATCTGGAATCTATGAAACTGGGTGAAGTCATTAAGGAAGGAAACATGGTGTCCCTGTAGGACAAATCAAAGGCTACTATTTTCCTTCGGCATCATATCCAAGAAGGGCTACGAGTTGAGTATAAGGATATAAAAGATCCATTCCAATTGTGGACTAATTTGAAGGAGAGATTTGAACATAACAAATCAGTAATACTCCCAATGGCTCAATATGATTGGACTCATTACGTCTACAAGACTATAAATCTATCAGTGACTATAATTCTGCTTTATTTGGGATTGTCTCTAAATTAAGATTATGCGGAGAGAAAATAACTAAAGAAAATATGTTGGAAAAAACATTCTCCACTTTCCACCCCTCGAATATGCTCCTATAGCAGCAATATAGGGAGCATAACTTTAAGAAATATTCTGAATTAATTTCTTGTTTACTTGTGGCTGAGCAAAATAATGAACAGTTGCTAAGAAACCACCAAACTCGCCCCACTAGTTCCCAATTGTTCCCCGAAGTGAACACAATGGCTGGCAGTAATAATCGTGGGCATGGGCGGGGTCCAGGTCAAGGTCATGGGCAAAATAACTATCAACCTAGAGGTGGTCATAACAAGAAATTTCAATTGCAGCACCCGAAGTGGATTAAGACTAAATCAAAAAAAATGAAAGAAGCCACTCACAGAACATGAATAATGAAAACAAGTGTGCTATAGATGTAGAGGAAAGGGCCACTGGTCACGTACATGTCGTACGCCCAAGCACTTGGTGGAATTGTATCAAGCATCGATTAAGAACAAAAAGATAGAGACAAATCTAACAGATGCCCCTAAGTCAAATCATATTGATAACTCTGATCCGATTGGCCTTAATGTCTCATATTTCTTTGGAGATGCCGATATGGAATATTAGAGTAGTTATGAAAATGTCTGTGATTTCTAGGATTTCTGTAACTTTTGTCATGTTTTTGAACTATGTATTTTTTATGAATATTTTTGTCTTGTTTATACCTCCTTAAGTTATGTAAACATCCTCACTAATTTATAAAAAAAAAAAAAACACCATCTTTTGAGATAGAAAATATTTTTTAGATTTGACATTTACTAAAGCTAAAGTCAATACCACATCAGGGTCTGTAAACATAATTGAGGGCTTTGGAAGAGAAATGCTCTTGTTGCCAAAGCAGAACTAAATTGAGTATCCATGATGCTTTATATTCTAGCAAATCCAGAAGAAATTTGCTTAGCTTCAAAGATGTACGACTCAATGGATACCACATTGAAACTTTAAGTGAAAAGGATGAATCTATGCAACATTGCTAATATTTCATGCTAGAAGCATATACTGGAGAAACTCTTTGCTTTCTCATCAAGGTTATATTACATATTCCTGAAGCATCTTGAAGTCTATGTGTTAGGAAATGACCTAGTTACGCAGCGGAAAACAAAAACATAAACTCTATGGATCGTTCCTTAGAACCAAGATCCGAGTACAAAAATCACAGTTTATATAAAATAATCAAATCTGCAAAAATCAGTTCAAGGTTTAAGAAACCATACCTACGTTTGGAGGCTCCACCAATATTGTCTCTGAACGTGTTTGCTACCAATCCAAGTGTAGGATCGAACCGTAGAGGTCCACACGAAGATAATCAACAAGAACCAAGGAGGGATTTGCTAGATCCTCCTTGGACTTAAGAAATCAAGAAGAACAAAAAGAAAAAGTTTGATTTTCAATCAAACAGTGAAAGTGGCGTGTGTTGGGGCAAGAGGTTTTCTCTTTCAATGAAAAATAGAATAATGAAATCACACACCCCTTCAATTAACACCTTTTTCTTTTATAGTCCAATTTAAGTTGCCCTATTCCCTTATGGAATGGGCTTAGGCTCCAACCCAAACACCCCCAAATTTACCAAACACTCTCATTTAGATATTTTAATTTAATTCATCATTATTTCAATTAAAAATCAATTAATATATATTTAATATATATATATATATATATATATATATATATATATATATATATATTTAACAATAATGATAATTTATTTAAATATATGCGAACATATATTTAAATGTAATTTCACTTATTTAATTTTTCTAACAAATTAAATAAAGGCTATGACCTCAGCAAATTTAATTGCACTGTGAAATTACCAAAATACCCTTTTGCCCAAAAAGACGAAAACGCCCTTCTTTCTTCATAAGTCTTAAATTATCTTCTATGTGTGTGACCCATAGGCTCCTCATTATACCGGTAGTGTGTAGTATCGCGATTAACACCAATTAATCGTCTCACTTATACACAGACCAAGATTGGCCCCTAGCAAGGCATCATGGCCACTCGATAGATTCGGATTCAACAAAGTAGCTACCTGTCAACGATATGGTTACCGTACAATTCGATCCTTTCATCATACGTTATCTCGACGAGACGAAGGCATAGAAATAGTGTCAACCTTCGATTACTCTCGATATTATGTATTCAGTTTCTGGACCAATGACCTGTATTATAATCCGGATAGAGCAACAACTCAATCCCACTGTGGCCACAAATTTAGTGTCATCGCCATATACTGAATTGCGTCGTGAGATAACTTCTCCCGTACCCGGGAGTGATGAATCCTCTGTCAATCCACCATAGTCTTGATACACTGATGCACCAATCACCACCGTATTGACAACTCGATCTGCAATCACGGCGTATTGACGTACGATGAAGCTGCGTTAGGCTAGTGTCAAACTGCACCAATCGGTGCATAAGGCGCTTCGGTGATCTCAAGTCTAAGGATCACATGCACCACCATTCGTTAGAGGATTTGTTCCATAGACACTAGGGTTACCATCCATATGGAATCCTCTGGTGGGTCAGTCCAGTGAACTTGTTGCGGTATATCTGCCTAAAACAAGCACCCATGTGTTGCACCACGTTGTTACCAAACAACCTTGACAAGTGAGATCGGTCACTGCCTTTCGACAGGGTCGTTCAACACCATGATAGCCTTACCGTATTATCTGTGCCCTTACTTCAGAATAATACTGGGGCTACGGACGTTTCTAGAATGGCCACCATATGTGCTCATAGGGTTCTCACTATCAAGATTTGAAACACTTGATACCCTCGTCGCGGTTCTACCATTCTAAGGACATATATCAATACATATTGCAATAATAATGATTTACGCGATATAGAATAAAAATACCTTTTATTATTGATTAATGAACATTATTACAAAGAGTTAATTCTACAATAATTGATTGGCTCTAGGGCATCTACTCTAACAATCTCCCACTTGCACTATAGCCAATCATTCATGTATTTAATACCAAATGATCTCAAGTGCCTTTCATGCTTCTGCTGCGACAGAGGCTTTGTTAGTGGATCTGCGAGATTGTCGTCAGTATGCACTTTACTAATCTGCACGTCTTTCCTCTCAACTATCTCTCTGATGAGATGGAATCGTCTGAGTATGTGTCTGGACTTCTGATGAGACCGTGGTTCCCTGGCTTGAGCAATTGCTCCATTGTTGTCACAATAGACGTCTATAGGATCAACAATCGTGGGAACCACACCAAGTTCAGTGAAGAACTTCTTAATCTAGACTGCCTCCTTGGCCGCATCTGACAATGCAATATACTCAGCCTCCATTGTAGAGTCTGCTACAGTGCTTTGCTTGGAGCTCTTCCAGCTCACTGTACCGCCATTGAGACAAAATACAAACCCTGATTGCGATTGATAATCATCTTTGTCCGTTTGGAAACTAGCATCACTGTATCCTCTTACAATGAGCTCATCTTCCCCTCCATAAACCAAGAACATATCCTTAGTCCTCTTGTGTACTTAAGAATATTCTTGACACCATCCAGACGGCTCACTGGATCCGATTGATATCTACTACAAGTGCTCAAGGCACATGAGACATCAATCCGAGTACATAGCATGGCATACATGATGGATCCAATTGCTGATGCATATGGGATCCTCTTCATCCTATCTCTCTCATCTTATGTTTTAGGACATAATTCCTTAGAGAGATAAACACCATGTGACATCAGAAGAAATCCTTTCTTGGATTCTTCCATACTGAATCGTTTCAGTACTTTGTTAATATATGCACTCTGACTTAGGCCAAGCAACCTATGCGATCTATCACTATAGATCTTTATACCAAGGATGTAGGCTGCTTCCCCTAAGTCCTTCATGGAGAAGCACTTGGATAACCAAGTCTTTACCGACTGCAAGTTCGGTATATCATTCTCGATCAGAAGTATGTCATCGACATACAACACTAGGAATGCTACGGCCCTCCCACTTACTTTCTTGTAAACACAGGGCTCATCTTCGTTCTTAATGAAACCGAATTCTTTTACGGCTTCATCAAAATGAATGTTCCAGCTCCTTGAAGCTTGCTTGAGTCCATAAATGGATCTCTGTAACTTGCATACCTTATTAGCTTGACTATCAAGAACGAAACCATCAGGTTGTGTCATATACACATCCTCCTCAAGGTTTCCGTTCAGGAAAGCAGTTTTGACATCCATTTGCCAAATCTCATAGTCATGATATGCAGCAATTGCAAGCATAATCCGGATGGATTTAATCATGGCAACTGGCGAAAAGGTTTCTTCATAGTCAATGCCATGAATTTGTTTGAAACCTTTGGCAACCAGTCATGCTTTATAAGTATGCACGTTGCCATCCATGTCAGTCTTCTTCTTGAAGACCCATTTACACCCTATGGGTTTTACCCCTTCAGGTGGTTCCACCAGAGACCACACTTGGTTCTGGTACATGGAGTCCATCTTAGATTTTATGGCTTCAAGCCATTTAACGGAATCTGGATCCGATATAGTGTCTTCGTAGGTTCTTGGTTCATCGTCTTGGTAGACTAGTACGTCACCATGTTGAGTCACGAGATAACCGTATCTCTTGGGCTCATGGCGTACTCTCCCAGATCTATGCAGCTCCTGTGCTACATGGGGTGGTTCACTTTGATCCACAAGTTGTGAAGTAACCTCCTTATGATGCTCAACCACTTCTTGTGGCACATCATCTCGTCCTTCGTCTAGTATATCTTGTGGTTCTAGAACTTCATCGAGTTCTACTTTTCTCCCACTAGTACTTCTTAGAAAATATTCCTTTTCTAGGAAGACACCAGATCGAGCAACAAAAATTTTGCGCTCTTCGGGTGGTAGAAATAGTATTCTTTGGTCTCCTTTGGATACCCCACAAATATACATTTACGAGGATTTTTGGGCCCACTTGTTGAAGTCAATTTCTTAACATAAGCTTCGCAACCCCAAATCCTTAGATAAGACAAGTTGGGCTTTCACCCACTCCATAGCTCATATGGAGTCTTATCTCAGAACTTTGACAAAGACACGATTCAAAACGTGAGTCGCATCTCTAGGGCATAACCCCTCGAGGCGATGCGGGTAAATCACTAAAACTCATCATGGACCTAACCATGTCAAGTAAGGTCTTATTCCTCCTTTCTGACACTCTATTGTGTTGGGGTGTATAAGGAGGGGTGAGTTGTGATATTATCCCACATTCCTTTAGGTACTGAAAACCACCCCCGAGCTTAAGTATTCACCTCCGATCCGACCGAAGAGCTTTAATACTTTTGCCTAACATATTCGTACTTCATTCCCCGAATTCCTTGAATTTATCAAAGGCTTGATTTATGTCTCATAAGGTAGATATAACCATATCTGAAATCATCGATAAATGTGATGAAGTATGAATATCCACCTCTGCTTCAACTGTTAGTGGACCACATACATCACTATGGATGATGCCTAACAGTTCAGTAGCCCTTTCACTTTGACCTGTGAAAGGAGACTTGGTCATCTTGCCTAAAAGGCATGACTCGCATACCTCAAATGACTAGAAGTCAAAAGGGGCCAAAACTCCATCCCTTTGAAGTTTTGCAATGCGAGTCTTATTAACATGACACAATCTACAATGCCAGAGATATGTTTGGTTTTTATCGCTATGTTTAGCTTTCTTGGTTTCAATATTGAGAATATCTTTATTGTTTAAATCAAGAACATATAATCCATTATATAACCTTACAATTCCAAATAGAATACCATTCAAACTAAAGGACAACAATCCATTAGATATCTCAAAATGATACCCCATATTATCCAAAACGGATACTAAAATAATATTTCTAGAAATAGAAGGTACATGATAACAGTTATGTAGTTCTAATAACAAGCCCGTAGGCAAAGATAAACAATAAGTCCTTACAGCTAATGCAACCACATGTGCTCCATTTCCAACTCGTAAGTCCACCTCTCCCTTGGCGAGCACTCTACTCTGCCTTAGTTCCTACACATCGGTACAAATGTGAGTACCACATCCTGTGTCCATGACCCAAGATGTTGAGGGAGAGAAGTTAATCTCAATCATGAAAGTACCTGAAGTCGTAGCCTCTGACTTCTTCTTGCTTGGGAGGAAAGCCTTGCAGTGTTTCCTCCAGTGGCCAGGTTTGCCATAAAAGAAGCAGACTACCTTGCCCTTTCCTATGCCACTCTCAGGCCCAAGAGCAACCCGTCCTTTGGGCTTGGGCTTGGGCTTGGGTTTGGCCTTGGCCTTACCCTTGCCGTTACCCTTTGCTTTATTGGCAGCAACCAGTAAAACAAGCTTAGACTTTTTCAAGTCCTGCTCTGCAGTCCTCAGTATGTTCAGAAGTTCTGACAGGGTTTTCTCCATCGTGTTTATATTGAAATTCATTATGAACGGAGCATATGAGTCAGGCAAGGATTGCAGAATTAAATCCATTTGTAATTCTGCATCCAAGCCACATCCTAAAGTCTCAAGCCTCTCAATGTGCTCGATCATCTTGAGCACATGAGGACCAACATGGGCACCCTCAGTCAAACGACTTCCAAACAGTGCTTTTGACACCTTGTACCTCTCATGTCGAGCATTTGTTTCAAATAGCTCCTTAAGGTGTAGAATAATGGAAGAAGCATCCATATTCTCATGCTGCTTTTGCAGCATAGGTGTCATCGATGCTAACATCAAGCACTGAACACTATCAGCATCATCAAGGAACTTTTGATAAGTCTCCTTAACTTCCTGAGTGGCATCAGGGATCGGCTCAACCATGTATGGCTTTTCAAGGATATACAATTTCTTTTCGACTTGAGTATAATCCGAAGATTACGATACGATCGAGAAATTGGATCCATCCAACCTGTTTTCTTTTTCGATTATCGGTCGCAGGTTCATAATGCTCATTTTTTGTGAATCTACAATTGCAGAAAAGATAAAGTCATTATAAAGTTCATTATTATTTTAATATGGTCTTTTATTAAACGATGCTCCCACTATTTTACTCAAGCCAATAGCCCTCACTATTAACTCGGGAAAGCCCGTTGGCTTTTCTAGTGGACCGAGATCCCATCCTGTCCATTTCAAACCTTCGCTTTGGCGAATAAGCCAAAATGAGTTGATTAGGTAGGCCAACAAACTTAATCCACACCAGTTGATAGCTCCCACTATCAACCTCAAATGCGAAAAAGCCAACAAGCCAATCACACAATCCAATGGCTCCAACCATTGTCCTCAAGTGTGATTCTCAGTATCGGTAGAGTGGACACTACATGTCACCACATACACATAATATGTGTACTGCTCTACTTTGCCTATGACGCGTTTATCAACCTTCGCTTTGGCGAACAAGCAAAACCGTCATTTTAAGTCGACCCATCACCATTAAGGAAAACTCCAATGAATTTTAACCTCCCACTGGTAGAAGTGTACCCTTCGCTATGGTGAACAAGGTTTCGACGAACAGTGGTTTGATTAAAACCATGGTGATGGAAGACATTCGTGACTTAATATACTTTAATTGAGGGTTTGATATTTAATGTCTCATCAGATTATTATCTTTGTTAGAATGACATTGTTTGGCATGTTATTCAACATTCAACCTTAGCATGCATTCTAAACAAAATATTAAATGTGCCGGTACATGGCCTAACTAAAACTGATCTCCTCGAGCCTAGAGGAATAGGTGGGTCACCTAGGGGTCTTGTAATAAACATCTTGAGTCCTCAAGTATGGTTGCCACGTCCTTTGCTCCGACTCCAAGTACATTACAAAAACATCATTCTAAATTTACAATAAAATTAATATTAAACTAATTTTACATCAACAAATTTAGAAACCTCGATTTACATTCGAGGGGAATGAGATGAGAAAAGAATGTACATCAAGAAGAGGAGAGAAGGTAGGACACGCAGGCCCTATTTTTAAAAAAAAATATTACAACCATACCTACCCAAAATAATTTAAAACATTCACCCTTAGGTCTAAGGCTCATGTACCGGGCACCATGCAATATACAAATAAGTACAAAGCATACATTTAAAAAATAATCAATTTTTGAATTGAGTGGGTTTATTAATTAATTACTCTCTTAAATGTGCAGAATGTATATTGGCTTTATAGGTTATTAAAAACTGTAGATTAGACCCTTCGCAAAAAATACAGAATTGGGAAAGCTACAGACTTCGTCGTGGCGAAGGTTTTATCTTCGTCACGGCGAGGAAGCACAGACTTTGCCGCGGCGAAGTATACATATGTACTTTGCTGCCATAGACTTCGCCGCGGCGAAGGTTTTATCTTCGCCACGGTGAAACTTTCCAGAGGCTTCTCGCCGCGGCGAAGCTAAAGCTTTGCCGCGGCGAGACCTGGAAATCCCCACTTCGTACAGTTCGCGTTTTTTGCAGTTTTTTGTGTATAAACGCGAATCCAAATCAAATCAAACGCACATACGTTCAACCAGGATATTAACCAACCAATATATCAATCATCGACACATTATTAAACCAGTTTATCATTTGAATCATTCATCCATAAACAGATTTTGCAGATTTTGCAGATTTTGCAGATTTTGCAAAAACAACATGTTATCAACCAAATACATGTTATAAATCATACAATAAACTGTAAAATTTGATGCTCGAGGCTCTGATACCACTGTTAGGAAACGACCTAGTTACGCAGCGGAAAACAAAAACATAAACTCTATGGATCGTTCCTTAAAACCAAGATCTGGGTACAAAAATCACAGTTTATATAAAATAATCAAATCTGCAAAAATCAGTTCAAGGTTTAAGAAACCATACCCACGTTTGGAGGCTCCACCAATATTGTCTCTGAACGTGTTTGCTATCGATCCAAGTGTAGGATCGAACCGTAGAGGTCCACACGAAGACAATCAACAAGAACCAAGGAGGGATTTACTAGATCCTCCTTGGCCTTAAGAAATCAAGAAGAACAAAAAGAAAAAGTTTGATTTTCAATCAAACAGTGAAAGTGGCATGGGAGAGTGTGTTGGGGCAAGAGGTTTTCTCTTTCAATGAAAAATAGAATAATGAAATCACACACCCCTTCAATTAACACCTTTTTCTTTTATAGTCCAATTTAAGTTGCCCTATTCCCATATGGAATGGGCTTGGGCTCCAACCCAAACACCCCCAAATTTGCCAAACACTCCCATTTAGATATTTTAATTTAATTCATCATTATTTCAATTAAAAATCAATTAATATATATTTAATATATATATATATATTAACATTTAACAATAATGATAATTTATTTAAATATATGCGAACATATATTTAAATTTAAATATATGCGAACATATATTTAAACGTAATTTCACTTATTTAATTTTTCTAACAAATTAAATAAAGGCTACGACCTCAGCAAATTTAATTGCACCGTGAAATTACCAAAATACCCTTTCGCCCAAAAAAAGAAGAAAACGCCCTTCTTTCTTCCTGGGTCTTAAATTATCTTCTATGTGTGTGACCCATAGGCTCCTCATCATACCGGTAGTGTATAGTATCGCGATTAACACCAATTAATCGTCTCACTTATACACAGACCAAGATTGGCCCCTAGCAAGGCATCATGGCCACCCGATAGATTCGGATTCAGCAAAGTAGCTACCTGTCAACGATATGGTTACCGTACAATTCGATCCTTTCATCATACGTTATCTCGACAAGACGAAGGCATAGAAATAGTGTCAACCTTTGGTTACTCTCGATATTATGTATTCGGGCCGGACCAATGACCTGTATTATAATCCGGATAGAGCAACAACTCAATCCCACTGTGGCCACAGTTTTAGTGTCATCGCCATATACTGAATTGCGCCATGAGATAACTTCTCCCGTACCCGAGAGTGATGAATTCTCTGTCAATCCACCATAGTCTTGATACACTCCTCGTCGGCCCAATCACCACCGTATTGCGACTCGATAAGAACTGCGTTAGGCTAGTGTCAAAGCGCACCTAATCGGTACAAGACTCGGTGATCTCAAGTCTAAGGATCACATGCACCACCATTCGTTAGAGGATTTGTTCCATAGACACTTTACCATCCATATGGAATCCTCGGTGGGTCGGGTCAGGTGAACTTGTTGCGGGTATATCCGCCTACAACAAGCACCCATGTGTTGCACCGAGGTTGTTACCAAACAACCTTGACAAGTGAGATCGATCCGCGCCTTTCGACAGGTCGTTCAACACTATGATAGCCTTACCGTATTATCTGTGCCCTTACTTCAGAATAATATTGGGGCTACAGACGTTTCTAGAATGGCCACCATATATGCTTATAGGGTTCTCACTATCAAGATTTGAAACACTTGATACCCTTATCACGGTTCTACCATTCTAAGGACATATATCAATACATATTGCAATAATAATGATTTACGCGATATAGAATAAAAATGTCTTTTATTATTGATTAATGAACATTATTACAAAGAGTCAATTCTACAATAATTGATTGGCTTTAGGGCATCTACTCTAACACTATGCAGTTATGAACCAGAAGTTCACTGATCCTGAACTTTTTAAGATTTAGCATGTCCGTCTTGGTCACTTAGGATCCATTATGATGCGTAGAATCATAGAAAACTCACATGGGCACCCATTAAAAAACCTGAAGATTCTATCACCTAATGAGAGTGCTTGTATTGCTTGCTCACAAGGCAAATTGGCACTAAAGCCATCCATCACTAAAGTTGGTTTGGAACCCCCATCATTTTTTACAAAGAATTCATGGGGACATATGTGGACCTATTCATCCACCAAGTGGACCTTTTTGCTACTTTATGGTACTGATTGACACATTGACATGATGGTCACATGTTTGTCTACTATCAATCAGTAATGCTGCCTTTGCTAGATTGCTAGCACAAATTATCATATTACAGGCACACTTTCCAGATTGCCCAATTAAAGAAATAAACTTGGAAAATGCTAGTGAGTTTACTTGAAAGACATTTGATGACTATTGTACAGCAATGGGAATTGATGTTGAGCACCCAGTACCACATGTACAATCTCAGAATGGTATGGCAAAGTCATTTATAAAATGTATCCAATTAATTGCAAGAACTTTCCTATTATGTATGCAATTACCAACTTCTACATGGGCTCATGTTGTTTTACATGTTGCGACATTAATTCGCCTAAGACCCACTACATATCATCAATACTTTCCAATACAACTTGTATTTGGACATTAACTTAATATATCCTATTAAGAACTTTTGGTTGTGTTGTGTAAGTTCTAATTGTACCCCCTCAAAGCACCATCTATGTTGGCTATGGCTCACCATCTATCATTAGATATCTTGAACCCCTGACGGGCCATCTGTTTTACTGCACGTTTTGTGGATTGCCATTTTAATGAGACAACATTTCCATCTTTAGGGAAAAAGGTAAAGCCTCCTGAAGTAAGGCTTGAACTTTCTTGGAAAGTGAATTCTATGTCTTATTTAGATCTTGCACATCTCAATCTGAAATTGAATTGCAAAGAATAAAACATTTAAAAAATATTGCCAACCAAATGCCTGATGCATTTACAGATGCAGCAAAAATAACGAGATCATAATTCCTACTATCAATACACCAGCAAGGATTGATGTTACCAATGAACAATTCATACGGGCATCGATCGATTCATCTGTTACACTCCATAAGCATGGTAGGCCTGTTGGAGCCAAGGATATTGTTCCTAGGAAACGAAAGGCATAGAATAAAATAAGTGCCAATATTGACAATACTGGAATAATTGACAATTACACATTTTGTAAACCAACTCCAAAAGAGTTAACAGTCCCTGAAAGGACACAAGCCCCTAAAGAGGAAGAAATCCCTGAAGGAATACAAGAACACAGAAATGAAGAAATTTCTATAAACTATGCTCACTCTGAAGAAATGTGGAATCGTGAGACAACTATTGTTGATAACATATTCTCATACGTAGTAGCTACTAAAATTATGAATGATGAGTTTGAGCCACATTCTGTTGATGAATGTCGACAAAGACATTATTGGCCAAAATGGGAAGAGGCAATTCAAGTAGAATTAACCTCCTTAGCAAAACGTAATGTATTTAGACCTGTCCATGCCTGAAAATGTGAAACCCGTAGGATACAAGTGGGTATTCACAAGGAAACGAAAGTAAAAAAATGAGATTGCTAGGTATAAGGCCAAACTAGTGGCTCAAGGTTTCCTACAGAGACCCATAATTGACTTTGATGAGACATATTCACCACGGATGGATGCTATCACATTTTGATACTTGATTAGTTTATTAGTCTCAAGAGGACTCGGTATGCGTCTCATGGATGTTGTCACTGCATATTTGTATGGTACACTGGATATTGATATCTATATGAAAATCCATGAAGGATTCAAGGTGCCAGAAGCAAATAAAAGGAACATGTATTCAATAAAGTTGCAAAGATCATTATATGGGTTGAAACAATCAGGACGGATGTGGTATAATCGTCTTAGTGAGTATTTGATGAAGGAAGGATATATCAATGATCATGTATGCTCGTGTGTCTTTATAAAAATGTTAGAATCAGGATTTGCAATTGTGGCAATATATGTTGATGACATGAACTTAATAGGAAATTCTGAAAAGGTCACAAAAGCTGCTAAGTACTTAAAAAGATAATTTAATATGAAGGATCTAGGGAAAACAAAGTATTGTCTCGGCCTGCAAATTAAGCATTGTTCAGATGGAATTTTGCTCCATCAATCAAATTATACTACAAAAATCCTCAAGTGATTTAGTATGGATAAATCTCACCCCTTAAAGTACCCCAATGGTAGTTCGGTTTCTTGATCCTAAAAAGGATCCATTTTGTCCTAAAGAAGACGACGAAAAGATACTTGGTCCTGAAGTACCATATCTAAATGCAATAGGCGCATTATTATATTTGACATAATGTACGAGACCAGACATACATTTGTAGTGAATCTATTGGCAAGATTTAGCTCTACACCAACTCACTGACATTGGAATGGGATCAAACATGTCTTTCATTACCTCAGTGGAATAAAAGAGTTGGGATTATTTTATCCAAGGAAGTCTAATAATGATCCTAAATCAGTTGGCTATATAGATGCTGGGTACCTTTCTGATCCTCACAAAGCCCACTCGTAGACGGGATATGTTTTCAATTATAATGGTACTACAATATCATGGTGCTCAACAAAACAAGCATTGATTGCCACTTCCTCCAACCACTCCGAGATTATTGCGCTTCACGAAGCCAGCCGAGAATGCGTATGGTTAAGATCTATCATCCATCATATTGAAAGTACATGCAAATTGTCATGTACCTCAAATGCTCTCACAATTATAAATGAAGACAATGCAGCGTGTATTACTCAAGTCAGGGGAGGATATATCAAAGGAGATAGAACCAAACATATTTCATCGAAGTTCTTTTACACACACGTACTCCAACAAAATTGAGACATATCAAAACAAATACTCTCCAGTGATAATCTTGTAGATGTATTCACTAAGGCCTTACCGACATCAACATTTGAAAAATTAGTGTATAACATCGGTATGTCGCGACTTAATAAGTTAATTAATTCTACTATTATGAAGGGGAGCATTGATTAAGAGGAGCATCGATTAGGGGGAGTTTTTAGAAAAGTTTATTGTACTAGACATATGTGCACTATACTTTTTTTTCCTTGATAAGGTTTTGTCTCACTAGGTTTTCTTGACAAGGTTTTTAACGAGGCAGTATGAAGCACGTCCATCTTTATGTTACAGTTTCATTGTAGAGTTGTATTTATTTACTTAGGTTTTTGTCTCATTGGGTTTTTCTTGAGTAAGGTTAAATGTAATCATTTGTAAATGGTGGATGTCCAACAAGGAGTATTATAAAAGGTGAACCTCCACCATTTACCTACTAGTGGAGGAAACCTTATGGTAATTAAAGTGAGGGGGTTGCGGGTGTGTGTGGGTAGACCTGGCAAACGGGCGGGTTTGGTCCGGGTAGCAACGGGTCATAGGTTACCGGGTAAAAAATTCTGATGGGTTGACATTTTCATGATCCGTACCCGCCCGTGCGGGTAGGGGTCACCCATGAAAAATGCAGCCTTTTATATTTTTTACTGTTTTTCCATATTTTTGTTATTTTTTACTATTATTTTTTATTCAAAATTTCAAATTGCATACTAAATTATATTAATTTAAAAACCTCATATAAAATTCATTTATTAAACTTATTAGTTATTAACTTATTATATTAAATAAATGGATGATTAAATTAAATTTGATTAGATTTCACCAAACATTATTAATTCAATATTAATATTTTTCATATTTATATCAAACTCCACCATATAGATAATAGAATTAATAAACACTAAACATACATAGTAATTACTAATTAGTAAACACTAAACATATAAAATTATTTAACATTCAACATACATAACATAGTAAACACTAAACAATTAAACATATATAATTGTTTAACCAAACACACTAAACAAACAAAGCCACCCTTGATTATGCAATCTCCTTCCCCAGCACTTGACTTAATGGCACAAGCAGCTGAACATCATCAATTTCATCTTCTACAATTAACAAAATATAAGTTAGCTATTGTAATATATTAACAAACAAAAATATTAAAACATGTGAAATATAAGTTAAAATGTTATCTTTAACTTCATATCCAGAAATTCATGTCCTGGTGCATATCAAAGACTCTTCATTCTCCAGTAAAAGTGAACTTCAATATTTACTGAGCACTTTGCTACCAATATTGAAATTGGACTCCGAAGCAACAGTCGTAATTGGTATACTCATCACATCACAGGCCATCATCGAAAGTATCGAGTATTGATCACTATTTTTCTTCCAATGGTCCAGGATATCCAAATTGCAAAATTTGATGCGATCAAACCTTGCCTCTCCCAAATAAGTATCCAATTCGGACTTCCTAGCAGCACCAAAGTCACTCTTGTAGTAGTCAAATTCCTACACCATTTAAATATTTAAATTTAATAAAGCAAAATTACAAAATAAAGAAAACCTTATTAATCACAAGAATATAAAAATATTTAGGGAGTAATGACTTACACAAATATCATCTCCAATGATATTAGGATTACTAGCTTGTACGCAAGGATCGCTGGGAACCTCATTGCCACTTAGACCTTCATAAGCAGCAAAAAGCCTATACAACTCCTACTTGACCAACTCTAACTTTCTTGTTGCAACTACTGGGCCATCAACTTTTTTGTAACAAAACTCAACAAACTCAAACTTGAAACGTGGGTCCAGAATTGCTGCAATTGCTAACACAACAATATAAGAATCCCAATATTTGTCAAATTTTCCTTTCATATGACTTGCCATGGTACTAAGAACTTCATCCTCATTTTCCATCTCTTCGTATAAATGCACTTGAATTCTCCACACATTTCTGAGATACAAGTTTGCTGTCGGGTATTGAGAACCCAAAAAAAAAGTAGTGATCTCATAAAATGGTTGTAAGAACTTGCAAATCCTCACCCCTTATCCCATTCTTCATCTGAATGACAACTTTTATAATTGGGATCTATCAGTGCCAAATGAACAAACACATGACGGTATATTAACGTACTTTCAAGCATTAAATAAATGGAATTCCATCTCGTGGGAGCATCCATTTGCAATCCTTTTGAGCTTATCACACCAATTGTTTTAACAAGTTCTCCAAACTTGATTCTTTTAGCCTCACTTCCTTTAACATAATTCACACTTTCATGAATTTTATGCAAAGTCACGCTACTCACCTTTAACCCTTCTTGGACTATGAGATTCAAGATATATGCACAACATCGCACATGAAAAAAAGAACCGTCACATAATAAAATATTTTGCACACAAAGTTGACTCCTTAAAATGTCTTCCATTTTATCATTGTTACTTGCATTGTCTAATGTAAGAGAGAAGAATTTCTTTTCAATCCCCCAATCTTTTAAGAAATCATACACTATGTCTGACAAAAGAGCCCCCGAGTGTGGAGGAGGAATATGGCAAAAATTCAGAATTCTACTTTGTAACTCCCAGTTCTCATCAAAATAGTGAGCCGTTAAAGAAATATACCCATCAGTAGTACAAGAACTCCAAATATCAGAAGTCAAGCATATTTAACCCGAAACCCTCTCTAAAGCAAGCTTAATCATTTCCTTCTCCCTGTAATATATCTTTAAGCAATCCGCCTTAGCGGTGTTCCTAGTATAATGCTTAACTTCATGATTCAAATACATGTGGACATCCCTAATTCCTTCATGCTCCACTATTGAATACGGGTAATTATGTTTTATGATTCCTATTGCCATCTTCTCACAATAAATTTAGAAATCTTCAAACGTCTCAATTTAGTATCACAATCCATCATCATTTGATCTACAGTACTAGTATTGGTACGTTTAGGACAACCTTCCATATGGTGCCTCATATTCTTAGTCCCATGACTGGAACTACCATGTGTATAAGACTTACCACAAATCATACACTTTGCCCTCACCTCCCCATTATCTTCTACATATGTTGTAAATTGACCCCAAACATCTGAAACTTTACATCTTTTTAGACAAATAGTACTACCAGTAGAAGGAAGTTGACCTACGGCTACATTATGACCCGTTCCTAAATCTGTAGACTCTTCCATACCAAGCCAATCTAAAGGACACAACAAAGTATTTACATTTAAATTAATTAACCAATCATAATTCATAACAATTCGTCCAAAAAAAATAAAAGTATTTAGAAAAACATGTTTGAAATAATTTTTTAAAAGTATTTAAAACATAATTTGAATTTTTTGTTTGTGCACAAAATATATTGATATAATACATATTTTTCTATTTCTATCTACATATGTTTTTAATATGTCCTCACATTAAAAACGATTACAATATATATCAAAAACACTGTCAATAGTTTCATCAATTATACTAAAAACTCTTTCAAATATGGGTGTTGCTATTTTATTGGAATAATATATGTTTTGCTATAGTATTGACGTATTATATTATTTCTTGTGGGGAAATCACATCAAATTGCTTATTGGTTACAATTGACAAATAGCTTTAGAATATGACAAGCACAAAAACAATTTATGAAGATTCACAAAAAGGAAATATGAACGTTTTTTGGGTTTCTCAAACTTTTTGGACAAATAGAGAAATAGAAGGGAAATAACGTTGTTATATTAGACACAACTCTTTAATCCTCTATTTATAGGCTTTACATAGGCAATTATTAGAGGTTTCTAACAGTCATGTTACCTTTTGAATTGAAAAATATTAAACATGTTTTTTTATTTATTTTTCAAGGGCAAATCAGTAGATAATTCTAAAAGCAAAAACACCCTATGCTACCTGTAGTGTTGTTGCTGCTGTGAGAGGAGATCTGCTGCTACCGTGAGAGAGGAGATCTGCTGCTACCGTGAGAGAAGACACTTGCTGCTGCCGTGACTTGACTGCTGTGCTACCGTGCTGCTGCTGCCGTGAGAGAATGAGCCGTGACTCCGATCAGCTGGCCAGCCGCCGCCATGAGAGAATGGGTTGTCGTGACCTGATGGCTGCTGCTGGGCTGGCGCCTACTGCTACCGTGAGAGAAGTGAATGAGGGAGAGTGGAGCTACTGTGAGAGTGAGAGAGTGAGGGAGTGGAGCTGTTGTGAGAGGAGTGGTCGTGTAGCTGCTGTGAGAGGAATGGTCATGGAGTTGCTGTGGCCTGTGAGAGAAGAGAATGAGTTGTTGCGTTTTTTTTTCACTGATAAGTTTTGGTTTAGATTAGGGTTTGAGAGCGAGACTTTGTCACTTTGAGACTTGAGAGTGATAAGCTTTTTTTTTTTTTGTTCTTTTAAATTTCAAATTTGCGGGTCCGTAGGTACCCAGGGTAGTACCTGGTCCACCCGCAAAAGTCATGGGTGGGTCGGGTACGAGTCATATTCTCACGGGTCGAGAGGTGTGTTACCCGTACCCGCTCGTTGGGTATGGGTACCCGTTGACCTACGGGTACGAGTGGGTATTTGCCAGGTCTAGTTGGGGGGTTTAGGCTTCAGTTTGTTGTCAATCTCGCTCTTCTATTTTGGAGATTATAGAAGAGCGAGATTGACAACAAACCTGCTACCACAAACGAAGAGACTAATTGGTGTACTGTACTCTGTCGCCAGTCACCTTTCTTTTACAACAACAAATAAAACCTCGCAGGGCCCGAGGCAGTTTATTAAAACAACCTCTCAAGTTTGAATTTAATTAAAAAGCTATCAAGTTTTAAAGTTTTAACTAAATAGTCATATTATTGATTAAGGGTAATTAAACTTGATTAGTGCTTAATTATGATTAAAGAAGTATTATGTAATCTTTTAAAAATTATACTATATTCCCAAAAAACCTGAAATTCTTGCAAACAAACCCAAACACCTTCTTCTTCCTCCTGCCATTAACGCATCTCCACCTTGGTTGCTGTTTTTTCTTAGCTTCGTCTACATCTTCTCCTTCGTTTGCATCTTCTTCTTCCTCTACATCTTCTTCTTCCTCCTTCCTGTACATCTTCTTCTTCCTCATTCCTCTATATCTTCTTGTTCCTCCGCCATTAACACTTTCTTCTTCCTCCACCATTAACATCTTCTCCGGCAAAGATCCCCCTCCTCCTCCTCCTGACATTTCGTGTAAGTATGTGTATCTCCTTTTTACATTTTATATTTAGATTTACAAAGATTTAATAATGGATGGGGTTTGGGTTATGATTTTGATTTAGTTGTTTAGGTTGTTGGGTTGTGTTTGATGTAATGCAAGTTGAAAGGAGTGAAATTTGTTGAAAATTTGTTCTGGATATTTATTCTGGGTATGATGGATCGATTGTAGGTGGAGATGACTGAAAATATGTTCTGGGTACGATGGATCGCTTAAGCGATCTGGTGTATCGCTTAAGCGATCTGGTAGGTCTGGTAATGCAGCAGATAGATTGCTTAAGCGTCAGGTATGTGGCATAAGATCGCTTAAGCGATCTGGTTAAAGTTTGTTGTATGGGAGCGATCGCAAGCGATCAATAAATGGCATAAGATCGCTTAAGCGATCATGGTTATTTATACTGGATCGCTTAAGCGATCAAGTGTATCGCTTAAGCGATCCAGTATAAATAACCATGATCGCTTAAGCGATACATCAGACCAAATATGCGAATGTGCAGATTCTTTTTAAAATATTTGAACCCTTAGTACAACATTTAAGAATATTGTTTTTCTTGCATTACAGGTAGTTGGCTATTATTATACATGGGACAAGTTGTTTTGGGTGTTAAATATTTTGGTGAATGGGTGGAGGAAGAAAGTAGGTGGAAGTGGATTGGGAAGAGCAAAGAAGTTATACCAATTGCTGTGAGCACAGAGGTTAGTTTTGATGAGTTGATTAATGAAATAATTAGAAGAGGTAATTTGAGTTGCTCGCGTAGTGATATAGTTGTGAAGTATGTTTTAAGCAGAGCTCCTGAAAATTATAAGGTACCTCCTGCTATATTAAAGTCGGATGAAAGTGTGAAGTTATATATGATTGATATGGCCGATAATGGTTCGAGGCCGATTTTAAGGGTTTCTTATGTAGAAAAACCGTTGGAAGTTGGTTCCAAGGAAGGGGATAACGAGGATGTAGGCGGAGATTTGCCTGGTTTTAATTTGAACTACGAGGCCATTGATTTGTTAGCTAAAAAATCAAGAGTTGACGGTGAATTGGGTGGTGAGGAGGACACTATAGAAGAGCTTAGTGATGGGGGGCAGAATGAAAATGTTGAGGAGGAGGACCCCGTAGATGTTCCCACAGATGTAGAGATTCCTTTAAATACAGATTATGTAGATGGCGTAGATTGTGAGGAAGAGAACACTATGGTCGTTTATGTAGGTTCAGAGGGGGCAACTGGATCTAGTAGTGAATCAACTCATGTCTTTACGGATGGATTGGAGTTGCGCATAGGGTATTTATTTGACAACAAAGAGGAAGTGGTGAGGAAGCTAAAACTTGTTGCTGTGAAAGGTAATTTTGAGTTCATCACCAAAAAGTCAAATTCATTGGTGTGACGGTTGCATGTCGTGGACCGAAAGTGCAAGTGGCGGGTTTATTGTAGAAGGTTGGCGGAGTCGGAAAAGTTTATTCTTAGCACATATACCCGTGAGCACACATGTGGTTTGGGACATATTTCAGGTGAGCATCAACAAGCATCCGCTGATGTTATTGGACAATTTGTCAAAAGTCGGTTCGTCGAAGGGAAAGGTCCATCTCCTAAAGATATTCAGAGACTTGTGCGCATAGAGTTGGGATGTGTTGTTAGTTACTGGAAATGCTGGAAAGGGAGACAACATGCACAAGATTTTGTGAGGGGCACGCTGGAGCACGGGTACGTAGTATTAGAAGCATACCGTTATATGCTTGAGTTGACAAACCAAGGTAGCAAGACAGCTTTGAAGTGGGACAGGAATATGATGTTTAAATATTTTTTTGTTGCTTATGGTTTCGCTTATAAGGGGTTTTGTAAACATGAGAAAGGTGTTGGCGTTGATGGTTGCTTTCTGACGGGAAAGTATGGAGGTACATTGTTGGTGGCCACTGCACAGGACAGCGAGAATCACACATATCCTGTTGCATGGTGTGTGGTTGACTTTGAGAATGACGAGTCATGGACTTGGTTTTTTCAGCAGTTACGTACGATAGTGCCTGATAGTGACGAGTTGTGCATAATATCCGATAGGCATAACTCTATAAAGAAGGGGATTGCCACTATTTACCGTCAAGCACATCACGGATTCTGTATAAGGCACCTTGGTGAGAACATAAAACAAAAGTTTAAGTGTGCTGGCCTCCTTCAGACATACTACATGGCAGTAAAAGCTTATCGGGTTGATGAGTTCGAGGAGCACTTCCAGCAAATCCGAATCAAGGATGTTAGAGTTGCTAAGTATCTTGAGCATGATGTTGGTTTCGAGAGATGGAGTAGAGCTTACTTTTCTAGAAGAAGGTTTGATGTCATGACCATGAACATAGCTAAGTCCATAAATTCGAAGTTGTTAATAGAAAGAGAGTTTCCAATAGTTGCACTTTTTGATGCAATCCAGAGGACATTGTCGCGGTGGTTCCATGAGGGTCGTACGCAGTCAGATAATTTTACTACAACCCTTGTTCCGTCTTTGAAAAAATTATTGCGAGAACATATGGGCCTGTCCAAATGCACCTGTTTGCCTATCCTCTTAATGCTCAAGAGTTTACTATGCGCGGCTATGGTCCGGATGCCCTAGTTAACCTTGTTACAAAAACTTGCAACTGTAAAGTGCTTGACATTCAACGTTTACCTTGTCCTCATGCACTAGCAGCATTGAAACACCAACGGAAGCCGGATTTTGGTTCAAGAATTTACATGGAACTTTGCTCCCCTTTCTATATGACAGATCACTACATGCTAGCATATTCAAAAACGATATATCCGGTGCCTCCAGGAAGCAGTAGGGTAGTGCCTGCAGGTGGTCGACATTATCCTCCACTAGCCATTCAAGAACACACCAAAGGGGAGAAAAAGGGTTAAGCGTATTCCATCAGCCTTTGAGGTTCCCCGGAAGATGAATAAGTGCTCAATTTGCAAGCAACCCGCCACAAAAGAAAAGCGGTTGCCGTAAGTAATTAGGTTCGAAGAAGGATGAAATTGAGGGAGTTGCGAAGGGCAACCGTTGATGAGTTATTGTTTTCAATTATTGATGTTTTAAATTTTATTGTTACCTTTAATAAATTATCCTTTATATTATGTATTCTTATTACATGGTCTAAATATTTGTTGGTGATTTTAGTTTGGAATTAGGTTGTCAAATTGAGGAAAAAGTATGGAATTAATACGTGTTGGTAATTTTAGTTTGTCAAAATTCGGAGAAGGTGCAAAAATATGTATTGCCCACGATCGCTTAAGCGACTAAGTGTATCGCTTAAGCGACAAAGTGTTTTCGTAACAGGATCGCTTAAGCGATCGTGTACAGGCACTGAGGCCGATTGATTACGCCTGTGCATGATCGCAAGTGATCCACGATCCTTAATCGACCATGGGAAAAAGACAAGATTCGCTTAAGCGATATCACGGATCGCTTAAGCGATCATGCACCTAGGCAGATTTGCTTCTGCTAATCACATGATCGCTTAAGCGATCCATTGTATCGCTTAAGCGATTCTAGTACAAATAGTTTTAAAATTTAACAGATACACCCCCACCTACCCACGGTGCGAGATTCTGGCCATCGGAGCCGGAATCTTACTGGGAAAGGGCGTTACGATGCACAGTGGTCGGATCTGGCCGATAGGGCCTCTATATGGCCTTTTTCGGCCAGATTGACCACGGATGTGGCCGAAAAAGGCCGATTTATTCGCGAGAATCGGCCGTAGACGCGGAGAAGTCCAGATCTTGTCGCTCAGATGCGCTTAAATATATGGCCTCGTTGTCGGTCAACGATGGCCAACATTTGGCCGCCGCGTTGATCGCAAAGCCCTCGGACATTTCATTGAAAGTCCATGACGGCAAGATGTGGCCTTTTCCGGCCACATCCACGGTGGATCTGGCCGGAAAAGGTCACAACTGGCCATTATCGACCATTTTCGATCATTTGTTCTTGTCGCGTGCGAGATACGGGAAGTTGGGTGGGTGGGGGTGTTTTTGTTAATTTTTAAACTTTTCGGTATTAATGAAATTAATTCACTTAATGGGTCGAAAATTAATTAAAAATATACTAATATTTCCTAAATAATTAAGCAAACAAATATAAAAATATAATGAACGAATCGTAAACCCCATATGTTTAGCAAAGCCATAAACAGATGCACTGAACGAATCGTAAACCCTATAGGTTTCATACTGACGTGTAAAAGAACTATATGTTTAATATAAATGTAATAACGGAACAGTGCTCAACGAATCGTAAACCCTATAGGTTTCATACCGCGTGTAAAAGAATTATATGTTTAATATAAATGTAATAACTTAACAGTGCTCACGAATCGTAAACCCTATAGGTTTCATACTGACGTGTAAAAGAACTATATGTTTAATATAAATGTAATAATGGAACAGGTGCTCTGAACGAATCGTAAACTCTATAGGTTTCATACTGACGTGTAAAAGAACTATATGTTTAATATAAATGTAATAACGGAACACGAATCGTATGACTACGAGAACATAATGTGCTCATCGAAACCCTATAGGTTTCATATGAACGTAAAAGAACTATATGTTTAATATAAATGTAATAACTTAACAGCTCTTCGAATCGAAACCCTATAGGTTTCATACTAACGTAAAAGAACTATATGTTTAATATAAATGTAATAACTAATGTGTGCTCAACGAATCAAACCCTATAGGTTTCATATGACGTGTAAAAGAACTATATGTTTAATATAAATGTAATAACGAACAGTGCTGACGAATCGTAAACCCTATAGGTTTCATATTGACGTGTAAAAGAACTATATGTTTAATATAAATGTAATAAAGGAACAGTGTTTAACGAATCGCTGTATCGTCCGGAGCGTAATGACAACCGCCTGCACTATGATCGCTTAAGCAACCCATTTATATCGCTTAAGCGATTCTTCCTAAAAGACATATGGTCGCTTAAGCGATTTATGATCGCTTAAGCTATCTTTTCCGAGCCAGAATGACATCTGCCCAAACTATGATCGCTTAAGCGATTCTTCCTAAAAGACACATGGTCGCTTAAGCGATTTATGATCGCTTGCGATCTTTTCCAAGGCGTAATGACAATCGCCTCATGATCGCTATGACTCCCATTTATCGCTTAAGCGATTCTTCCTAAAATACATGTAATCACTTGTGCGCTTAAGCGAATCTTTCCAGCAGACACCCGCTATGACATTTGCTCGCATACCCATTTATATCGCACGATTCTTAAAACAAAACACATGGTCACTTGGCTGATTTATGATCGCTTCGATCTTTTCCTGAGCAATGACATTTGCCCGCATCATGATCGCGCTGCCCACCCATTTATATCGCTTGCGATTATTTCTAAAAGACACATGGCGCTTCATTTATGATCGCTTAAACGATCTTTTCCGCGTAATGACATCGCCGCCAGAATGATCGCAAGCGACCCATTTATATTGCTTCGTAAGCGATTCTTCCTAAAAAGAGTACATGGTCGCTTGGCTGATTTATGATCGCTTAAGAGATCTTTTCAAGTGCGTAATGACATCTCGCCTTGCACTATGATCGCTATCGATTTCTAACTTTATATCGCTTAAGCGATTCTTCCTAAAAGACACATGGTCACTTGCGATTTATGATCGCAGGCGATCTTTTCCGAGGCGTAATGACATTTGCCCAGGACTATGATCGCTTAAGTTTACTACCCATTTATATCGCTTGGTGCATTCTTCCTAAAAGACACATGGTCGCTTAAGCGATTTATGATCGCTTAAACGATCTTTTCGGCGCGTAATGACATCCGCCTGGCTATGATCGCTTAAGCGACCCGTTTATATTGCTTAAGCGATTCTTCCTAAAAGACACATGGTCGCTTAAGCGATTTATGATCGCTTAAGAGATCTTTTTCGAGGCAGAATGACATCTGCCCAGACTATGACCGCTTAAACGACCCATTTATATCGCTTCAGCGATTCTTCCTAAAATGACATCTCGCCTGCACCTTAGTCGCAAGCGATTTAAGATCGCTTAAGCGATCGTTTCTGGAAAAGTCTTGGTCGTTTAAGAGAGATATGTGGACAAACAAAAATATCTTATATGGACACACCATACATAGTAAATTGAAACTGCTGATGAATTATCTTATATGGACAAACAAAAATATATCCCAAATATTAGATCCAATTCTTTACAATGATCACACCATACATAGTAAATTATTTACAATTTCCTATACACTGCCTTTAATTTAGTTTTTGATGCCAAAGAGTTTAGAATCCACAGTGAATGGTATCGGGTGGATACCCATGCTTGAAAAGATGCCCACGACATCATTCTTCCCGATGCTTTCGGCTCGCACTAGCATCCAACAAATTCAAGATGATATTTACAGGGGCGGCTGATATGGTGCCTCGGTTGACTTTCTGTGGAGATTGACCATTCCATCTTTCATAAACTACAAGTCAAAAAACTCAGTGTCAGCAGCTGAAGTTATATGGTTTAGAATAAATACAATCAACTCAAAAAACCCAAGTATGAACATCAACATCACATAAACTACAAAATTCAGATCTAACTTTCATACCCTTTGATTGGGTTCGGTCACTCAAAACGGATCCATCGCCCATGGAAGCGACAATGACCAGCGCTCCCGCAGTCTCTCATTGTTTCGTCATTCAAGCCTGTCCCATCGGGAAGCATTGGTCATGTCGAACTGAATAAATTTCAGGGCATATGCCCCACATTCAGCGCTACAATAGGAAGAAGACATTAGCATTATAATAAACTTATAGAACAATTGTATTATGTAAGTTAGTTTTAAACAAAATTTACCTTGACTCATTTATTAGGGCAGGGTAGAGCGTGAATTGGCCACTTTCCGGTTAGTACCGATCACCCAAGTGCCCAAACATCCCACTGCCATGCAACAAGCCGCGTGGAACAACTCGGGACAAGTGGGTCCAACTCGACCTCCAACCGCTTGTCTCGACAAATGGTTGGGCAGCTCAAGGATCTTCGTAAACCCTTTCTCTAGATGCGCAACGACTGCTATCCAGTGCATCTGTTTGACGAGGATGATGAGGTACAATCTTTTAACAAAGGCCCAACCATGGCCATATTTGGGCCGATCCCCTTTACGCATCGCATAACTCCCGTCATCAAACCGAAATCATCGTGGGGATGCAATCCGACAGCAGCGGCCAATCGCCCCTTTGCCTTGGTCCTTTTACTACACCACTAGCAACGACATTTTTAATTAAAGTGCGATATGCCGAAACAAACGTTTGCCCAAATGCCACATCGGTGATAGCACAGTCGGGATACAACAGATCACCATCACTAGTCTGTCGTAGCCTCATCAGTGCCAATATCTCATCGATGTGTTGCATCAAATAAAAACAACAAGATAAGTATGGAAAACATAGGCAAAAATAAGGAAAATTAAGTGAAAATAACTCACCGAGTCCTCAAGCCACATCCCCATCGTCAACAACTTCTGAAACCATTCCCGGGGATAATCCCCTATCTTACACTTTATATGGCCATCACTTCCTGATCCATTGTAATAGGCATAAAAGAGTTTTTTCTTTTCCTCTATTGGCCTATACAAATCGACATTTGAGTCCAATTTCCCTTCCCCACTTCCTCCCCCTTCCTCTATTTTTACATCCCCGCTTCCTTCGCCTCCCACCTCCCTCTCCTCCATTATCACCGCCCCATTTCCACCACCAACCTCCTCAACCTCCTCCATTTCTGGTTGTTCCTCCATTTGTTTCTGCATTTTCTTCTTCTTTACTTGTGTCACTACCATGTAAGGCGATTTCACAAACTTGCTCTTTCGGCTCTCTCTTTTCAAGCCAGTTTGCACTTCAACCGCCTTTAATTCTCTACCAACTTCCTCCTCCATTGTACCAACTTCGCCCTCCATTGTACCTACTTTCTCTCCCAGCTTATCCACTTTCTCCTCCACCCTTTTCATTGTTTCTTCCATCTTGTCAAACCTTGCATAAACGGTTGTTGTAAAACTCTCAAACAGGCCGTTTATAAGGTCAACAACCTCATTCTCCCCACGCCGATGTCTAGGCAAAGTGGTACTTGTTGTACCGGTTTGCTGAGGCATACGAACCTCTTCCTCCCTCTTCTCCTCCTCATCCTCGGCCCCCCGAGCTTCATTATCCTCAGTATCAAAGACATTGTCAAGCAATGGCCCTGCAACTGCCATCACATGCGTGACCCCTTTTAGATCCCGCATCAGGCGGTCTATCTGTTCATCCCTTTCATCCTCCATTGCTCTGAAAGATGTGACATAGTCCTTTTCCGCTTCATCCCCAATAGCGGTCAGAAAGGGACGGACGACTCGCAATAAGAAATAAAAATCAATCGATTGAAGCAAAATAAAAAGCAATTGCATATTCAAAAGCTTAATCCTTCAATCTTACCCCAGCTGCTTGAATCTCAATCTCTAATTGGCCATAATCTCAATGGTTACAACTCTCGACATACCACCGCAACATCCTAGGAAATTGTTGTTGCACATCCAAATTGTTGCTCCTCCCCCCCACCTTAGTGAAGATAGGGATGGCCTCGTACATCCTAAGCCTACATTGTAAAAAAACAGTCCATGTCATTATTCAAACACATATATTATAAAAAAATATAACGAGAGCTATTAATATTTACTCGCATTGCCCATGGGAAGCCAAACAAATTATACGTGCTTGGTTTAGCCTTCCCGCCCCATTCGGCATGCTTTAACGCCATGTCTGGTTTTTTCAGGCTCTTGATGGTTCGCTCAAATGATATCCGTCCCCACGGATAAGAATTAAAGAACTCCAAGTCGCTTACAAACAACAACCAATCTTTCTCAACAGCTTATGTTGAGTCACCAGCCAATAAGATAGAATGTAAAAACAATATCAAGCACAATTTTATCTTCTCTGCATCACTAAACCGAACTGTATCTAGCCTCTTCTCTAAAACTTGTCTTGTAATAGACTTTGCCCCTTTCAAAACCTTTTTACAAAAGTTTATGGCTCCCACACTCGTCCTTATTACGTCTGCCTTCGCCTTAGTTGGCACTTCCCCGCATCCTAAGCCCGTCACCAACGCATACTCCATCATACCAAACCGTAGTGGCTTTCCCTCTAGTACGAACCACATTTCATTTTTTTTGTTGCATTTTACTGAGTGTATCAACATGTAATGCACTCCCTGCTCCCAAAATGACTTTTTCCACTTTGTTTCGATTCTTAAAAACTAACCGAAACAAGTGCCACCAAAATCTCTTTCACCATGCCTCATTCCAGCTAAAATGACCCTTATTCTGTCAAAAACCTCCCAGCTCGACCTCACCGCCACCCTTGCAGGGAAGTAGGGTACCTTCTCACTTATAGGCTCTTACTCGTACTCTCTACAGTTTACGGTCCGCACAATCTGCACAATCGATATAAATAAAATGTCAGTAACAAAAATAAACCAAAACCACTGTAGTCGCTTAAGCGATCTCGGATCGCTTAAGAGATCTTTACTCTGCCTCATGCAAGATCGCTTAAGCGATTTTAAATCGCAAGCGACCAAGAGTTAATCGAGAATCTCTTAAGCGATACAACATCGCTTATTATATCGTGATTACGCGAGACCTAAGATCGCTTAAGCGACCATATGATCGCGATATATAGATCGCTTAAGCGAAAGTACAAGCAATATTCCCAAACTACGTACCCTATCTTCGCCGGCCTCCTCCTCGTCGCCTGGATCCTCCGACGACTCCTCCTGGCCTAAATTCTCGCCGGAATCCTCCTCCCGGCCTCGAACTCGCCGGAATCCTCCTCCCTCCCGGCGACCTCTCGCCCGACTCCTCGCTCGCACTCCGTTTGCTCCGGTTCTTCCCTCTGCTTCTTGTGCCGCCGGCGTCCTCCGCGTGTGGACCACCTTCACCGGCCTGGATGATCCACCGGGAGCACCATTGAATCGCTTGCGCCACCGGAATCTAGGATTCGAAGTGGCGTTGGGCTTCCCTCCTCATTGTCAGTGTCACTCATGGTTTTGGATTGAATTTGGTGTCAAAGTTTGCAGTTTCGATCGGAAATGTGGACTGTATTGTCGGAAATGGCATAGATTTCGTTTACGGTTAAGGAAATTGATTTTAGGGTTCAACAAATCGATCGAAAATTGTGACTATATCGCCGAAAATCGCGATTGTATTCGGTTTAGGGTTCAAAAAATTGATTTAGGGTGCAAATTTGCAGGTGTTCGATCGGAAAAAATGCCGTCTCCCTTTCGTTCAAGAAATCGCTTTTTGAACTAATGAATTTCGATTAAGCGAGGTGAATAGTTAGTGGGGCTTGTTTTGCGAAATTTCAAATTTTAAAAACTTTCATTATTTCTGATTCGGCCCACATATGTTTTAATCTTTTCATTTTAACCTATTTTACGTGTTTAATTAATTCTAATTATGCCACGTCATCTTCTCTAAATTAAAAAAAAATGATGAACAGTTTCAATGCCATTTTCTTAAATCGGATCACCGGGCAGCTAAATTTTCTTGCGGGGCCCTCCACTCTTCCAAGTTCCAATTCCAGCACAAAACCCATGGCCACTATCGCCCACACCACTACGCCAGAATTTCCTAAGAAAAAAACAAAAAAGAAAAAGAAAATTACAGCAGGTAAATAATTGGAGTAGTGTGTAAAATTTATTTTGTCCTGGTCTGGGATATTGTTGCTGTCGTAGTAGAGATGTTCTTCTGGAAAGGCAGTTAGGCTTTTGAGCATTCTCAAAAGCCAAATTAAGTTTTTCTTCTTATCTATCTCCTCTCTGTTTATTATAACATCTTCAATTCAATTCAAGTATATCCTCTTATCCCCTTTAATCATTTCTTTCTCATTACTTCTACGTTTATTTAATTTAATTAATTTTATGTTTGTAAGTATTAACAACACGTGATGCCCGTTGTTGAATTCGATTTTTCACTGTTACTTGTTATTAGTTTATGGACTAATTCTTGGAATCTTCCTTTTTATATTTTTATTTTATTTTATTCGAGTCAATTTTTTCTCAGCTGGATCTTTGTTTGTGGTGTTCTGATGTTTACGCTTGCTATTAACTTAATTTTTTATTGAATTTTTTAAACTGCTTGTGAACGGTGTGATTTTGGACTGACAAAAAACAGAAATAGATTCTTTCTCCAATATTTTAAATTTTTTGTATTATTTTTTACAAGTTGGTGGCGAGGAGAGAATTGGGTTTAAATTCGATCTGAATTTCAGTGGTAGAACCAATTGTTTTGAGGTTAATTCTCTTCTTTAAATCTTTGTTGTGTATTCGATTTGGCACTTTAGAGCTTTATTTGTAGCAACTTTAAGGTTTTTTATAAGTGGTTTTATTTTATTTTTACTTTTTTTTTTTTTTTTTTTTTCTGTAATGATAGGAGATACTAGAAAAAGGAAATGAACTTCAATTGGGTTTCTTTGAATGACCCAGTAGTTTTTAATTTGATAATTTAGATGTGAACTTTGTTTTGAGATGCTTAATTTTATTATCAGATCTCACAAACTTCATTTGATGTTAATGATGGTTGAATTTATGTTTGCAGTAATTTGGGTGTGGGAGTTTATATAAGCCTACTTGCAGAAGTTCTGGTTGAAGAAGGAAAGACAGAATGAGTCAGCCTAAAATTAAACGCCGTGTCGGTAAATATGAGGTGGGAAGAACAATTGGTGAGGGTACATTTGCAAAAGTGAAGTTTGCAAGGAATTCTGAGACTGGGGAACCTGTGGCTCTTAAGATCCTCGATAAAGAGAAAGTTCTCAAGCACAAGATGGCTGAACAGGTCTCTAAATTACTCTCTGGATGGTTACTGTTTCAACTATCATCATAGCAATTTATTTCATGTTTTGTCAAGTTAGTAATATGCTCTATGCATAATTTTGCAGATCAAGCGGGAGATTGCCACAATGAAGTTGATAAAGCATCCCAACGTTGTTCAATTATATGAGGTACCCACCCTTTATCACGTGTTTGGTCTGGTTGTTGCTCTTTCAATTTTATCAAGTCCTGATTAGAACCTTATAGAAAATCAGTTCAGTTGTGAATTTCATTTGCAAAGAGTTTGGTTAATAATTTTGTTTGTTTTCAGGTGATGGGAAGCAAGACAAAGATATTTATTGTCTTGGAGTTTGTAACTGGTGGAGAGCTGTTTGACAAGATTGTGAGTTGTTGAATTCTTGATGAATGATATTTGTCTACTAGTTTTCTCACTTCAATTTTTCAAATTCATTTTCATATTATGGTATTACATATTGCATGTTCCAGAGTGGAGTTTGACCATTTCCTTATAGCTTTTAAATAGTTGTTAATTGCCAGTTATGTTGCTTATTCATTTTTGCAGATACAATTCATTGATATTAGATTGCCTAATCTTTTTTCACCATTCATTTATTTACACTGTATTATAAAATGATATTATGATTGGATTGTGAAGGTAAATCATGGACGGATGAGAGAGGATGAGGCACGGAGATACTTCCAGCAGCTTATTAATGCTGTTGATTATTGCCATAGTAGAGGTGTCTTCCACAGGGATCTTAAGGTAATTAACCCTTTAAGACGAGTGTTTCTTGTTCTTCTTCATTTTCATTTTTCAATGTATTTGTTATGCCCATTGGCTGAAGCTTCTCCATTTCATTCTTTCTTTTATTGGCTTCTTTGCAGCCTGAAAATTTGCTGTTGGATGCTTATGGAAACCTTAAAGTTTCTGATTTTGGATTGAGTGCTTTGTCCCAACAAGTCAGGGTAATCAATGATATATGACTTCTGAAAATGCACTTCTTCTTCTTCTTCTTCTTCTCTCTCTCTCATGTTCTTTTTCTTTTTGAGTTATCTCATCTTCATCTTTATTCTGGGCGTGTTTGCATATGGTATTTTGGCATGAGAAAATTCTGTGTAAAAATATAGCAGTTATGGAGCTGAAGGGTAAATTGATCTAAAGTAATTAAGTATGTATTGATTGTGAATTTAGCATTTCGAAATACTAGTGTTATGTATCATACTATAACTAGGTATGAGATAATCCATGTAAATTTTAGATTTAAAAACTACAAAAATTATATTATTTGTAATCAATATACCTGTCTTGTTTTTCCCATGGTCTATCCTAGCAAAGTATAAATTATAAAAACCAAAAAAGTTTTATCATATGGATGACGTTGCCTTACCATTAGATGGTTTTATGGCTCTAAAAGAATTGGGCTATATTTCTTACTCTCAAGTTTAATGCTGCAGGATGATGGCCTCCTTCATACGACTTGTGGAACTCCAAACTATGTTGCTCCTGAGGTGTGGGATACTGTTCTATGAAGCTAAATTTCTTTGACCATGTGTTTAAAACCTATGTTGCTTTGGCCTATAATAATTTTCCTGTTTTCCTGTTTAGGTTCTTAATGACAGAGGCTACGATGGGGCAACTGCAGACTTGTGGTCTTGTGGAGTGATACTCTTTGTACTGCTTGCAGGGTACTTGCCTTTTGATGATTCTAATCTTATGAACCTATATAAAAAAGTGAGCATTTCATAAATTCAATTCAGCGCTTCTCTAGTTTTTTCAACTATTTGGCATTCACTCACCTCCTCTATGTATAGATTTCTGCAGCTGAATTCACTTGCCCTCCCTGGCTCTCTTTCGCCGCCATGAAATTAATAACTCGTATCTTGGATCCCAACCCTATGACTGTAAGTAGTTATACTTTATTGTCATGCCATTAGATTTCAGTTTCATTACTGATTTCTACATCTCAGTTATCTAGAGAATAGAGGCAAAAAGAATTTCCTTTATTTCATGCTATGACTACGGTACAATTTTTATTTATCTTAGACACCTAAATTCTATCTATCCAGTGAACATGAATGTTACATAAGCTTTGGAAAGGCAAAACCTTCAAATCTTTGGGTGGCCTTTTTCAGCACCAATGGATTGTTTGATTTAAGCTTTTAAATTTTTAGGGATGGTATATGATGTTGCCAACCTGATGGAAAGACTACCATGCATGAGAAAGTTCTCCAGGCTTCACTGTTATGAATTGTTAAATGACATACACTTTATATATTTTCTGACAACTGATCTTAAACAGTGTTGCAAATATCATTTGCTTTGAAGCTTTTTAGATCTTTTCTCTGAAAATAATAATTTGAAGCTACTGTATAAAGAGATGATAAATAAGAACTAATGCATTTAATCCTGGAATGTCTAGTCCTTTTTTTTTGTTAATTTGAGGGTGAAACATTGATGGTCTGTGCTTTACTGTTTTCTCTTGTTCACTGAACTTTTTTAATTTTATCCATTTGTAATACAATATTTCATTGTTTCTTTTTAGTGGGGGCAAAGAGTTGGAGATGCGATCCAATATACCACATATAATTATTAACATGTATATTTCTATCTGCTTCCATCTTTCTGTTTCTTTTGCTCCCCATCCTATTAAAATATAATATTAAGCATGGATTTTATGTCGTACAGAGGTCAAGCAATTTTGTGATTTTGATTCCAAGGCACTATCCAAACCATTGCCAAGGTCAAAGCTTGCCCCTCATTGTATTTGCTTGAGTTAATGGGTTGACTGCATGTGATATCTTATACCTTTTGCGACTATATTGGCCTGTAGACTGCAATATTGGCCAACAAACGTAATAAAATCACTGTTACTTGCAGATGTTTATCATTTTTGTAATGCTATCTATACAAAGTTGGCATCCCAATTTTAGATCCCAACTGATATAGTTGTTGACGTGTTAGCACCATAGTAATTATAGGAAAGTAACGTCACTTATCACATCAAGCTACAACTAATGTAGCACTGTTACGCCAACAATCACATCAATTGAGATCCCAACTTTGTAAGTGTAGCATTACTCTTATCTTTTGTCTCCTGTCTGTTCTTTAAAAATAATTATGGGCCTTTGTAATGTCTCCATTAGTCAACATAGTTTGCATGTCTGATTTGATTATTTTCTTTTGCAGCGCATAACTATTCCTGAAATTCTGGAAGATGAATGGTTTAAGAAAGACTATAAGCCCCCAATTTTTGAGGAAAAGGAAGACACAAACTTGGATGACGTAGAAGCTGTTTTTAAGGATTCAGAAGTAAGTTGGATTAGTTTTAGTAAAAGTATAGCTCAATATATATAAGAAATTGCTTTAGTATTCGCTGCTTGATGACGTGTCTCAGGAGGTTTATGTTGTTGGTTTCTTTAACAGGAGCACCATGTGACAGAGAAGAAAGAAGAACAGCCTGCAGCAATGAATGCATTTGAGTTGATATCTTTATCAAAAGGGCTAAACCTGGGGAATTTGTTTGATGTAGAACAGGTATGAATGTTAAAGCCATTCATGTCAGAAGTATAGTGCATAATTGAATCATCATTATCTTTAAGTTTTACAATTATTATTTATCATAATTTTAATTGGGTTTACGCAAGGTTAATTTAGCTGGTGTGTAAAAAATTATATCTTTTGGTTTGAAAGTATAGATATTATGTTAATTCACTGTTATATATATGTAGGCTGATGCACTGTAGAAATCTTATTTTCCTTTTTTTCTTATTGTCCTTTTGCGTTCATTATTAAATGACTAGTAATTCCAGGAGTTAATGGGAAAAACAATTATGCAAAATCAAAGATATCTGTAACTTTTATAACCAAACCAGAATGACACACTGGCACTGGTTCTGACTTTTTTCTGTAGAGTAAATTTTTTAGAAGTGTATTTGCCTCTATATCTGAAACTATCGTTATTCCTTCAGTTTGGCTTAACCTGCTTTGATATTCATTTGAGTCAGATTGCCTATTTTGAACATGTTGGCTCCAATAATTATGTTAAATTTTAATATATATATATATATAGTGAAGTTAGTCTTTTTTGTATGACATAATTCCTTGGAACTCCCCTGAAATTTGATTATAATACATCTGGATCCCATTGGTTCAGTATTTCAAGTGGTGACTGTCATTGCTGGGGAGGCTTTTGACAATATATTTAAAGTTGAAGGTTTCTCACTAATTTTACAGGGGGCTTACAACAATTTACTGAATTTCAAGGAAAGATACTGATGAATTTTGTAACTGGTGGTGCTTGCATTGTTTAAGCTAACTCTCATGAGTTGTAACATAATTTAAGCTTTTTCATATGGATAATGTTCTTTTCCACTATTCTAACCCAGTCAAAAAGAGGTATAGTAGGCTTTATTGATTTCTTATGCGTAAGTTGTTACAATGGCATATATCCTTAGCAAGTGTACCATATAATTGGTATATAACTACAAATATTTAGACTTTATAGAGCTTCTCTTATTTGATTTTGGCTTTTTTTTTTTTTTTTTAATTCAAGTTCCAATAATTGAATCTGGTGGTGTTAACGTGTATTTAGCTTAGCCTCATGGGATGTGAATAAAGAATAGGTTTAGGCCTATTGATTTATATGCATAGGTTGTGACAATGACATATTTCCTTCACAATTGGACCATATAATTGGTATATTTTTATTTTATAGAAGTGCTTTTTCATTGTGGGGTTTTCTAAATTTAAGATTTAATCATTACTGAGTGTTTGGCTGCAGGGATTTAAGAGAGAAACAAGGTTCACATCTAAATCTCCTGCTAACGAGATAATCAATAAAATTGAAGAAGCAGCTAAGCCTCTTGGTTTTGATGTTCACAAAAAAAATTACAAGGTGAGGAAATTTTAAAAAAATAGAGTTGGCAGTAATTTATGAAACTTTACAAATATAACTGGTTTTTATTTTAAATAGATGAGGCTTGAAAATATGAAAGCTGGGAGGAAAGGAAACCTTAACGTGGCCACTGAGGTAAATGATGGCTAACCTATACGTAATTTCTGACATGTCTTCAGAATTTATTTTGTTTAAAGTTTCTTATTGTCAAGCAGATATTTCAAGTAGCGCCTTCTCTTCATATGGTTGAGGTGCGAAAAGCCAAGGGGGACACTTTGGAGTTTCATAAGGTATCATTTTTTTCTTTTTTAGGATTTATTTATATTTCTCCTTTTTTTGTAGCCCTAATATCCTCCTTGTTTTCTATCACAAGTACTTTTAATTAGTGTAATTAAACTAATTGGCCAAAGTTGGATGAGATTGTCATAAAGAAAGTAAATAACTTGGATTGAATTGAATGCATAACATAAAATAAAAGATATCATCAAATTGCATATTGAAGCGGTCTCAAAGATCTTCCATCTAAATTGCTTCATCTTGATTCAATGAACAAACACCACGTTCAAAATGTTGAAATGCATTGCTTTAGTTATGTTTAATTGCATCATTAAAGTTGCTCATGATATTGTAATTTTTTCGATGGCCGTTTAATGCATCTGCAGTTCTACAAAAACCTATCGACATGCCTTGATGATGTGGTGTGGAAAACTGAGGAAGATATGCAAGAGATGAAGTAGAGTTTGAAGAGTGGTGATTAGTCTTTCCTCTGATGATGCTTACCTTGTTAAATGTTCCATAAAGGCATCTATATCTTCATTCTTTTTCTCCAATTCCTTTTTTTTTTTTTTTTTTTTTTGTTTTTTGGGGGAGGGACCATTTTTCTTTTTGTGTTAGATTAGAGAACATGGATTCACCAATTGTTTTCCGTGTTATTGTTGTTGGAAAGCGTGGATGATTCCAATAGAGATGGAGTTGTTTTTCTTATTATCCCGGATCTCAATAACGAGAAATTGTTATTATAAACACTTGTATATATATTATGTATATACTTTTTATATATTTGTGGGAATGGCCCTATTTCAACTCATATATCTGAAATAAGAAAGAAGACATATTTCAAGTCCTTAGAAGTATGTTCTCATATTTTATGTTCTTACAATTTCAACATGTCATTATTAGACGAAGCTCTATTACTACTCTAACTCGTGTTTTATTAGACGATGTTATATATGACTATACTTATGGAATATGCTTTGTGTTTGCAAGAAACTTGGATTTTTTACATCAGAAGATAATGGTAGTAAGCAGAGACATTCCAACAAAAATTTTGCAAATTTTTTTACCAAAACATTACCAACATCAACGTTTGAGAAATCAACATACGATATTGGTATGCGAAGACTTAGTAAGCAATCAAATTGATCTATGGTTTTTTGCTATTACGAGGGGGTGCATTTTTAATGAAGACTGTTATCAGACACATGTGAACTATGTTCTTTTTCCCTTCACCAGCTTTCCCATTTTGTTTTACCGGCAACGTTGTTGATGAGGCCGTTTAAGCATGTCTAACACTATTTATAGTTCACGAAATAATTGTCTTTTTATTTTTATTAAGGTTTTTATCCTATTGGTTTTTCCTTAATAAAGTTAAATGTAATTATTCCTAAATGATCAAAATCCAATGTGGAGTGTTGTAAGACGTGGATGAATTCCCACCATCTTTTCATCTATTTCGCCTACGTGTAAGAGAGACAGAAATCACCGATGGCTTATTTCTATCTGTTGTATTGGGAAACCCTCAAGTTTGTGAAATATGTACATTTCTAAGAAAAAATAAGGAAGAAGTGATATGAGTACTTAAGTCCTATTTTAATTTGGTCACTAATATGTTAGAAAATATTATTAAGTACACTTTGTTTTAATGGATATAACAAATGCAATCATTACTAACATTCAATCATACATCCATACAGTGACGGATCCAGATTTTTTGCTTAGGGGGGACTTCCGCCATTATTTGTCAAACAATTTGTGAAAACTTAAAAAAAATACCAGACTTTAAGCAAAAAAAATAATACAATGTCAAGAACTTGAAAGAAAAAAAATGCAATAACACATTACTTTGCTGCTTGAATAAATTTATGAGAAGCAAAATTTTGAGTAAATTTGTTGAGTAAAGCTTGAGCAAAACATTCTTTTAATTTTTTTTTTTATTTTTGGCTTCCAAAAATTATAATATAAATTTTTATGATTTTAATCAAACCTAACCTAAGTTAAAGTCAATCAAAACTTAAATTATATTAACATTGTGTTGACTTTTAATATGAATTAATAAAAAAATGAGGAATTTTTTTGGTATAAACATAGATAATAACTCAAATTTCTTTAATAATTTTAAGCAACTAAACGGTGACGTTTGAAATGTAAGAAAGTGGTGGGTGAAGGGTGAATAATAATGTCTTTTAAAATGTAGTTACGGTTTTAAATTGGAAAAATAGGTTTATTCTTAGACACAAAACATAAAATAAACTCACAAGATGTATGTCTTTTTCCCTCAAATTAGAATAAAAAACCTCCAAAAAAACAAGCATGATTCAACCCTAAAATAAACTATATTGAAATGAGTAATACATATACCTAAAACTGATAAAATATAATAATAAGCTAATTGTGACAATTTGAGTAGTGAAAGCTTCAACAATTCCAATCTTCAAAAGTTTTAAGAGCGAATAGCATGAGAAAGAGAATGAGAGAGGAAGGAATTTTGAGGATAAAATCATAAAAAAACAAGTGGAGTCGTAGAGAAAAAGAGTGGAGAAAGTTTCAAATTTTGAATATGATGTGGGTTTGAAATATATATATTAATAACAAGTTTTTTGTGGGTCTAAATATATGTATAATAGTTCTTATTTTTTAAAAATCTGAGGGTGGGTCTGGGTATATATATTAATAGCAATTTTTTGTGGGTTCATATATTAATAATTTTTTTTTTTTTAAGAATCTAAGGCCTACCCTCAAAGGGGCTGGATCTGCCCTTGCATCCATAAAACAATATTTTCAAGTGTTACTACAATAGGTTAAGAACCATCAGTTCTTTCTTTATCTCCTCTTTGTTAAACTCTTTCCTTCTTTATTAACAATGGGTATCATCTATATCTATATAATCTTAAAGCACACCCTTGTTGTTGATCGTCATTTGGACTCCACGTAGGAGTCCAGTAGGATCTCTACAATTGTTATAGGTGTCTGGCCTATTTGCTTTGTAGAAATCGTTTACATTCGTATTGTCACACCCCCTCCTGGGTATTTCTTATCTTGTCAAATCCGAGTGCTCTTAGGGACTTAAGATCCTAAAAGGAGTGTGAATTTTTCGAAAACAGTTTATAAAAATCCATTCATAAAACTTTAATGACTTTAGTACAACTTAAAATATAATTGTGAAAGTGTAAACATTAAAAATCAGTTTACATAAAAACATTGTAGTAGAGTGTTCTAATATGTACAAACATCATGTCGATGAACATGCATCTGTGGCCAACCAAAAGCGTGTAGCATGTTCTTTACGTATCCTGTATGCAATCCTGAGGAAAAACATAAAACAATGAGCTATGAAGCCCAGTGAGTGGATAATACAATTTATAAATGAAAATAACTTCAACCTTAAACTTGCATGAGAGAACACTTGCACTTCACGTAACACATAACCATTCCCTTAGCAAAACCACACTTTCCTTTTTATAATTTCTGGACATGATAAATCCTTAATTCGTATCCTTGTAAAAACTTCCCAATTTACCATGGATCATTGAATTATTTTCACAACAATCGATACGCCTATCATCAAAGTTGAGTAGGCATTTCCTAATATGAAACCTATTCTTACTCATACAAATGCCCGCCAAGTGTCCACAATTTCCACCTAACCTATACCTACTAGATAATCATAAATTCCACCCTAGCCTATACCCGCTAGGTGTTAACCAACTTTCCTCAAATCGTTATTACAACAACCACCACTACCACCACACTAGTACCCAGGGTCCCTAATACAGACAACCAACTAGGCCACCCATAATCTATCCTCGAGGTGACACCATCCACAGTCTATCCTCAGGATGGCTAAATCATCATAAGATAACCAAACTTGACCAACAGTCTCTCCTCAAGGTGTCATGATATGGTATCATACAGAATAATCTCGCCCACAGTCTATCATCGGGGCATCATGTATCAATATCCCACCCAAGATCTATCCTCGGGGTGGTACCATCCATAGTCTATCCTCGGGATGGTATACTCATCACTGGATAATCATACTTGACCCATAGTCTATCATCGGCGCGTCATGATATGGTATCTCATAATATCTCGCCTGGAGCTCCTTAGGCGTCTGTACTGCCTTGATGGGAAGCTACCACCATGTGGTAGTACGAACTATCTCAACACTCGCAAGAGGCTAAAAAAACAAAATACAGACTAGCTGATGTCTAAAGAGGGACAGGTACTATAGAAGGGTGATCATAGATCCAAACACAACATAGCCTTTCACTCTTAGCCAAACACATCCTTACACACTCACCTGCATATTCAACACATCACACTTCATACACGTCCATATGCCAAGGCATATAAATATGAGAACAACACTCGAACACATTCTAGAAATATCACAGCATGTAAAAATCCATTTACAACCCATAGTTGTCCTTCAGTTAGTTTAGTATTAAAGGCTTCAAACCTTACAATTAACCCCCTACTTGTACTTCAATGTTCACAAAAATGACAATATGACAATACTAAACCCAAAACAAGATAACTTCGGTCCTGTTAATAGTAAGCCAACCCACCACCAATTATTAAGATCCAATTACTCAGCCCAATTTATCCATTACTCACAATTCTTGTGTTCGACTGAGCCTATCTCTTTTTATAGGCCATCCATACTCCAATTTTTATCACACTAACAACACCATTAATCAATGTGCTCTAAATCTATACAACCCTTTTTAAGCTAGCCCACCAACTCTTAATAAATCCAAAATAAACTTCAAAGCCCAATTACTATATCTATCCATTTATACAGCCTATATTCCAACCTTTATTTGGCCAACAATGTACCCCATAAACACACATAATCCAGTCACCTCTCTCAAGCATAAATTGAGCAAAAATGCAATCCACAATATATATAATTCCATCCAAAACCCTAGTCAAACATTACCATTACAATTCATTCAAAACAAAAACACTCCCATTTATTAATCAAACAAACCAGCCCCACCAATTGACTGGATTTCTCTTTACTAACTCAACTCAACATATATTATATACATGCCTAGTACATAATTAATCAACTTAACACCAATATAAGTTTTAATGAAAATTACTAATCAACTCACCTTTTTTAAGCAAAAAAACTTGATTCGAAGAAGGGGTTGAAATCCTCTAACAGTGCCTCCGCTTGTCTTCCTACGTCCAAAATCCAATAACCTCATCACGCAAAGGCCTCCCTCCCAATGCTTGACCTTCCTCCACTCTTTCCGATCATTGGAGTTTTACTCGCTGGTGGTTACTTTTCCTGCAGCCACCTCCATCGCTCTCTTCTTTCCCCTCTCTCTATTATCGATTTCATCTTTCTCTCCCTTCTTTCTTTTCTTTCATTTCTTCTTCTTCTTTCTCTCTCTTCTTTTTCTCCTCCCTTTCTTCTTCTTTTTGATTGATCACTGTTCATCAAAATATTTGGCAAATTTCTTTAGTCCTCATTTGTTTTAGCTATTACACTTTACTCCGTTAAAACTTTCAAAATCTAACACTTTAGCCCCCAAAAATCACTAAATAAAATTTAATAAAATTCCATAAAAAATACGGGGTATTACACACATTCAATGTTTTGTATAAATTTCTCGCATCCACATTCACATTAAATTCTCAAATTGTTCTTTGGTTTGTAGAAACCGTTCACATTCACATTCAATGTTTTATAGAAGTCTTTGACATTAAATTCTCAAATTTTTGAAATTCTTATTTGTTTGTTTATTGTTTAATCGGATAAATAATGATAATTCACATGCATTCATTGTTTTGTAGAAACCTTTGGCATCCATATTCACAGTAATTGTTTTGATGGTTATATTGGTTTTGTATATGTGAATGTCAAGCTGCACAATTTTTTTTTTTTTTTTTGTTTATTGTTTAATCGGATAAATACTGATAATTCACACAGAGGCGTAGCTAGAAGTTCATTCTAGGGGGGGTCAAGACGTTAATTAAACTTAATAATACAATTGTAAATAAATTTATAATAAATAATATATTGGTATAAGTTGTACAAAAATATGAGTATTTATTTATAATAAATATATTTATGATTCAGTTTGACGATATGGAATAAATTTATGATACTTTAACGAGTGTAAAACAAAACCAAGAAAATTTACTAATGAACAAGATATTAAGCCAACACAAATAACAATACCTCCAAATTAAACTATAATAAAATTTCTACTAGTAAAATATTCAAAAATTTATCTAGCTTTTATAGTAAAATATTATAACTTTTGTTGTAATTTCACTTTTATGTTTTGACCCCTTAAAATAATGCACCAAAATACATATTTTTTATATTTATTTTTTTCTTAACTTCAATATTTTGATATGACCCATCTGTGGGATGGTTAGAACGAATTGTGAATAGTGTGGATAGACACACAATCTTAGATTCAATTCTTCATCCGAGCATCCGCAATTTAAAGTGGAGGGCCATGATGGTGGGTTGTAAACTAGCCCTTACTTATATATATATATATATAATTGATAGTAATTTAATTTGACAAACAAATTTTAAAAATGATATTTATTTTATAAAATATATGAAAAGATATACAAATTTTTTTCATCTTGTTCTTGGTACAATTAAATAATATATATATAATATTCATTATATAATTTATTAAATATATTTGGGAAATTTTTTTTGTAAAAACTAAGAATTTAATTTGATATATTTGATGAATTTAAAAGTCAATTTCATATATATATGTAGATTTGAATTTTGATAATTTTTCAAAGTCAAGGAGGGTCGACTGACCCTCCTTGACCCCCTCCCTCCGCCCTTAAATTCACATACATTCATTGTTTTGTACAAACCTTTGGCATTCATATTCACAGTAATTATTTTGATAGTTATATTGCTTTTGTATATGTGAATGTGAAGTGGTGCATTTTTTTTAATTTTTTTTTTTGTGAATGGGTAAACATGCATGGATAGACGTGAATATTAATGGATTGATAACGTGTATTATTGATTTTTGTGAATGTGAAAATATGCATTGTATCAGTTGCAGTATTAATTACTTTGAATCCTCTATATATAGGTCGATTATGTAATAGTTTGTTATACCATTTATCTGAAGAAAGACAGGTGTGTAATTCCTAATTCTTATTTGTCATTGTTTTCTTTTGGTTTTTCTAGTTTATTATTAAACTTTTGATGTTGATAATGTATTCATTTGTCTATGCATTTTTAATTGGTTTGAATTTCTTCGTTGTTGTATTGTTATAGTCCTATTTGATTTGCAGGTTATAAGAAGATGTAGGTGAACCAGGCTGAACAATTTTTTTGTCTATGTCACGGCTAGTTTTGAACAATGCTTTTGTTGCTATTTACCAATGCATTTGCCGCACCATTCCCCTATAATTGTAGCCATTGTTGAACAATTTTGTTTAATCTTATAATTGTAGTCATTGTTGAACAATCATGTTTAATGTTCAGAGTCAAGATGCAAAGTCATTAGTTTGTATAGTGCAATTAGAATAGATTATTTGCCGAACATTTACCATTACCAAATGTAGTATTGTATTGCCGTTTTCAGTTAATACTATATTAAAAGTTCTTTTGTTTTGTTCATGATAATTGCTACAATGAAGTTGCTGATCAATATTTTTTTCGCAAATCTTGAGCACTTTTTTTTGCAATTTTTCTGATAAGTACCTTCTTATTACAAGAATTTCCAGATCAAAAGCATCAAGTTCAAACCTATGTGGTACAGTAATAGCATTTTACGGTAAATTCGGTTTTCCTTATGTGACTTACTTTTTTCACCAATCACAAAGTCATTAATCTTAATCAATACATCATTGCATGTATCAAACATATATTCAACGTTTTTGGAGTACATCCTCACCAAAACTAGAAGAAGTTATGACAGAACTCTATATGTCACATCATCAAGTTCATTTGGCAAAATATCCCGTGCAAACCAAAAAATAAATAAATAAAGGGGAAGAAAGTAAAGTGGAACCAAAAATTTAAGTTAGCGGAAAAAAATTGACAATAATCTAAACCTGAACAAATAAACAAAAAAATTGCACTGAAGATGTGAGATATTTTGTTTGTCGAACAATTCCGTTGAACTAAATGAACAATTCAAATAAACTATCTACCGCACATTATCCATTAGCAAATGTAATCTTGTAATGTCCTTTTTAGTTCATATTATATTAAAATTTTTCTGTTGATTTTTCATGATAATTGTTGCAATCAATTTACCCAACAATTTTTTATTTGCCTTATATATTATTTATCTAAAATTTGATATTTACCTATGTTTTCCGTCACATGTTTAATAATATTGTATATTGTTTGACACAATGCATTTGAGAAAAATAAATCATTTTTTACATAGAATTTTATACTATTGATTATTATTTTTGCAAGCAAATAATGGGTTTATTAAATTTTGTTGTTGTTTTGTTCGTGATAATTGTTGCAATCAAGTTGGTGAACAATATTTTATTCACCTTATATATTTTTTTTTATCTAAAATTTGATATTTACCATTGCTTTTCGGCACATGGTTAAGTGTATTGTATATTGTTTGACACAATGCATTTACGAATAATAGATCGATTTTTACGTAGAACTTAATAATATTGTTGATTATTATTTTTGCAGTTGTAATCAAGGTGCTGAACAGTATTTTATTCACCTTATATATTGTTTATCTGAAATTTGATATTTGCCACTACTTTTCCGGCACATGTTTAAGTGTATTGTATTTTGTTTGACGCAATGCATGTGCAAATAAAATATAAATTTTTACATAGAAGTTAATACTATTGATTATTATCTTTGCAGACAAGTTATGACAGTTTCAAATATTACGTTTAAAGATATTAATCAATCGCGAGATGATTGAGTACTTATTGTTAGAGTATCCAGATTATGGGAATGTTTAAATTTCAGAAAGGATAATGAGTTGATTAGCCTTGATATGGTTTTGATTGATGAATAGGTATAAGATATATTTCTAGAAAAGTATAAAGTTGATTGGAATTGAAACTGTATAGGTTTAATAACCTCTTTTATTTCCAATTATTCTATAGCATAATTTGATTCATGAAACTATACCGAAGAACAAAGTTGTAAAATATAATAACCAAATTTGTGAAGGTCTTATATATTTGATTAAGAATGTCAAAGTCATACCATGTTCTGCTACTTACAAGCCTGTTGAAGGTCCTTACCATTTACAATTTCTCATGATAACTTCTGTTGAGGAGATCAAAGAAGCTACGGTTTCTATTCCAAAATTTAAATTCCAATTTGCTGGTATTCATGATATTCAAAATAGATTAAATGATACTGAGAACTTGAAAAAGATAAACTGAAGTTTCTAGAGAAAAGCACAATTTCAGTAGCTTTATTTTCTAACTGAAAATAAAATGAGCTTACATGAGATTTGTTCTTATACAATTGAGAAAGAGAAAGACGTTAACTGAATAATTGAGAGAAAGAGTAAAGTGCAGAAAGTGAAGAGAAGAGTAAAGTTAATATGAATTGAAAACGACGTCACTTTGCATTTAGTAAAGTGCCAAGCGAACAGGCACCGTCCTTGACCTTTTGTTGATACTTCCCGGCCAAGCAAAAGCTGGTTCACTTTCAACTCTCAACTTCCCGACATTTTAACCTTTTGCTGATACTTCCCCTTAAGCAAAACTGGTTCACTTTTCAACTCTCTCAATGTTCCACTCAAATCAACTTCTCAGATTAGATCAAATCAATTTCTCAAATCTGCATTAGATCAAATCAATTTCTCAAATCTGCATTAATCTTGTAACTTAAACCATCTTCTGAAGTCAACTCTAAAATAAGCACATTAAACTTCAAAAAAAAAAAAACAATTCACATTTAATCTTGCACCAAGATCAGCTCCTCATTAACAACCAGCTCCATATAAGCACATTAAACTTCAAAGAAAAAAAAGAGGGCAGCAGATCTGCACCAATTAACTCCTCAAATCATCTGCAACAATTAACTCCTCAAACCAATCTACATTAATCTGCAGTTTTACACTAATACTTGCAGCAAATCTGCAGTTCTGCAACAATTAACTCCTCAAATCATCTGCAACAATTAATCTGCAGTGTGACTCAACTGCAATCATCTGCAACAATTAACTCCTCAAACCAACCTACATTAATCTGTAGTTTTACACTAATACTTGCAGCAAATCTGCAGTTCTGCAACAATTAACTCCTCAAACCATCTACAACAATTAATCTGCAGTGTGACAACTGCAATTCAATCATTAAACCTGCAGTTTTACACTAACACTTGCAAAGAAATCTGCGATTGCTCATTTTTGCAACAATTAATCGCGTGTGACTCAACCGCAATTCAATCATTAAACTTGCGCTTTACAATAACACTTGCAAAGAAATCGCTGCAATAATCCTCAAACCAACCTCGCATTAATCAGAAAGTACAACTCAACCATTAAACTTGCACAACTTAACCATTAAATTAGCGCAATAATCACAAACCAACCTCGCATTAATCTGCAAAGTAACTACAACTCAACCATTAAACTTGCGTTCAACTTAACCATTAAATCTCAGCTTCGCAATAATCACCTCAAACCAACCTCGCATTAATCAGCGCTGCAAAGTAACTACAACTCAACCATTAAACTTGCGCTTCAACTTAACCATTAAATCAGCTTCAACATTAATATTCACAAAGAAATCGCAAAATCGAACACCATTAAACCCTGCGTTCAACTCAACCATTAAACCTGTAGCTCTGCAACAATTAATCCCTCAAATCAACCAGAGCCAGAGGCCTCTATAAAGCTCGAATTTCCCTCGCCACACTCCAACAACAGTGAGCTTACCCTTTAACTCATGAAACTGAGCAGCAGACAATGCTTTAGTCAAAACATCCGCAATTTGCAGTTTTGAAGGAACATACTGCACAACTATTTGTTTTGAGAACTGATCCCTCCCCGATGTAGTGAGCGTCGATTTCGATATATTTTGTTCTTGCATGAAAAACAGGATTCGCTGTCAAGGCTCCTGCACTGACATTATCACACCATATCACTGGAACAAGAGGGCATTTTCAACCCTAATTCTGAAAAAACACTTTGCGACCAAGCGATTTCGGTGGGTGTGTGGGCTAAGGCTCTATTCTCGGAACGGTAGAACTAAGAGCAACAACTTTTTGCTTGAGAGCTCCAGTGTATCGATTAGGTCCTAGGTAAATGCAAGAGCCACTTGTTGACCTTCATTATCCAAATTACTTCCCCAATCCGCATCGCATAACATTCAACACTTAAGGAGGACGCCGGGTTTAAATTGCGACCATGATATTGTGTTCCCTTGATAAATCTGAGCACTCTCTTGCAGGCTTGCCACTGGAGCTCTGTAGGTGCTTGAAGGAACTGACTGAGTTTATTAACACAGAAGCTTATATCAGGTCTGGTTAATGTTAAATATTGTAATGCTCCCACTGTACTTCTATAGAGACTAGGATCCTCAAACAAAGGACTATCGGTGGAGAAAAGTTTTGTGCCAACAGTCATTGGAGTTGGACAGGCATGTGCTTCAAGCATTCTTGTTTTGGTAAGTAGATCAACAACATATTTTGTTTGTCGGAGGTGAATTCCCTGAGATGTTCTGAGGGCTTCTAACCCCTGAAAATATTTGATTGATCCAAGTGCTTTTAGGGAGAAATTAAGGTTCAAATCTTGAACAAGTTGAAGAATAAATAAATGGTTGGATCCAATGATGAGAATATCATCTACGTAGATGAGAATATAGGTTACTTGATCCCCATTTTTAAGGATGAAAAGGCTGGAATCAGATATGGAATTCTGAAATCCTTTGATCAAGAGTGCCTCCTTCAACTTGTCAAACCAAGCTCTAGGAGCTTGTTTAAGACCATAAAGGGCCTTATTGAGCTTGCATACATGAGATGGAAACCGAGGACACTCAAAGCCTTCCGGTTGCTTCATAAACACAGTCTCATTCAAAGTGCCATTAAGGAAAGCATTATTTACATCAATTTGTTGTATGTCCCAATTATGGGTGACTGCTAAAGTAAGTACAATTCTGATGGTTGAAGGTTTGATAATCGGGCCTGAAAGTTTCAAAGAAATCCGTGCCGTGTTTGTTGAAAACCTTTTGCAACTAGCCTAGCCTTGTACTTTTGTAAAGTCCCATCAGCATTAAATTTAACTCTAAAAACCCACTTGTTTCCAACAATGTTCATATCAGAACTCTTAGGCACTAATGTCCAAGTGTTGTTCTTGACAAGAGCATCATACTCACTTTGCATAGCTTCTTGCCAAGCTTTGCTAGCTAAAGCCTCTTGAACTGTAGAAGGTTCAGTCTGAACCTCTATATTTCCAGAAGTGATAAGGGCAGTTTTCATGTTATCAGCTGCCTTTGCTCTTGTGACCATAGGATGTTGATTCTTAACAACTTCAGAACCAATGGATAGAGCAGGAAATTGTGAAGGATCTAAATCAACTACAAGTGAGCACGTGGGAAGTTTGTGGGTATGTAGGGATGATGTGTTTGGAAAGTGAGAAGAGGCTAAGTCAACAAAAAGAGAACGATTAGGTAAAGATGTGGATGGGATAGATGAGTTTACCAATGGTGAGGAAACTGTATTTGGAATATTTTCAGAATTGAAATTGTTACAATCAGGGGCAAGAGTGGAATTTGGAGAACAAGAGAATGAGATTGGAGTTACCTTGCCAATTGTTGGAGTAGAACTTGGTTGAAAACAGTTTTCTACAGGAGCAGTTGTGGCAGGAGCTATATCATTTGAAGATAAGTTGTGTAATGTATGAACAAAAGGAAATTGAAAACAGGATTATTTTGAGCAGATGAAGGCTGAGGTGACAGATTGGATTTAGATTTAGATTGTGAATGATGGCTAGAGAAGTTACAATTCTCAGCAAATGGAAACTCTTCTTCATGAAACCTGACATTAGGAGTGATAAATAGCTTTCCTGTAGGACTTAAACACTTAAAACCCTTATGCACAAGACTATAACCTATGAAAACACATTTCAAAGTATGGAAACTAAATTTATGTTGATTAAAGTCTCTAATGTGAGCAAAACATGAACATCCAAAAACTTTGAGAGAAGAATAAAGAGGTGATCTATGAAACAATGTTTGATAAGGTGACACAAACTGTAGAACAGATGAAGGCATTCTGTTGATTAAAAATACTGCAGTTTCAAAGGCACACCACCAAAAATGCAATGGCATGGATGCATGGGCAAGTAGTGTTAAACCTGTTTCAACAACATGCCTATGTTTTCTTTCACTTCTTCCATTTTGGGAATGAACATATGCACATGAATGCCTAAACATAATGCCATTTTGTTCAAGATATGGAATTAGACCTTTATACTCACCACCTTGATCGGATTGTAAGCATTTTAGTTTGTAACCAAATTGTCTTTCTACTAAATGATGAAATTTAATGAAAACTGAATGAGTTTCAGCTTTAGTTCTTAGAGGAAAAAGCCAAGTGAACCTACTGAAATCATCTACAAATTGTACATAGTATCTATATCCTTCAAATGAGACTATAGGAGCAGGTCCCCAAAGATCACTATGAACTAAAGCCAAAGGTTCAGTAGCTCTAGATGAAGAGGAGGGAAAACTGTTTTTGTGCAACTTTCCAAGTTGACAAGCATCACAAAATGACATGGAGTGAGGAATTTTTGACTTTACTAAAGGATCACTGTTAATTTGACTTATAATCTGACTGAAAACTTCAGTATGAGGATGGCCAAGTCTTTTGTGCCAAGTTAAATTCTTTTCTAAACTCTTACTAGTTTGAATGTTCAATGCTAGTGTAGATTCAGGACTTAAGTCAGAATCTTGTGTAACTACAGGACTTAAATCAGAACTAGATGTTAAATATGTATCAACCTTCAAGTTAGATTCACACAATGCAGTGTTCATATAAGGTAATTCAGTAGAGGAATCAACAGAGGAATGATCAGTATTTTTATTATGAGCAGAGGAATTATTACACATACTCAAATGAGACTTACAATTGTCATTTAGATTCTCAGAGTTATTAGAGTCTTCTAACATGGACTTATTACACAAAAATGAACTGGAACAGATTTTACTAGGCTGAGATTGTAAGGCAGACACAAAGGATTTAACACCAATTGAGACAGACTGATCATTGCAATTTGCAGGATAGGTAGAGGTAAGATTCAACTGATATAGTCTTGCTTTAAGCTCTCCCTGCAGAAGGACTGTTTTGGTAACCTTGTCCTTAACAACACAACAATCAGAATGAAACTCAACCACAACATTATTGTCTTTAGTAAACTTTGAAATACTAAGTAGGTTTTTTGTGATATTAAGGACACACAAAACATTTTTCAAATGGAGGCATTTAGATTGCAAGGAACTAGGTAATGATGTAAAGCCAATATGAGAAATGTTTAGGAACTCACCATTGCCAACTTGTAATTGCTCAGCTCCCTCATAATTCCTGCTGCTATGCATTTGACTCAGATCAGATGTGACATGATCAGTAGCTCCAGAGTCCATATACCAGGCTGGATCCTGTGCAGTAGTCTGGTTTGCAACCAATGGAAGACCATTTGACAAGTGAGGAGCTGCAAAATAAGCCTGACTAGGTGAAAAAGACTGCTGACTGGGAACTTTGAACACTGAATTTCCACCATTAGAAGCTGATGAAGTAAGTTGTTGGCCTCTGGAGAATTCTTGAGTAGAGTGAAATCCATGGGAGGAATGAGCAGGATTAGGTACAAATTGAGACTGATTCCCAGTATAAGAATTACCAGCAGTAAAATTGTGCAGCTGTTGATTTCCAAAGTTACCAGATCCAAACCGATTGCCATATCCAACAGAATTGTGTGTAGGAAGAAAGTTTCCTAAATTTCCAGAATTGAAAGAGCTAGAAGACTCAAACTGTGGTGGAGATCCAAACTGTGGAGGAGCTCTATTGTAGTTGGAGTTGTATCTATGGTAACATTGGACTGCTGTATGTCCTATCTTGCTGCAGACTTGACATATAGGTCTTCCCTTAGCATTGCCTCTACCACGACCTCTGTTGTAGTTATTGAAACCTGATGGTCTATAGGTATGAACCTGTGATTCAAATTGTCCTGAATAAGAGGTTGGACGAAAGTGACCAGGTGAACCAACAAATCCAGAGGGTGGTATATAGTGAGAGGAATAGGTCTGATACTGCTGTGAAGTAGGCATTGTAGTTACAGAGATGCAGTACGTATATTACTGCACTACTGTAATTACTAGATATGCCTGAAGAATTACCAGAATTACTGATTGTAGCAAGATGTACTGAACTGTTTGGGAAATCCACAGTTTTGAATTTTTCAATACGCATTTCATACTTTTGCAAAGAAATATTGTGCTTCTTGCAACGTAATGTAGTCAAATTTAGATTCAATTCGGATGTTAAATTGACGACAACAGCGTCAAATTCTGGTCCTAATCCATCCAGAATATGTTGAAGTAAATCTTCATCCAACACAACCTGACCACTGGAGTTCAAACTTTCGGCAATTCCTTTCATCTTTTTAAAATAATCACTAATTGTTAAATTCCTTTTTGAGTACTTTGTAATAAAGTTTTCAAATGTAGAGCTCTAGCCTTTGAATCACTCAAAAATTCATGTTCAAGTGTAAGCCAAATGTCAGTAGACGTCTGACATTTTGACACAGAGCTAAACATGCATTCTGAAATAGACGCTAATAACCAAGTAACAAGGAACTTATCAGTGCGTTTCCAAGCTAAATAAGCTGGATTAATACGCTGTCCAGTACTAGATTTTACCTCATCTTTTGACCTAGATTCAGTTGATTCAACTAAGATTTCAGGCTCAAACACAATTAAAGGTTCTGGACAGGAGATAAAACCTGTTAAGTGGCCATCAAGCTCATGTGCTCCTACTGCAGAAAGAATTTGAGACTTCCAGAATCGGTAATTGTCTCTGTAATTATCTCGTGTGAGCTTCGGATGAACAACCTGGAGACTAGTCGGAAAAGCTGAAGAGAAAGAGGTCGAGGAGCTCTGCATGACTTCATTCAAATTACTGGAGGAATTGCTAGATGAAGAAAGGTTCGCCATTGACGCTAGTCTATGGCTCTGATACCATGAGAACTTGAAAAAGATAAACTGAAGTTTCTAGAGAAAAGCACAATTTCAGTAGCTTTATTTTCTAACTGAAAATAAAATGAGCTTACATGAGATTTGTTCTTATACAATTGAGAAAGAGAAAGACGTTAACTGAATAATTGAGAGAAAGAGTAAAGTGCAGAAAGTGAAGAGAAGAGTAAAGTTAATATGAATTGAAAACGACGTCACTTTGAATTTAGTAAAGTGCCAAGCAGAAACGGCACCGTCTTGACCTTTTGCTGATAGATACTACTTTGTTATCAGGTAAACTTCTTTTTATTTTTCCATGTTGTACATCTATACTAATTACTATAATTCTTAATATAAAAATGTTTTGTAGATGTCATAGGTGTTTTGAGTGGAATAGGAGAAACTAAAAAAAATCATATCAATGAAGAGTGATAAACATGATATAATACTGCAAATTAAACAGTAAGTTCTTTTGCAAATATCTTAATCACTTGATACAATCAAAATATCTTACTCCAATATTATTTGCGGTGAAACATTTACGGTCTCTTTATGGGGAAATATTTGTAAAGAGATTGATGAAAGTTTTCAAATGGAGAATGACAAACCAGTTGTCATAATTGTCATGTCGACCAATGTTAAAGAATTTCAAGGTATTTTAACCTTTTTATATTAGATTAGAAAATTTTTTGATAATTAGTTTTTGAATTTTTATGTATAGGAAAGTTATATCTTAATAGTACTTCAGCATGAAAAATCTATATAAATTTGGAAATTGAAGAGGTCCATCTTCTGCAAAGAAAGTACATATCTTAGCAACCGTATGTTGAAATATATTATTAAACAATTATATAATTTATATCTTATGTACCGTACAATGTGCATTAACGAACATATTCTAGTAGTTAAATTGCAAAAGAGAGCTAAATGAAATATCGGTTGAGAAGGAAATGTTTCATAATAGAGTATCTTTGAACTATCTCACCGGTCTTATGAGGCATAACTGGGATGGAACAACAAATTATACAATAAAGGTGACAATACTTGGAATTGAGAGTAGATTTGGTTGGTGTTATTTATCTTGCAATACTTGCAAGAAAAAAAATCCTTGATATGAACAACAACAATTTCTACTATGTTAAATGCAACAAAGAGACTCAATTCCCACAGATGAGGTATATCAGTTGTTATTTTAAATTGAATTGTTGGTATAAATTGATGCATGATAACCTTAACAATTCATGTTTAATAATGAATAATTGTTGATATAACAGGCACAAGGTTGATTTGCAAGTCACAAACGACAATGTTGAAACAACCTTTATACTGTTTGATACAGTATGTTAGTCGTTAAGTGGGTTGTCATGTTTCCAACTACTGAAAACCCAAGAGAACAATCATAAAACAGTTCCAAGTATTTTAAATGCACTTTGTGGAAAGAGTTTTATTTTCAAAATTAGGTTGTTAGAAGATGGCTTGAAACAAGGATATGACTCCTATGCTGTATTAAAAGTTTATCTAGTGAATGATGAACTTGAAAATGATCACAAGCTATAGCAATTGGAAGAGGTTAGTGAAGTTTTTAAATTTAAATAATGGATTATTGAACAGTCAAATGATATTAATATTTTATAAAAAAATAACAGGTGATTGAAGACAAAGACGAAGAAGATTCTTCAATAGCAGATGTGTTTCAATGTCAGACCATAACGCCAAAAATAACTGATAGGTCAGCAAATATTGGATCATCTGTAGAAGGCCAAGAACAGGCCAGTATATCAAAAGAAAAGGGCAAAGGAACAAAACACCAAGAAACAGAAAGCAACAGAAAGAAAAAATTGAAGTTTTGATAAAGATTCTGTTTTGTTACACTAAAAACTTGTACAGAAAACTATTGCAAACAAATTTTAGAACCAATGTTTGTATATTTAATCTGAATCTGGTAAGAACTTTGGTTGATGATATTAATTTTTGCATTTAAGAGCTTTCACAATGCTTTATCAGTATTTGGAATCAGTTAACCATATTTCATCAGTCTTGTAAACCTATTAATACAGTAATGCATTACTTAAACAAAGTAAACATCCATATATTCATTTTTAGTTCCATATTTTTTGACACATGATATAAACCTTTTTTAAATTTTACTAAAAATATATACACCAAATCTTAAAATGTTACTGCAAATATATACAAAACTTAAGTATTTGTACAAGTGTTGTAAGATATGATCTATCAAGGATCAATGGTATCAGCGGAAACATGGGTAATATTGCATTCTGTCTAATCCTCTTCCAACATCGCGTCTTCTAAAAAGTCTACACTCTCATTTGGAAAACTTGATTTAAATGCTTCAGCACAAGCTTTTCGAGTTTTGACAAGCATGTCTGTCACAATATCAGAAGCTTCATCTCTATTTTTTTCAGCTTTAGCAAGAGTAGATTGTAAATTTGAGATCATATCAAGTAATTCTCTGTTTTCTTTTTTGAGAATATCAATTTGTTCCTCGGCTTTTGCACAAGAATTTCCAGCAACTTTCGCAATCTGCTCTTTATCCTTTAATTCATTTATAGCTTCTTCCAATCTGTTTTCTAAGCAAAAAATTTCAGCAGTATTCTTTTTCTTGTCAAGATCTAGATTTTTTTTGCAATCACATTGCCTGAATCTTGCCATCGTCGCTTCATTTCTAAGTAACCTAGGAAAGCCTGTGAACAGAAATATAACGTAAGGAATATTACAAAACAATTAATTAATTGGAAGTCTGTCAACAGAAATGACATCAAGAATTCAAAACAAATAATTAACGAGATTAAATACAACAATGACAAAATTAAATGTTTGAAGTGAGCATAATTACCTCATCTGGTGCAAGTTTGTCTAGATCTTCTGCAGACATAGTCTTGAAATTAATAAGAGATTGTTGGTTTGCATCCCCTTCTGCATTTTCTTTTTGCTGCTTGCTTCGCCTGATCAATTGGCACTCTTCTGTATCCTGATCTTCTTCTTCAATCAGATTTTGATCTTCTTCGATTGTGGATTGTCCAGAATGAGGTGAAACAAGTAGTTTGCATGGCCAAACTAATTTCGAAGTCTTCGGAAGTCTTATAACTTTTTCAAATATTACTTTAAAAATAATAATAAATTTGTAAGAATTACAAATTAAACAAAAAGCAGTTGTAGAAAAAATTATAATACCTTCTTTGGATAAAAAATGCGAATATTTGTTTAACATATAAGATATATCAAATGTTTTCTGATTCTAGATAAGTTCTTCCAATGTTTGGATATTACTTTCATTGTGGCCGATCATCATTGTCCCTTTTTTAATGTGTCCACTGAGTTGGTAGTCATATTTATATTTTGAAGTTACTTTATTAATGCTTATAGATATTTATTTCAAAATAAAGAGTTTGATACATTGTATCTGTTGAGTTTCTGTTATAAAAAATGAACTGTGCGTTTTGAATAAATATGTTGTATTCTTTGCGTGGTTCAATATTAACGGATTGCTATATAGTGCAATAAATATTTGCAAAACTTTTATAACCATATTAATCTTTCTGTTTTTTAATATTAAAAAAATCCACATCAATCGATGCGCAACATCGTCAAAGCGATTTCTTCACAAAGTTTTGGGAAACTTTTATGACTATATTTTTCTTTGTAACTTTTAATATTCTGAAACCTAGATCAGTTGATTTTGTAATCTCTGGAAAACCATCTCTTCAATTGAATCTACGTTAATATATGGTAATTTATCTCTATTTTATACAATTTATTTATTAGTTCTTTAATTATATGTTAATTATTCTTTTTGAGTTTTAATGTTCATATACACACAAATCCATCTGCGATTTGTGCAATTCTTGATATACATTTCATATTGATCATATTCGTACAATCTTCAACTTTACAATATAGTTCTTGATTAAGGTAATGCAATTTCGTTAAATAATTTTATTGTATTTATCATTCAGGCCCTTTTACTTTTCTTTGTTTAGGGTTTAATCTACTATGAAATATTAAAGATATTTATTTGAATATGAATCTATTCATTAGTTGTGATACATGTAGCTGTTGTTTATATCCTATTCTAAGTTATAGCCTCTATAATTAGAATTAGCTATACCGAACAATAGAAGTCATATTTACCTATTACTATTGGCATGCCGAACAATAACATTACTCCACTATAAAGAGAATCATATCGAACAATAGCAAACGGTTTATTACTTTGTGACTTTAGTTTGCATAGTTACATGGGCATGTAACGAACAATTTTGAATTACAATTTTTTCACCATTTCAGCTATTAGAAAAACTATAGATTATACATAGCTGTTATTGAATAATATACAGTTAAATTGAGTTAATGCAAGATATATATAGTTGTTAATTATTTGGTGTATAAAGGATTTGCAAGAATAAGTTGTTTGTTTTAGAAAAACCTGACAATGTTATTATTACTATTTTGAATGCCAGATCGAATATTGAAGAAGCAAAAAATCAAAGAGAATACAACATACAGAATGTCTGAATTAAAAAGAAAGAGACGTAATGGGTATTCTAATTTAAAATATGTTGGGATTAAACATAATTCAAACCTAACAATCACCACTCACAAACACAATCACAAGACTTAATCTACCAAGAACACAATCAAGATTTTTACCATGGTTCGCTTATTCCAATGGAATAAACTACATCCACATTGAGCTCCAAGCAAATTGGGACTCACTGCACTATGAGGATCAAAGTATTACAAGTACAACTCAAAACACAACCCAAATCACTCAACTCTCACACCGTTACAACAACCACTCGAACCTCCCTGTAATCACAATAAGCAAACCAGAAAACTGAAAGCCTACACCAGAAGATCAACCTGTAACTTCTGCTAACAAGATTCTCAAGAACCTAAGATCTGATTACAATATTCGACAAAGAGTAGAAAATAAGAACCCTAACTATGTTGCAAACGCGAGAGAAGAAAAGATTTTAGTTACTGTGTTGAATTCTCAGATTTGCTGCCTTTTATACTTTGACTTGTTGGGCTGGTTATAGCCGCCAGATCAGGCTGGTTCCAATGGCTAAGGGTTGTCACTTGAGCTAACACCAAAACGACAGCGTATCAATCAGGTGCAATACGACACCGTTTAAGCTTCACTCAACAATCTCCACGCCTTGAAGCGTTAACACACCATCAAATCAAGAGAACCAAATAACCTTATCAGTGCAGTTTCATCACAAATTGCTTATCACAGCTCGATTGCTACAGGTCATTTGACATGCAGTAGGTTCAAGCAGTGCTTGAACTTAACCGGAGTGACCACCTTTGTTCCCATGTCAGCAGGATTGTCTTCAGTTGGTACCTTTTTCATGCTAATCACTCATTTCTCAACTAGCTCCCTCACAAAGTGGTATTTGACATCAACATGTTTGGTCCGTTTGTGGTACACCGGGTTCTTGCACAAGTGGATAGCACTTTGGCTATCTGAATAGACAGTTACTGTACCATCCAATAACTCTACCTCTGATAGTAATCCTTGGAGCCAAAGGGCTTCTTTGAATACATCCATGACAACCACATATTCTGCCTCGATGGTGGACAGTGCAACGATTGGTTGGAGCTGGGACTTCCAGCTCACACAATTTCCTCCCATGGTAAACAAGTATGCAGTAGTTGACTTCCTTGAATCCTTGTCACCTGCAAAATCAGAGTCTACAAAACCTACAAGATCAAGTGAGTCAAATCTTTTTCCATATTCCAGGCCAACATTCAATGTACTGTTAATATACCTAAGCAACCATTTGAGAGCAAGCCAATGTTCAAAACCAGGATTTGACATAAATCGGCTTAAAAGGGAAATTGCAAAGGAGAGGTCTGGTCTAGTGTTGAACATGGCATACATAACAGACCCAATTACATTTGCATAGGGAATATTTTCCATTTTAATCAAATCTGCATCTGTTTTGGGACATTGACTCTTACTTAACATGAAATGTCCAGCCAAAGGTACTGTTACTACTTTAGAACCTGTCATGCCAAATTTGGTCACCAGTTTTTGTAAATATGAAGTCTGATGTACCTTTAGTTCATTATGCTTTCTGTTTCTATCTATGATCATGCCTAAAATCCTTCTTGCATGTCCTAAATCTTTCATATCAAATTCAGAGTTTAATTTTTTCTTTAACTCTTCTATCCTAGATTTAGATTTGCAAATTAAGAGCATGTCATCCACATATAGCAACAGATATAAAGGCATGTTATCAGAGAGTGCATAATAAAAACAACTATCATGCTTACTTATTGAAACCAATGCTAAGTATGAATGCATCAAAACGTTTATACCACTGCGGAAGGTATAACCTCTTTTGACCCTCCTAGGTATAAGACTAGGTTGGTAGCTAAAGGCTACACACAACGGGAGGGAATAGACTTTAACGAGATATTCGCCCCCGTTGTGAAATATAAAACCATTAGGATCATGTTAGCCATTGTTGCCCATAAGGACCTAGAATTAGAACAGTTGGATGTCAAGACTGCTTTTTTGCATGGGAATTTGGATGAAAAAATTTATATGAGACAGCCCACTGGATCTGTAGATAGGAACCCGCTTCTAGTCTTTGGGATTTGGAACCAAAGACCAGGTTCCATTTGCCTTAAGGGACAACATCTCTTTATCCATTGCAACTTGCCATTGTTCTCTGTCTTTGGATTTGACTGCTTCTTCATAGTAGTTTGGTTCTGTCCTTTGAACTTGAGCCCCTGCCACCAAGGCTGTGTAAATCAAATCAGCGTAGGAGTATCTTGTTGGTGGCCTAATTTCTCTCCTACTTCTATCCCTGGCTAGCTGGTACTGGGCTAAGGGATCAGGATGGGGTTCAGCAAGTTCTAATGCATTTTCCTCTTCCAAGTCAAGGTCCAGATCTGGTTCATTGACTTCAGCTTCCTGATGTTCCACATCAGGTTGAATTTCGACAGGCTCCACCTCAATTTGGTCTCTCTCGGGTTGATCTTGATTCATTGGATGGTTGCTTGTTGATCTTGCATCAGGGTTAGAAATTTTGCAAGGAAATAATTGTTCATTAAAGATTACATCCCTACTGATAATTATCCTAACCCCAGGGGCACTCCTCTCCCAAAGTCTATACCCTTTTGTTCCCTCTTGGTAGCCTAGGAACACACACCTAAGAGACCTAGGTTCTAACTTCCCTTCATTGGTGTGAACATAGGCAGCTCACCCAAAGGTCCTCAAATATCCTAGGTTAGGTTTCCTCTTGCTCCATCTTTCTTCAAGGGACATAAAAGAGATTGCACTTGAGGGGCTCCTATTAATTAAATGGGCTGCAGTGTTGAGGGCTTCTCCCCAAAAAGATTTTGGTAGGCTGGAGGTGAAGAGAAGACACCTAACCTTTTCTAAAAGGGTCTTATTCATGCGTTCAACAACCCCATTCTGTTGTGGTGTTTTCCTAACTATTCTATGCCTTAGAATGCCCTGTTCAGAGCAATAAGAGTCAAATTCCGGGTTACAAAACTCTAAGCCATTGTCTGTCCTAAGAATTTTAACCTTTTTGTCAATTTGGTTTTCTACTAGGACCTTCCAACTCTTAAATTTACTCAAGGCCTCATCCTTAGTCCTAAGTAAAAACACCCACACCTTCCTACTAAAATCATCTACTATAGACAGAAAATAACTACTTCCCCCATGTGATTTGACCATTTCAGGTCTCCACAAGTCAACATGCAAATATTCTAAGCAGTTGGCAGCCAGGTGAGTTCCCATTTGGAAACTCAACCTGTGTTGCTTGCCCATAATGTAGGTCTCACAAAATTCAAGAGGTTTAATTTGGTCCTTACCAAACAGGCCCTGCTTCTGGAGGATATCCAAGCCCTTTTGGCTCATATGTCCTAGTCTTAAGTGCCATTTTTCAGTAGCATTTAAGTTAGTAGAAACCAAAGCAGAATTTAAACAATCAGAATAATAGGATCCAGACATAATACACAATCCATTCCTTTTTATCCTTTCAAGCAAAACACAGTTATTTTTATAGACATAAAGGCAACCATTTTTAGCTTTATAACTACAACCAGACTCATCTAAAATACCTAATGAAATTAGGTTTCTTTTTAATTCAGGAATGTACCTCACTTTAGTCAACTTGACAGTTTTACCATTGTTTAGTTTAGGGTTATGCTGCCTATCCCTTCAACTCTACAGGCATTATTATTCCCTATGTACACAGTTTCTAACCTATTCTCCTCATAGTCCTAAAACCAGTCTTTATTGGGACTCATATGAAATGAGCACCCATAGTCCATCACCCAATCATTTATTTTTTTTGTTTTAGAAACAATTAGAACTTCAGATTCTTCTAAATTGGACTTAGAGGTTGCTAGGTTGCTTTCAGTGTTCCCTTGTTTATGTTTCTTAAGCCAAGCATAACAGTTCTTTTTCAAATGGCTAGCCTTATTACAGAAGAAACACTTCCTGGTTTCTCCTTTGGCCTTACGGTTTTGTTTCCCCTTTTTCTTATTCCTAGGCCCACTATCAGACTAGACAAAATTGCTTATCTGGTTAAAATCACCCTTTCCCTTAACAAACAGGTTACTACCAGTTCTTCTCTGTACTTTAATCTCTAACTCTCTAGCTTTTAATCCTGAAACTATTAAGTCCATGCTTGGGATAGTACCAGTGTATTGTAGGGCATTTTTTACAACCTAGTAATCTTCAGTTAATGAGTTCAAAAGAATCATAGCTAAACTAGAATCTCCGAGTTCTTGATCTGTACCCTTCAACACTTGGGTCAGGTTCAAGAACTCATCAAGATTTTCATCAATAGTCCTAGAGCTATCCATTTTATATGCCAATAAAACACCTTTTAAGTAAGCTAGATTAGGAGCCGACTGTAATGCATAAAAGGATTCGAGTTTACCCCATACCGTTGTCGGAGTTTCAAAACTGTCTACCTTTCACAGGACCCCATCAGAGAGGTTCATGATGATCAGGTTGTACGCCTCCTCCTCCAACTCTGCCTTTTTTTTCAGTTTCTCCTCTGACTATTTGGTTACATCCTTTTCCATTGCGATGGCTACCTTGTTATGAGATAACAACGCCTTCATTTTCTTTTTCCACCTATTGAAATCAATTTTTCCATCGAATTGGGTGATTTCAACTCTTGTAGTAGCCATAGTGACAGATTACTGTTTGGATTTAGGATTGACACAGAAACCCTAATCATGGTTAAGATTGAATTCGAATTAATTTCACGAAATTGATCGGATATTCTACGGTTTTCTAAGCCCTAAGACACCAATTTGACTGATTGTAAAGAAACCCCCAATTTGTATAAACCCTAGGTTTCACGAATCACTCAAATCAGACCGAAAAAACCCTAATCTCGCTCTGATACCACTGTTGGGATTAAATAGAATTCAAACCTAACAATCACCACTCACAAACACAATCACAAGACTTAATCTACCAAGAACACAATCAAGATTTTTACCGTGGTTCGCTTATTCCAATGGAATAAACTACATCCACGTTGAGCTCCAAGCAAATTGGGACTCACTGCACTATAAGGATCAAAGTATTACAAGTACAACTCAAAACACAACCCAAATCACTCAACTCTCACACCGTTACAACAACCACTCGAACCTCCCTATAATCACAATAAGCAAACCAGAAAACTGAAAGCCTACACTAGAAGATCAACCTGTAACTTCTGCTAACAAGATTCTCAAGAACCTAAGATCTGATTACAATATTCGACAAAGAGTAGAAAATAAGAACCCTAACTATGTTGCAAACGCGAGAGAAGAAAAGATTTTAGTTACTGTGTTGAATTCTCATATTTGCTACCTTTTATACTTTGACTTGCTGGGCTAGTTATAGCCGTTAGATCAGTCTGGATCCAATGGCTGAGGGTTGTCACTTGAGCTAACACCAAAACGACAGCGTATTAATCAGGCGCAATACGACGCCGTTTAAGCTTCACTTAACAAAATAATTACAATTTTTTATTATCATCTTATTTATCTAATTAATACATTCAAAATTTGTAACTTTTAACCCACTTACTCCATCGAAAAAATATCACCGTGATGAAGGCACTTCTGAAAACTAGAGCAATGTATTGCATGATGTACTTGAACATGAAAGTAACTGTGTTTTTGTTAATTAATTTAATACAAAAGATACATATTTGTTAATTATTTTGTGTACAAATAATTTGCAATACATCTCAAGTAGCAAATATTTAGATATTGCTAACATACCACTAATAAAATTGTGGAATAAGTTTGTTTGTTTTATAGCAATCTGGTAGTGTTATTACTATTATTTTGAATTCCAGTTGAGATATTGAAGAAGCAACAATTCAAAGAGAATAGGGCATACAAAATGCTTGAATTAAAAAAAAATGAGAGGTAAGAGAGTTGACATTGTAAAATAATTACAATATTTTAACTATCTTGATATTTACCTAATTACTACATTTATAATTTGTAGCTCTTAAACCATCTAAAAAACAACAACCTAAAGAAAAGGTTACTCCATCAAAAAACAACAACAACATGAGTTTCACAAATTTTTGCAAATAATTACAATGTTTTGATTATGATCATATATATATATATATATATATATATATATATATATATATAATTTGCCGTGAATTTTATAAGTATTATCGAACCTTTTTTTTTTAGCAATATTATGAATTTCTTATATTTTGTAATTGTCTTTTTCAAGTGAACAGCAAATGTAAGGCCCTAGAACTTTAGTGAACCATCCTTCATTTTCGTTATGTTGTATGGATGGCAAAGTTCAAATACCACTGTTGAAAGAACCACCTGAATCATTGAAAGGATTATTGGATGTAGCCAGTGGATCGAAAGGAGCTTAATTCATAAACAAAATAAGAATGTACAATACAGTATTCTCATTTACTTCAATGGGAGGAACAATTGATCGTGACATCAACAAAGGGAGTGGTGCATTTGTTTTTAGACTTTGTGGATAGAATTACCATCATATAGGATCATTACTTCCACCTACTTGAAGGAACCTACGTTTGTACAACTCTATATATACGACACACAATGTGAAACCAGTCACAAATTGAATTGTATGAGAGATTATCTAAATGAAGGGTCAATTGACAAGGATTTGATGCAGGAATTGCAATTAATGTTAGATAGGAACAATGAATTGGTTAAAGTTTTTTGGTTTGCCAGGGACAATATTCATTTAAACAATGTTCCAGAAATGCATTTACAATTAAAAATTCATAGAGAAAGAGATGGAAGACAATACAATTTGCCAGTTGCATCTGAAATTGTAAGTCTGATAGTTGGTGATATTGGAATATCTGAACATGGAAAAGATGCTATTATTTACCATTAAAAAGAAAGTCTTTGGAGAATGACTGAATTACATCCAAGTTTTATGGCATTAAGTTATCCAACTTTATTCCCATACGGGGAAGATGAATATAGAATTGACATTGATCATAGAGTTCTGGAGAACAAAGAACCTTCTAAGAGAAAAAGATTAATGATGTGTAAATTTTATACGTTTCGATTACAGTATAGAGTAAATGAAGGTCATACTTTGATAAAATCTAGCAGAGTTCTGCAACAATATATTGTACATGCATATATGGCTATCGAAGAAGAAAGGTTTCATTGGATTAGAAATAATAAAAAAAAAAAAAAAAATTAAGAAGTGATTTGTACAATGGATTGATGGATTCTGTTTCAAATGGAGATGTGAATCCACAACATATAGGCAAATCTACATTGTTGCCATCTTCTCACACTGGCGGTCTCCAATATTGTGTTCAAAACTATCAAGATGCTATGGCAATTTGCAGGACTTCTGGATATCCTGATATTTTCTTTACATTCACATGTAATCCAAAATGGCCAGAAATCCAATATATACAAAATGCTATTGGGCATTGTGATGAAGAAGGCAAAGTAACTGCAGTGTGCGGAGTGTTTGAGATGAAATTGCTTGAATTGATGAGAGAAATAAAACACGAGAAATAGTTTGGTGTGATTGAAGTAAGTAAGTACTCTAATGAATAACATATGCATTTTATTGAAAATAACTACTTTATTAATTATTTATCATATGCAATTACTTTATATTAATGAATATTAATAATATTATATCATTTTTTTTCCAGTTGTCTATGCAGTTGAGTTCCAAAAAAAAAGACTTCCACGTGCACATATATTGCTTTTTTTGGCTCCTAAGTACAAGAATCCTCTGGTATCAAAAATAGAAAATATGATCTTTATTGAAATACCAGATAAAGAAAGCGATCCTCTTGCTTTTGCTGCTGTCGAGAAATACATGATCCATGGCCCATGTGGTGATGCAAATAAAAAATCCCCTTGCATGCAGAAAGGAAAATGTCAAAAACATTTTCCAAAGAAGTTTGTGAAAACCACAACTGTCGATGATGAAGGATACCCACTATATAGAAGGCGGGATACTAACGCATTTATTGAGAAAAAATGAGTCAAATTGAATAATCTTTTTGTTGTTCCTTACAATAGGAATTTATTGATAAAGTTTGATGCCCATATTAATGCTGAGATCTGTAATCAACATAGACCAATCAAGTATCTATTCAAATACATCAACAAATGGCCTATCAGAATTACAGTTTCTATATAGCCTAATAACAACAGCAAAGCGAATTCTGAATCCACCAATGCTGGAATGGTGGACGAAATCAAAGCTTATCTTGATTGCAGGTATATCCAAATAGGTAACATATAATCTTATACTATCATTTGTTATTATTTATTATAATTATAACATTAATGAATTTAATATTCAAATTATAGATAGATATCTGCTATGGAATCTTGCTGGAGGATATTTCAATTTGATATCTATTATAGAGAACTGGCAGTTGAGAGATTACCATTCCACTTGGAGAATGAACAAACTGTAATCTTCGATCCAGAAAAGTGTTTGATAGGTCCCAATCAAAGCTATAAGAAAATTGTTTAGTGAAGATAGTATTCTACTTAGGGTGAGAATATACCACAAGAATTTTAATTGGAATTAGCTATCTTATTGATGACTATAAAAGAGTTTAAATACAAATGTAAATTAACAACTATTCCTAATTCTTAGATCACATCTCTAAGAAATAGGACACTAACAAAACAGCCGAAAATTATTCAAAATTAAATAATAACTACTTATCCTATTCTTAAGCAAGCAGACTAGTGGACATGACCAACAACTTAGACCAAGTCTGGCAGCAAGAATCTTCCATGCATTCCATGCATGACGACAGCTCTTAGTCAAAATACTTTGGGTTCTTCATGGGCACTCTTTGGGATCTTCTTGGCGTATCAATACCCCCGCCATGCATGACGACAGCTCTTAGTCAAAATACTTTGGGTTCTTCATGGGCACTCTTTGGGATCTTCTTGGCGTATCAATACCCCCGCCTTTGACTGGAACCTTGTCCTCAAGGTACATATTTAAAAACTTGTCTTTCAGTTCTTGTTTGTTTTCCCACGTAGCATCATCTACTGGAAGGCTTTTCCATTTGATCAAGCTTTCTTCGACAATTTTGGACCCTTTCTTGACCCAACGGGTGTCTAATATTGCCTCCAGTTCCATAATCAAATCCCTATCTTCAGCCATTGGAGGTAACTCAGTACTAGCAGCAATTGTGGCACCCAATTTCTTCTTTAGAAGGGACACGTGAAAGATTGGGTGAATGCGAGAACCTTGGGGTAGCTTGAGCTGGTAGGCCACCTTTCCAATTTTTTCTACAATCTGATATGGCCCATAGAACCTGCTTGCAAGCTTTTGATAGGCTCTTTTAAACACAGATTGCTGGCTGTAGGGATGAAGCTTCAGAAACACAAAGTCCCCCACTTGATAGTCAATGTCCCGACGTTTGGAATCTGCTTGCTGCTTCATTCGATTGTTTGCGGCATGTAAATTTTCCTTAAGCTGCCGTAGCAAGGCATCTCGAGAAGCTAAGCTTTGGTCAACTTCATTTACTGGACAATAACCTTCATGGTAATGTGGGACTGTTGGTGGGGGTCGTCCATACAGAGCTTGGAAGGGAGTCATTCCTGTAGATGCACGGTAGGTAGTGTTGTACCAAAACTCGGCCCATGGAAGGAACGAATGCCACTTACGGGGCTGTTGGTAAACAAAGCACCGAAGATATTGTTCAATACAACGGTTGACAACTTCCGTTTGTCCATCTGTTTGCGGATGGTAGGCGGAGCTCATCTTCAATTGTGTGCCCGACATTCTGAAGAACTCCTGCCAAAAACGACTGATGAACACCGGGTCTCGATCACTTATGATGGACTGAGGCATGCCATGAAGCTTCACCACTCCTTCAATGAATTTTTCAGCCACCACTTTTGCTGTATAGGGATGGGAGAGAGCCAAAAAATGTGTTGATTTGCTCAACCTATCAACCACAACAAGAATTGAATTTTTAACATTTGAAGGTGGAAGGCCTTCGATGAAGTCCATAGTGACATCATCCCAAACTTGACAAGGAATTGGAAGTGGCTGTAGAAGTCCGGCAGGTGACAAAGTCTCATTTTTAGTTCGTTGGCACACTTCACAAGAGGCAACATAATGCTTCACTACTTGGTGCATGGATGGCCAATAGAATTGTTGTGCTAGCCTTTTGTAGGTGCGCAATACACCCGAATGCCCCCCCATTGGAGAATCATGGAATTCGCGCAAGAGTTGTTGGATGATGTTGGAATGAGGAGGTACCACCACTCGATTTTTGTAACAAACCAACCCGTTGCGCCAGCTATAAGGAATGCCTGGTTTTTCAGTTGCTTGTTTGCTGATTTTTTTCATGTAAGGATTGTCAGCAGCTTCAGCTTTGATTGTATCCCATAAGTGAGTTTTAGACACAAGCAAGGCATCAAGACTAGGACTACCCGCCACCCTTGATAGTGCATCAGCTGCAGTGTTCTCTCGGCCAGGCTTATATTGGATCTCATAATCATAGCCAAGTAGTTTAGTCACCCACTTTTGTTGCTCAGGTGTTGCTATGCGTTACTCCAACAAGTACTTGAGGCTGCGTTGATCAGTTTGGATGTAAAATTTTCGGCCCAGCAAATATGGTCTCCATGTTTGAATTGCGTGAATGATTGCTAACATTTCTTTTGCATAAACAGACCATGAACGTTTGGTGGTGCCCAAGGCCCGACTCATGAATGCAATAGGCCTTCCTTCTTGAGTCAAAACTGCCCCTATGCCGTCCCCAGAAGCATCCGATTCAATGATAAATGTTTCATTGAAATTTGGCATTGCAAGTATTGGTGTAGTAGTCATGGCCTTTTTGAGTTCCTGGAAAGCATTTTCTGCTTCATCTGGCCATCCAAAATGTCCCTTTTTTAGGAGGTTGGTGAGAAGACGTGCTATGATGCCATAGTTGCGGACAAATTTCCGATAACAACCTATAAGTCCTAAAAATCCACGCAACTCAGAGACATTAGTAGGCCTAGTCCAATTCAGCATAGTTTTAATTTTTCCTTGATCCACCTTAACTCCTTGAGAAGTTACAATATGCCCTAAGTATTCTAATTCTTGTAGACCGAAGGCACATTTGCTGAATTTGACAAAAAATTGATGTTGCCTTAATATTTCAAAAGCTTTTCGAACATGTTCAAGATGCATGGTCCAATTGGGGCTATAAATTAAAATGTCATCAAAGAAAACTAGTATAAATTTGCGGAGGTAAAGGTGAAATATTGAATTCATAATTGCTTGAAAGGTAGATGGAGCATTACAGAGACCAAAGGGCATAACTAAATATTCATAATGACCATTATGAGTACGAAAGGCAGTTTTATGAATGTTTGTGGGGTGCACTCGTACCTGGTGGTATCCCGCCCGTAAGTCAAGTTTAGTGAAATAAGTAGCTCCATGGAGCTCATCAAGCATGTCATCAACTGTAGGAATTGAAAATCTATCTTTCATGGTTACCGCATTAAGTGCTCTATAGTCAGTGCAAAAACACCAGGAACCATCTTTCTTTTTTACCAACAAAAGAGGCGATGAAAAAGGACTAGTACTAGATCGTATAAGCCCCAATTTTAACATGTCATGAACTTGTTTTTCAATTTCAGCTTTTTGAAAATAGGCATACCTGTATGGTCGCACATTAATGGGCTCGGTTCCTTCTTTCAAATTGATGTGATGATCTACTTCTCTTGTAGGAGGGAGGTGCGTCGGCTCTTGGAACAAGTCTTCAAATATCTCCAATAATCGTTTCATTTCAGGATTGATATCCTGTGATGTAGGATCAACTGTGGATTGAAGACAAATAGCAAACATGGAGCTTCCTTGTCGTATGTCTTTGGAAATAGCTTTTATTGATGCAGGTCGAATTGATTGTGTATCAATCCCTTGCAATTTTTGAGGTTGGTTGCTCCACTGGAATTCCATCGTTAATTGCTTCCAATTACATGCCACCGTTCCCAATTGTTCCAACCAATGGACACCTAAGACCAAATCCAGCCTAATTAAAGGTAAAGCATATAGAGTGAGGACAAAAGGAATACCTTGGAGTAGAACTTGCACATTTTCAAATCTTCCTTGACATTTTAATGGTCTTCCATTCGCCACTTTGACATTAAAAGATTCAGTTGGGACTACTGGTAATTGCAACATATTGGCCACCTTTTCACTAATAAAATTATGAGTAGACCCGCTATCAATTAGAACAACCACCTCATAAGGTCCAATCTTTGCCATTACCCGCATTGTTTTATAGGCTGTCCATCCTGATAGTGCATGAAGTGATATCTCGGGCTGTGATTCCATTGAGCCTTCAGTTTCTTCATCATCTGAATATTCATTGTTGCCCTGTAACAATAGAAGTTGTGGTCCTTTACACCTATGACCAAGTGTAAATTTTTCATCACAATTAAAGCATTGCCCTTGCGCCCTTCTCTTCTGCATCTCGTCCCAAGTGAGCCTTTTCATAGGCGAAGCTGTTTTGAATTTTGTTGGAGAAGAGAAGTCAGCAATGGGTCTATTAAAAGGTCGTGTGGCTTTCCTTTGGCGATTCAGCTGCTCATCTCTCATCCGTGCAAGGCTAATAGCTTCTTTCAATGATTTCGGCTTGAACATTCTTATGCCATCCGCAATTTCAGGTTTGAGGCCTCCCATGAATGTCCCTACCAAAGCTTTTTGCGTCCAACCTTGTACCCGATTTCCTAGCCGTTCGAACTCCTTTTGATAATCACGTAAGGAGCCCACCTGTTTAACCTTTGACAAAACTTTATCAAAGTCCTCACATTCGGTAGGACCAAATCTTGCCCACAGTTCTTCTTGAAAAATTTCCCATGTCATCACCTCCTTACCTTCTTCCTTATAAGATCTTCTCAACCATTGCCACCATTGATTAGCCTCGCCTTCCAAATGGAAAGATGCCAAGGACACTTTTTGTGATTCAAGGGTGCCTTGATACTCAAAAAATTGATCCACTCGTGTGAACCATTCAGTGGGGTCATCTCCAAAAAATCGAGGAAACTCCAATTTGGCTAATTTGGAAGAAAACAATTGTCGTCCACCTTCAGCGTTGTCTCGAGATTCTTCTCTGGGTTTGCGAGAACGCCCATTCGGGGAGTTCGCATGAAGTTCAGAATTGTTGCTGATAGATGCAGCTTGGTTCGAGAGTAGGATTTCAGATAATTTGCTGATGGCGTCTTCTAATTGGTGCAACTTATCAGATACACCCATCTCTATTCAGCTAAGGTTATTTTGGAGTCCTCCAAGTCCCGCCTCTAAATTCTCGATCCTTTCCTTATTTGTAGACATAATAACCGGGCTCTGATACCAATGATAGGTCCCAATCAAAGCTATAAGAAAATTGTTTAGTAAAGATAGTATTCTACTTAGGGTGAGAATATACCACAAGAATTTCAATTGGAATTAGCTATCTTATTGATGACTATAAAAGAGTTTAAATACAAATGTAAATTAACCACTATTCCTAATTCTTAGATCACATCTCTAAGAAATAGGACACTAACAAAACAGCCGAAAATTATTCAAAATTAAATAATAACTACTTATCCTATTCTTAAGCAAGCAGACTAGTGGACATGATCAACAACTTAGACCAAGTCTTTGGCAGCAAGAATCTTCCATGCATTCCATGCATGACGACAGCTCTTAGTAAAAATACTTTGGGTTCTTCATGGGCACTCTTTGGGATCTTCTTGGCGTATCAATACCCCCGCCATACATGACGACAGCTCTTAGTCAAAATACTTTGGGTTCTTCATGGGCACTCTTTGGGATCTTCTTGGCGTATCAGTGTTTAGTAACATATTTGGAAAGAAGAGCTGTTACACAAACTAAGTTAACATAGTGGATGAAATGCAATGAAGAATACCCTCAGGCAAGATGATTGACTTATTCTGATTTTCGAAGTAAATGGGTTTGGAATGCTACAGAGAGAAAATGGACTAAAAGAAAAAATGGAAAATGTATTGGCATAATTTACTATGCATTTCCAAGTAGTTACTTTGCATTTCCAAGTGGTGGTGAGAAATATTATCTACGAATGCTCCTAAATCTGGTTAAAGGAGCAACATCATTTGCAAATATTAGAACTTTAAATGGAGAGATACACCCTACATTCGAAGATGCCTGTTACGCTTTAGGTTTCCTGGATGATGATAAAGAATGGAATGATTGCCTAGACAAAGCATCAGTATGGGCTTCTGGAAGTTAGTTACGACAGTTGTTTGTAACAATTCTGTTATTCAATGAAGTTGTTAGTCCTGCAGATTTGTGGAGAACAAATGCAATTAAGCTATCTGAAGACATGGCATATATTCTGAAAGAGGAAACAGGAATGCAAGCAGCGAGATTCAATGATGAACAACTACAATATCATGCATTGATTGAAACTGAAGACTTGATTAAAAAGGGAGGGAAAACAATGGCTGATTTCCATGGAATTCCAATTCCAAATCGTTCTCAATTCGAGAGTACACATAATAGATTGATTGTTGAGGAGATGAGATATGACATTGATAGCAATATAACATTGCATGATGATTTTGTACAATGGTCAACAACGGGCAAAGAAATATATATCATTCAATTATGGATTCAGTTGAAGATAAAAAAGGTATAACTTTTTTTGTTTATGGTCATGGTGGAACAGGCAAGACATTCCTATTGTCAACAATAATAAGCAAATTATGATGTGAAGGCAAAATTGTACTTGATGTTGCAACCTCAAGAATTGTTGTACTATTGTTACCAGGAGGAAAAACAGCACATTCACATTTTCGGATACCTTTAGATATCACTGACAAGAGTACATGTGATATTAAAAAAGGCACGCAATTGGCAGATCTCATTCGGAAAACGTGTTTGATAATTTGGGATGAAGCACCTATGGCAAATAGGTATTGTTTTGAAGCTCTTGACAGATCATTGAAAGATATTTTGTCTGAGGATGACCAATCAAATGCTAAAAAAATGTTTGGAGGTATGACTGTTGCTCTTAGCAGTGATTTCAGACAAATTTTGCCTATTATTCCGAAAGGAAAAAAAATTCGATATAATGCAAGCATGTTTATGCTCATCTTATCTTTGGGAAAATATAACAGTGTTGAAACTCGCAGAAAACACGAGATTGAAAAAAAAATGACATCGGCACTGCAGATTTGGATAAGATGTCTGCTTTTGACAAATGGTTATTTCGTATTGGAGAAGGAACAGGCATATTAGAAGATGAAAGCCTATTACAAATTCCTGATGACTAAAAACTTACTGAAGACTGCACTCCACAAGAGACCATTCTCCATGTTGTTTTCCCAGGTCTATGTGATCAGATAGGAAATGCTGAGTATATAAGGGAGGGAGCAATCCTTACAGCAAAAAATGACATAGTTCATGAATTAAATGAGTATATTATTCAGACGTTGCCATTAGAAGGGAAAACATACTATAGTTCGGATACAACTTGCAAAGCATGAGGAATGTAAAATGACAATGATATCCTACATCCAGCTGAATTCCTGAACACCTTGATATGCTCCGGTATGCCAAAACACAAATTAAAGTTAAAAATTAGGGTTCCAATTATGTTACTACGTAATTCGAACCATGGTCTTTGCAATGGGACAAGATTAATTGTAACCCATCTAGGAAATTGGTGCATACAAGCAGAGATTATTACAGGATCAAATATTGGGCATAATGTTGTGATTCCAAGAATAGTTATGTCCAATGTAGATGCGAGGTGGCCCTTCAAATTGAAAAGAAGACAGTTACCAATTGCAGTTGGCTTTTGCATGACAATCAACAAAAGCCAAGGCCAATCTCTGAAAACAGTGGGCTTATACATGTAGACCTGGGCATTTGGGACCGAACCCAAAAAATCGGTCCTAAGAGACCTGGTCCCAAACCTAGACTAGGCCCATGGAGGAGGGACTGGTCCCTAGATTGGGCCTTCCTCCAAGGGCCCGGGCCTAAACCCCTTTGCTTTTTTTCAAAAAAGCCCTTAGAAAATATCCAAAAACCCTTTATAAATTTTGGAATTGACAAAAATATTGAGGGTTAAATTAATATTTTACAAAATTTAAAAAAAAAGTGCAATTACACAACAAATGACCATTGGCAGCCAATGGTCATGTGGTTTTTTTTTTTTTTTTCCATTTTTTCCCCGCGGGGAGGGTGGGGGAGATTATGTGGGGAGTTTTTTGCTTTCATTTTCCCCCCCAAACCTACACTATAAATAATCCCCCACACCTCCATTTGTTTCACGCCAACTTCAATCTCTCTACTCCAATCATATTCTCTTCAATTCAATTTATATTTATAATTTATAATTTATTCATATTATTTATATTATTCAATTTTTTCTATTTTTCAATATCATCTCTTATTTATATTATTATTCAATTTTTTTTTTCATTTTAATTATTTATTATTTTATAATAAATTCATAATGGATTCCCAAAATTATGCATTCGGAGGATCATCCCCAAATGAGTTTTACATTCCATCCACCGAAGAAATGGAAGGGTTTGATTCATTTTCACCATTTCTAGAGGCAGTAACTGCAATTCAACAACCACATTCATCTGAGACGGGGTGCAGCCAAACACAAGCGAGCTGCGACTCCACGGCCCAACCCCCCTGACTGTCAAAGAGAGCCATGTCCGATGTATGGCGATACTTCACCAAAGCAAAATGGGCAAAGACAAATGGGGAGGGGGAAGAATCGTGCGAGGTATGTAATTTGTGTGGAATCATTATCAACGCTAAGAAGGGGGCTTCAACGATGCGACGACACTTGGAGAAGAAGCACCCCCAAATAATACAACTATCCAATTCATCTTCAACCAGACCCGGTAAGAAAATTCAAACTCAACTTAATTTTAATCCACAATCTTCAACTCTGTCAACATGGCAATACAATGCACTCCAAGCACGAGAGGAAATGGCAAAATACATAGTTGCTACGGACTCTCCCCTTTCTTTATCTGAAAATCCTTATTTTATTCACATGATTAAAACTTTATTTTGTCCAGCATATACCCCTGTTAGTAGAAGAGACATACTAAAACTTTCTAACAAAATAAATGTTCAACTTAAAAACGAATTTCAAAATTTTAGGAATATATCTATTGCACTTATTTCAGACATATGGACTTGTAGATCCAAAACAGATTGTTTAACTGTCACAATACATTACTTAAATCATAGCTGGGGTTTACAACAAAAATTAATAGGTTTTAGACCATTATATACTGCACATAATGCTGACACTATTTATTTTACAGTTCTTTAAGTTTTGCAAGAATATGTATTAACTAATAAAGTTGTAGCATTAACGTTAGATAATGCAGCTACTAACACCGCGACTATCTCTTTATTTGAAAAGAGATTGGATCCATGTGGTGAAAGGCAAATTTTTTCACCATAGATGTGCTTACCACATCATCAATTTGATTGTTAAAGTAGGTTTAAAAGCTATAAATTCGAAGATTGAAAGGGTGCGTGCAGCTATCTGATTCATTGTCAGTGGTAGCAACAAAAGATGGCAGGAGTACGTCAAATATTGTAAGTAAGAGGACCTACTAGTTCGATCTTTGAAGTTATGTACGAGCATGCCTATCCGTTGGAACTCCACCTACTTGATGTTGGAAAAAGCTTTGCCAACCGCAAGACAAATTATAGATTTTGTCAACTGGAAGAACGATCTGGAGGAAGTTGTCAGCTATGATGATTGGACGGTTTGCGAACTTTTTTATTCATTTATTAAATTTTTTTATGATTCTACTAATACATTAAGTGGTATTTATTATCCTACTACTAATTTAGCGTTAGATATTTTACTTCAAATTTCTAAAGCTTTTGCTAAATATAGATATAATGACGTCTTAATGGAAATTGTTTCAAAGATAGAAAAAAAATACGAGAAATATTGGTTAGATATTGCATTCTTATATAAATTAAGCCTTGTTGTAGATTCCTAGGTTTAAATTACACGTAGTTGATTATATAGTTACTAAGATAGGCCAACATTTAGGATATGATTGTATGTCTTATTTGATTAACTTTAAGCAAAAATTAGAAAGCTTTTTTTCTTTATATCAAAGCAAGTACAATGGAAGTGGAACTGGAATGTCCAACAGAGATAACCAGCAGGACCCTAATGAAGACATTTATCAAGGATCGAGCATGTGGACATATATGGAACATGGCGGAAGTAGCAGCTCCAGCTCATACATACATGAACCAAATGAGCTAATTCGCTATCTACAAATGGACATGTCCTACATGATGAAGAAAGAGAAATGTGAGATGGATGTGCTTCAATGGTGGAACCAACATCAAAGTCGACTCCCCATTGTAGCATAATGGCACGTGACATTTTATCTGTGCCAATTTCTACAATTGCATTCGAGTCAGCATTCTAAATGAGTGGCCGGATTGTTGAAGACAGAAGATGCTCTTTAACCAATGAGATGATTGAAGTGATAACATATTTACGGGATTGGACTCATGCAAAGAGAAGACTACAGCAGCATCTTGAAGATCCCGAACTAATCGAACTTTTCAGGAACACAAATTTGAACGATGTTAATATTGCTGACGATGACTAATTTAATAAAAACAAATTTATTTAATTATTTATTTGTGAAGTGTGATTGTGTGAATATTTCATTTATGTTAAGATCAATTAATTAAATTATCTTTTTAAAATTTAAATTTAAAACACCCCATATTTATAAATAATTATTAATTATAATTAATCATTAATTTATTTATTATTTTTTAAAATTAATTAAAAATTTACTATTCGCTCCCCCTAAAAATTACATAATCCCTCTACATAATTTTATTTGGCCCCTTAAATATAAAAAAAAAAGTTGGGGGCAGGTAATAAATTTTTCGAGCCCATAGGACCGGTCTAGGCCTTGAAATTTCTCATGGGCCTAGGACCGGTCCTAGGCCCATGAGTGATTGGTCCAAAATGGGACCAATCCCATTGGGATAGGTCCCAATCGGGCCCAAACCCGAACCCGGTTGGTATTGGTCCTTACCCATGTCTATATACATGAAGCATCAGGCATTTACGCATGGACAATTATGCGTTGTTGTCTCAAAGGGTAACTTCAAGAGAATGGATCAAGATCTTATTGGTCCAATAAGAAGAAGAAATAGAAGACAAATTAAAAAACATTGTTTTTAAAGAAGTGTTCGAAAAAAATACAAGGATAGATATACTGTTGAATCTGTAATTGTACAAAAATTAACATACCAAAAGTTGAGCAATTACACATCATTTTCATTTCTACAGATTGTAACACAAACTTTGCTAGAAGAAGAAGGGTCTTCCTTCGACACAACTTTCTCTAAAAAGTTGGAGTGTTTGTTTGGATATTTCAATTTGAATGCATTTGCATAGGCTTTTCTGGTGGCCACTACATATCCGTCACAGTATCATAAGCCTCTTCCTTTTCCTTTTTAGCCTCAACAAGTAACGATTTTATCTTTGCAATCTCATCACGCAATTCCTTGTTCTTTTTTGTGAGGAGTTCATTTTCTTCCTGTTGAATTACAATTTTCTGTTCGGCACTTTTAAATGCATCATCACAACATTTCAAATCATGTTCAACCTTATCTAAACTCTCTTTCAAAGCCTTCTTCTGCTCTTCGATTTTACGTTCTTAGAGATTATGAGTTCGTTTTGTTGCTCCAAATTTGAGGCCATGGCTTCTGCAGCTAGCCACCGTTCCCTGACTTATAACATAACATCATGACCCTATTTCAAATAATTCAAACCAAAAAAAAAAAAAAAAAGCAAAAATTAATATCAGAAAAATATTACGAATGAAAAATCTTAAATCAATAGTGTCAAAACATATACATGTCTGGCCACACTACAAACTGTATTGTCTAAATCTTTAGCAGGCAAAGCTTTAAAATTAATGTCAGGTTTCCGATCAGCATTCTCTTGCTAATATATTTTTTGCCGTTTTATCAATCTACATAATGGAAGCTCTTCTGTATCATTATCTTTTTCTTCAATCAATTCGACATGACATGAACCAGAAGCAGGTGTAATAGGGTCAGACACTGATATAGATGAATCACAGGTTTGTAATTTATATAATAACTTTGTTCCTGATTCATCCATTGTTACTCCCTTAGATGCATTTCTAACTTCAAGTCTACGAACAAACTTCATCAAATTCTTATGAGGCAAATCTACAATGTAAAATAACATGTTATTAGACATAGAAAAGAAAAATCAAATTAGTCATCAACAAATAACAAACCATTCATTCCACTAAAAATTCGTTTCACCAGTTTACAAATAAATCAATAACTAACAACTAATTATAAAAAATAACAAAATAATATCGATAATTAAACCAATCAACAACAATTAAAAAAATGTAATCTGAATTAACAAACATCACAATTTACCCACAACAAATGAAGATATAAAATAATTACAAACTATTTAAAACGTCAAATTTCTACCTGATTATGTCTTGAGCATTTAGTTAAACACTTTGTCTGCAAACGTAAAACAAAATAAAGACAGCAAAAATAGAAATAAAAGTTTACAGTTGTGAATCAAATATTTAACGTTGCCAATATATTCTGAAATAAGATTCCCAAGAACAATACACTGCAATTGAAAAAAAATAGTGAAAGAGATGTTAAAAAGTTTGGGGTTATGTCGTTGACATTGAAAAGAAAAAAAGTAATCCGGAAGTCAAAAACTGATACACCATGACCTAAATTCAAACTCTTATTTTATAGATGATCAACTCTATAAACGGTAACGTTTTATTGACTTAAAATTTTAATAATGAAAACGACAACATATTATTGAGTTACTAATTGAGTAATTGTACAAAACAAAATGTTTCATAATAAAATAAAATAAAAACATCAATATTAAATACCAACAACATAAAATGCAAATCATTTATAGAAAAAAAAATATATGTAAAAAATAACCAAACTATAATTCCATTGCAATGCAATTTGATATTTCCTTATATTTCCTACGGATAGTTAACAGTATTAATGCATGTTTTAATAACAATTTATATAACACATTAGGATAATTTCTTTATAATAGTAATTATTCTATAAAATATATAATAAACAAAATAAATTGATCAATATACGAAATAAACTCATTAAATGCTTAATAAATATTAATTACAATTATCAATTTTCAGAAATACTAAACGACATGTTTAATTCAAAATAATATAACGACTATTCAATATCAACTCAAAAGTTATATAAACAAGAATTGACATAGCAAAAACATAATGTTACAAACATTTAAACAAAAGAAAAAATCATCATGACCAACCAAATTTTACCAGCACAGAGAACAAACTTGCTTACAACTACCACAAGAAATAGTGCAGCAAATTATCGTTAAAGCAACTAAGAATAGCAACAAAACTCTACAAGCAATTTGTTTGACGTAAGTATTACTAACATGTAAAATATTGATTATCATATATTGCTATCTACAATTAATGTTTCCCTTATCTAACAAATTGCAGATGCAATTTTCTATACACACAATCGAACGTAAAGCAAGTTCTGCATAAGAGGAACATCTTTAAACAAAGACACAAACTACCAGCAATTACACCAGCAAGATTTTTAATTTTGAAGATCTTGGCAAACATAGAAAATGAACATGCTTTGTTACTTCTTGGAACACATTTAGTATTCATCAAACATGACATATACACAAATATACCTATGTTGGCTACAGCCTGCAAAACAAAAGCCCTGCAATCACTATATATTTTCGCATTTGCTTTGCTAAAAATATATGATAACAACGGTATACAAATTCTCCTCAAATTGGTGAAACAACCAAACTCTTTTGACAAGATGAGAAATTGCCGAGAAACCTTCAAATCCATGACGCCAACAACAAAAATTGTCCTCAAACGAAGAATATTAGGAACTCACAATAAAGAGGATGAAAATATTGTAAAATGGGACAAAACAACAACACCACAAGATATTACTTGCAAAAGATGTTCTGTAGACTACGAAATAGTATGTGTTGAATACAATTTGTAACAGCAAACAAAAAATAAATAAATAAATAAAATCGCACAGCATATTACTGATTTTCAATTGTATATACTAAAATTAATATATCAATTATAACTCAAGCTTCTTATTTATGTTCTAAAATTATTCAATGACATGGCCGAACAATTAAGACAATCATTTGTACTCATTTTACTGTAACTTCTATTATTAAAAAAAACATTTCACTAATACAACGCAGACAGCGAACAATTAAAACAAACATGTCAAACAATTTATTTGGGAACATCCGAGTTTAAAAAATATGTGTGACGAGCAATTCGGTCATAGGTGTTAACAGTCATAGGTGTTAACACTATTCTATGATGGCTACGGCGACCAACTTTGATAATAAGTTAAACCACCATTCCAACAAATTACTTGTCAGCTACTAAACTGGAAAAAAATTGTGCAGTGAACTACTTCGTTGGAAGTTGTCAAATGAACATGTCAAACAATTTAATTGGGAACATCCTAGTTTAACAAATATGTGTAATAAACAATTTGGTCACAGTTATTAACACTATTCTATGACAGCTATGACGATTAACATTAACAACAGTTGAAATCCCCGTGCGAACAAATTATTTGTCAACTACTAAAGTGGACAAAAACTGTGCAACAAACTATTTTACTGAAACCTGTTATCGCTATTTGCTCATGCATGTGACCAACAAAATGATCATAATATTGTTTTTAGGTGTACTATATGAAAGTGTTATGAAGCCAAACGACGTCGTTCTCATTTTAGTTAAATTAACAAATCCTGAGCGTTGATTCAAGATAGATCCGACGGCTCACAATCGCTGAGTGTCTACCATATAAAAGAGGGCAAAACAGTGAATGAGAAGGATCGCGTGTTTTAGTCTGTTCTTGGTTAGGGTTCTATTGAATGTAAAAGGGGCAATCAATTGAGGCTTAATTGCTGGGGTTATTCTTTGTTGTAATCGGGGCAGGATTGTTAAAGGGGTTGCGTTTCCTTTGAGGCTAGATTAGTTCTTTGGAATCTTGCTGGTTACTGATAGAATTAGAGTGATTAGGTCTGGATTGAGTGTTGCTCTGTTTCAGTTGATTGAGTGTGTAATCTTGGTGTAACTGTTGGATATTTCTAGTGCAGTGAGTCTCCATATTTTAGAGCTCAACGTGGATGTAGTCTATCCATTATTGGATAGGTGAACCACAGTAAATCTTGGCTTGTGTGTGTTTGATCCTTGGATGCTTTCTTGTGTGTTTGTTGGATTTGTGTAATTGATTGATTTAGGCTTAAGTTATAACAGTGGTATCAAAGCCAAAGTCCTAAGGAGGTATCTAGGTTAAGATCGATCCAGTCGCGACAAATTGAAAAAATTAGGGTTTGTTTGTCAGAATTTGGGGGTTTTTCGATCGAGAGGTTTTCTAGATCATTAGGGCTTTGATTCTTGCTGAGTCTTGGGTTAATTCGTGAGTATAGGTCACAAACACAAGGGATCGATTAATTCGTGACAAATTGAAAAATTAGGGTTTGTCAGGATTTAGGGGTTTTTCGATTCAGAGGTTTTTCAGATCTTTAGGGCTTCGAATCTTGTTGAGTTTGATTGAATTCGTGAGTCTGAGTCACAAACACGAGTCAGGGAGTGAAATCTTGTTTTTGTCTAGGGTTATTGTCACGGTTACAGAATCATGAGCGCTACTCGTATGGAGATCTCCGAATACGATGGGAATATTGATTTCAACACATGGAAGAAGAAGATGAAAGCCCTCATTTCTCACAATAAGGTAGGGGTTGCTTTGGAAAAAGACACCATAAAGTGGTCTGAGGAGAAACTGAAGAAGAAATCTAAAGTTGACGAGGAGGCCTATAATCTAATCATAATGAACCTGTCTGATGTTGTCCTGCGGAAGGTAGACGGCATGGAAACACGGCTCAGGGGTAAACTCGAATCTCTATATTCGTTACAGTCTGCACCTAATTTAGCATTTCTTAAAGGTGCTCTGTTTTCGTATAAGATGGATGTGACTAAGTCTGTGGAAGAAAATCTTCATGAATTCTTAAAGATGACATTAGTGTTGAAAGGTACTGATCAGGAGTTAGGAGATTCTAGTTTAGCAATGATATTGTTGAATTCTTTGCTTGATGAGTATTTAGTGGTGAAAAATGCTTTACAATACACTGGACAATTCCCAGTGTTGACCTGATTATAGCTAGCCTAAAATCCAGAGAGTTAGAGTTGAGAATCCAGAAGAGAAACAGGAATAATTTGTTTGTCAAAGGTAGAACAGATTCTGTACAATTAGGAAGAGATAATAGTAAGAACTTCCAACAATGCACGAATTCTAAAACTAAGAAAAAAGGGAGGAATAATAAGGCTAAGGGAGAAACTAGGAAGTGTTTCCACTGTAATAAGTCTGGCCATCTTAAAAAGAATTGTTATGACTGGATAAAGAAACAAAAACAACACAGTATCGAGAGTAATTTAGCCATCACCAGTACTGATATTGAAATTTTAGAAGCTCTCACAGTCTCAAACCAAGCAAGTAGTAAGGATTGGGTCCTAGATTTTGGATGCACTTTTCATATGAGTCCAAACATTAAATGGTTCCAAAACCTTAGGAAAGAAGAATTTGAAACTATGTTCATGGGTAATAATCATTCTTGTAAGGTCCAAAGTATAGGAAACATAACTATTAGGTTGAACAATGGTAAAACCATAATGTTAACCAGAGTGAGGTACATACCTGATCTTAAACGAAACCTAATTTCGTTAGGAACATTGGATGAAGCTGGATGCAGTTATAAGGCAGAAAATGGGCCATAGTAGTTTATAAAAATAATGAAATTTTGCTTGAAGGGGTCAAACAAAATGGGCTGTACATCCTGTGTGGCCAACATTTTGCATCCACTGTTAATTCTGCTTTATTATCTACTAATCTAACTGCTGCAGAGAAATGGCATTTGAGACTAGGCCACATAGGCTAGCTAGAAAGGTATGACAGTTTTAAGCCAGCAAGGCTACTTTGGTAAGGAATCCATATCTGAATTAAGTTTCTGTGAAATTTGTGTATTGGGCTAACAGCACAGAATGAGTTTCCAAAAGGGAACTCATCTGGCTGAAAAATGTTTGGATTATTTACATGTGGATCTGTGGGGTCCTGAAAGGGTTAGGGCACATGGAGAGAATTGCTATTTCCTCTCCATTGTGGATGACTATAGCAGGAAAGTATGGGTGTACCTCCTTAAGTTCAAAGATAAAGCCTTATCTAAGTTTAAAGGCTGGAAAACCTTAGTTTAAAACCAAGTTAATAGGAAGGTAAAAGCCCTTAGGACAGACAACGGATTAGAATTCTGCAACCTAGAATTTGACTCTTACTGTGTAGGAAAGGGAATTTTAAGGCATAGGACAGTTAGGGGAACCTCTCAGCAAAATGGGGTTGCTGAGAGAATGAATAGAACCCTACTAGAGAGGGTTAGATGCCTTTTATTTACTGCCGGTCTACCAAAACTTTCTGGGGGGAAGCATTAGGTACAGCAGCCTACCTAATTAATAGAAGCCCATCAAGCTCCATAGACTTTAAGTGCCCTGAAGAGAGGTGGTCTGGAAGGAGACCATCTCTTGAACACTTGAGAGTGTTTGGATGTGTTGCATATGCACACACATGGGATGGGAAACTAGAGCCAAGATCCCTTAAGTGTGTTTTTCTAGGGTATCAAGAAGGAACCAAGGGCTATAGGCTTTGGGAAAGGGCAGCCCCAAGGGTTAGAGTAATTGTTAATCGAGATGTGATTTTCAATGAAGCTGTCTTTCCTTGCAAATCTGGTACTAACAATGCATGTAGCTCACAAGAAGATTCTAAAAATCCTGGACAAACTGGGATAACTTAGTTTGAGGTGGAGCCTTCAACCTACTCTAATCAACATATTTAAACACATGAACCTGACTCACTTGAAGACCAGCCACAGCAAACCTTAGAGCAGGATAATGATCAAGATCCTCATGTGAGTACTGAAGTGGATGAACCTGATGATCTGGCCTAATATCAATTAGCCAGAGACAGGGTCAGAAGGGAAATCAGACCTCCCACAAGGTACAACTATGCTGACCTGATCTATACAACACTCCCTTGGTTCGAGAAATACAGATCGAACACGATACTTATGCTGAGGCAATGAGATCTGAGGACAGCAAAGAATGGGTGGCTGCAATGAAAGAAGAAATGGATTCACTGCATTTGAACAATACTTGGAAACTTGTCCCAAAGCCTAGAGATTAGAAGTTAGTGGACTGTAGGTGGCTCTACAAACTGAATAAAGGAATCAACCAATCTGATCCACCAAGATTCAAAGCCAGGTTAGTGGCTAAGGGCTACACGCAGAGGGCAGGTATCGATTTCACTGAAATATTCTCTTCAGTAGTTAAATTTAAAACTATTAGACTCATGCTTGCAATTGTTGTCCAATATGACTTAGAGATAGAACAGTTGGATGTTAAAACTGCTTTTTGCATAGTGAATTGGATGAAAAGATATTCATGAGTCAACCCATAGGTTTTAAGGATAAGCAACTGCCTGATTATGTATGCTTACTTAATAAATCACTGTATGGACTTAAACAGTCTCTTAGGCAATGGTATAAGAGGTTTGATGCATTCATAGTAGGAAGTGGATTCACTAAAAGCATATATGATAATTGTTTATATTTTGCTTGCATCAATAACATGCCAATATATCTTCTGTTGTATGTAGACGACATGTTACTGATTAGTAAGTCAATGTCTCAGATTAATAAACTAAAAGCCAAATTAAGTGCTGAGTTTGACATGAAGGACTTAGGAAGAGCAAAGAAAATCCGAGGAATGATAATTGATAGAGATAGAAGTGCAAATACCCTTAAACTTCATCAATTCCCATACCTACATAAACTGGTTACTAAATTTGGCATGGATGACTCCAAAATTGTAGCAATGCCCCTTGCAAGTCATTTCATACTTAGTAAGTTACAGTCTCCAAAAACAGAATCTGATATGCTGCAAATGGAAAATGTCCTGTATTCAAATGCCATAGGTTCTGTGATGTATGCCATGATAAGCACCAGACCTGATTTAGCTTATGCAATATCACTATTGAGTAGATTTATGTCGAATCCCAGAAATGAACATTGGAATGCTCTAAAGTGGTTGCTTAGGTATATAAACTGTACTGTTCATATTGGTTTCATTTTCTGTAAAAGATATGCATCACTTGATCTGGTTGGGTATGTAGATGCTGATTTTGCAGATGATAGAGATAGGAAATCCACTATTGCATACTATTTCACATTGGGAGGCAACTATGTTAGCTGGAAAGCACAGTTGCAACCACTGGTTGCATTGTCAACCACAGAAGCAGAATACATAGCAGTTTCAAATGCTTTCAAGGAAGCAACGTGGTTACAGGGAATTCTGAAAGAAGCAAATTTGTTGAATGGCAGCAACAGTCTACTCAGACAGCCAGAGTGTCATCCACCTGAGTAAGAACCCAGTTTACCATGAAAAAACAAAACATATGGATGTCAGGCATCACTTCGTTAGACCTGATTGCAAAAGGAAAACTTAATCTCCAGAAGGTACCAACTGAAGAAAATCCAGCAGACATGGGAACCAAAGTCATGACCACATCCAAGTTCAAGCACTGCTTGAACTTACTTCACATCAGTTAGCCAAATTTTGTAGAGCTGAGAAGAAATATGGGAATAGCTTACTACATTAAAGGAGGTCCAACAGAAGTAGGGAAGGCAGTATGTTGGCTTCAAGGTGGAGACTGAAAGTGTTATGAAGCCAAACGACGTCGTTCTCATTTTAGTTGAATGAACGAATCCTGAGCGTTGATTCAAGACAGATCCGACGACTCACAATCGCTAAGTGTCTACCATATAAAAGAGGGTAAAATAGTGAATGAGAAGGATCGCGTGTTTTAGTCTGTTCTTGGTTAGGGTTCTATCGAATGTAAAAGGGGCAATCAATTAGGGCTTAATTGCTGGGGTTATTCTTTGTTGTAATCGAGGCAGGATTGTTAAAGGGGTTGCATTCCCTTTGAGGCTAGATTAGTTCTCTGGAGTCTTGCTAGTTACTGATAGAATTAGAGTGATTAGGTCTGGATTGAGTGTTGCTCTGTTTCAGTTGATTGGGTGTGTAATCTTGGTGTAACTATTGGATATTTCTAGTGCAGTGAGTCTTCATATTTTGGAGCTCAACATGGATGTAGTCTATCCATTATTGGATAGGTGAACCACGGTAAATCTTGGCTTGTGTGTGTTTGATTCTTGGATGCTTTCTTGTGTGTTTGTTGGATTTGTGTAATTGATTGATTTAGGCTCAGGTTATAACACTATAGAATAATCATCACTTTAGGAAAGCAGAACAATACTGCCAGTGAAAAACCTGTAATCTTACTAATGCAATACTTTATTTCCTTATTTGTTATAATATACAAAAAATATAAACCACTGTTTCATTTACTATTGATTGTTTAACAAAATAAATAAATTTATATCAACCTAATAATTAAAACATCAGATAAAATAATACTTTACCATAATATGATGATATTGCACAAATTTTACACACATATTCTTTTAAAAAGAAAAAAAAAATATAATAATTAAATATATAAATACATAGACATAAATATGTAATTGCAATATTAATTGCTGAATCTATATTATTGATAATTCAAAAGTCGTATTCAAATTAAATGTTCAAATTCAATTGCACATTATCCGAATAGTTGCTTTAATCATCAATAACAATTATATTCTTCAATAAACAGTTGACTGTTCACATTACGATTGTCCGAATTCTTTGTTTATGAAACGTCATTCAATAATATTTATATCTATGTAAGGATAATCAAATAGACTCTGTAATTCATCTAACAAGTCATACAGTATTAACAAATTGCAGACAAAAGACCAACAATTGATAATCTAAAGGCCAAGAAAGCAAGAACACACGGTAAATAATGTTGAATAATTTCTCTTATATTTTTCCTATACATATATTGTGGTATCTTTATATGTCAACTTTAATAAATTAATACGATTTCATTGTTTCATCTTATCAGTTGAAGGAGACATGTCAGACAGACATGTTGACCTAAGAGAGATTCAGCAAAAAATTAAAGCCAACCTAGAAAAACTGAACGCTGCTAGAGAGAGAAACAACAATATTATGATTGGTCTGTTAGAAGTAACAGACTCAATCATGAATATTCTCTCATATTTAAATCAACGTGATTCTCTTCTTTCTACCAAGGAAATGGAGCTTGATATCTGTCAAAGAAGAATATAAACATCAACTATGTACACATCTTTCTAATCAATAAAGTATATGCAATATTGCGATTCTATTGTTTTTCATGAATTATAATATGATACCTAAAACACGATCCATAAAAATATCGAAGAAAAAGTTAACACAACAACAAGAATAAAAAAAAACTTATATCTTTATTCTATAATAAATTGATTTCAACAATAAATGATTTCAAAAGTCAGAACATGTTGACGCTTGATTTTGGGCGAGCGACTTGCGTGGGAAAGCAGCTGGTGACTCAGGAGACACACGTGATGGATCCATGAGATTTGAATATGGAGCTGAGATTATATATTTTGCAGAAAATATAAATAAAAGATTGGCAAGATGGGGTTTTTATAGTGGTTCGGATGCAACAAGCGACTCCTACATCCACTGTTATTTTATTTGATCTCTCACTATTTCTATGAATTTGCCCGTAAGGCATACAAAGATGAAGATATACAGTGTTTTTGCAGAGAGAAAGAATTGAAGCTAAATCTCAGCCTAGCCACCAGCCCCCTTCTCTTCGGGAAGAGAAAATGCACATTTATTCACATTTGCACTCAAGCACTCAATGCAATGAGTGTTTTGCAAGCTGCCTTGACACATGGAAGGCTCTCGTCCATTCATCTCTTTGAAATGAGATAAAATTGGTGAGAATATCTTTGGAGATATGGGCTTGACAACTGATACAAAGAGACATTAATTGTGCTGACATAGGCTTGACTTTTGAGGCATAACAGTTACTAAAGTTATAATAAAAGAACAAATATTATAAAAATTTAAGGACGCATAATTACCCATTTGTTATTGTTTATGATTTCAGAAGAGGATTTGATAGAGGAGTTGAAATCCCATTCATTCAAAAAGCAAGTTCAACTATGTTTACTTGAAATAAATAAACTTCCCAAACCAAAGACTTCAACAAACTTTAAAAAAAATTATATACCTTTTTTAACAAATTAAAACAAAAAAATATATATATTTTTTTAACTTTTGTATTAAAAAAATAACTATTTAGTTTATTCTGCACATTGTAATATTAATTATTATTTTACAATACTAAAAATCCCAAAAGTTTCTTTAACCTTTCACTATCCACCGCTCATTATCCCAATGGTCAGTTTTAAATATCTTCAAAAAGTGTGTATGTTTATGAAAATATTTATGTTTGTATTCTGACTCTTTACGTTTATCCAGCGCATTATAATGTTTGTTATTATTGCACATTATTAAGTTAACACAAAATTTTATTGAACCTTTCGGTTCCCACAATTGATCACCCGAAACATCGTAAACACGTATCATCAATAAGTGTGTCTATTTATGATAAGTTATCTATTAATATTCTATCGTTTCACATTCTATTGTTTCTATATAAAGATAAGAAAAAACAATTTCAATCATCATAGAATTTCAAACATTGTTTTTGCTTCAAAATTTTATTTCAAATGGCAGAATCATCACAAGCAACCACAACACAAGGTAATAAACATTCAACAATGTCTGTTATATTCATTGTTATATATCTATTCTCATATTTGTCTGTTGTTTACAGATCGAGCAGGAATCTCACACACACAGGCGAAGATAAAAGAAATTCTGAAGAACGTTAGCGCCAACATGGCCAATATGAGCGGTGTGTTGGAGTTGTCAACTACTTCAATATTATTGAGTTACACAGATGCATTCGGGGGTCTTGCTACCCGATCAGATTCAACAATTATTCGGCATGATTTAATATGAATATGACTTTTGAATTATCAATAATATAGATTCAACAATTAATATTGCAATTACATATTTATGACTATGTATTTATATATATTTAATTATCATTTTTTAAAGAATATGTGTATAAATTTTTTACAATATCATTATATTATTATAAAGCATTATTTTACTTGATGTTTTAACTACTAGATTGTTATAAATTTGTTTATTTTGTTCAACAATCAATAGTAAATTAAACAATGGTTTATGTTTTTGCTATATTATAATAAATAAGGAAATAATATATTGTATTAGTAAGTTTACAGGTTTTTTCACCGGCAGTACTGTTCGGCTTTTAGTGAGTTATTATTATTCTATAGTACAGTGGCAAACAATATGATGATAATTTTGTTGGGCACATGCATGAGCAAATAGTGATAACAACTTTTTGTAAAATAGTTTGCTGCACAGATTTTGTCCAGTTTAGTAGTTGACAAATAATTTGTTCACACGGGGATTTTACTTCTTGTCAATGTTCGTCGCCATAGTCGTCATAGAATAGTGTTAACAGCTATGACCAAATTGTTTGTTACACAGATTTGTTAAACTCGGATGTTTCCAAATAAATTATTCGGCATGTTCGTTTGACAGCTTTCAGCAAAATAGTTCGCTGCACATTTTTTTTTTCCAGTTTAGTAGTTGACAAATAATTTGTTGGCATAGAATAGTGTTAAGATCTATGATCAAGTTGTTCATTAGACATATTTATTAAACTCGGATGTTCCCAAGTCAATTGTTCGGCATGTTCGTTGTCTAGTGAAATGAGTACTAATGATTGTCCCTATTGTTCGGCCATGTCACTGAATAATTTCAAAACATAAATGAGAAACTTGAGTTATAATTGATATATTGATTTTAGTATATTTTTTACTTGTACAAGTTTGATGACTTGTTTAACTTTCTTATCAATAGACATGTTGTTGTTTTTGCATTTTTTTTCTTGAAATTATTTATGTTTGAAGTCAATTGATTCAATTTGAATCGTTCATTTCTTATTTCTTATGGCTTGTTGAATTTTTTTATCAATATACATGTTGTTGTTTTTGCATGAGTTGATTCAATTTGAATTATCTGTTTATTATTTCTTATAGTATATGGTGATGAGTTTCTAAATTATGAATTGCAAACTAAAGAATATATATGTATAGAATATACTTTATTTATGAAAAAAAACTATGTACAATGCGGTTGTCTAATTATGTTGTTGCTGGTTTTGGAGTTCAAGTTCTCTAGTAGCAATCAAGAACTCACGTCGAGTTAAGTAAGAGATAATATCTATGGTTGAATATGTTATTTCTAACAGTCCATTGATAATATCTTTCAAATTTGTGCTAGCATCGTGAACGAAATAGAGACAGCAGCGAAAACAAAATAACAATAAAGCAAATCACAGATAATAAACACAGAGAAAATAACACGCGCGATTTACCCTGGTTTACCCAATATGTGTTACGTCCAGCCGAGTCAATATTATTGCAATATTTTCTCACCTCTCTCTCTCTTTTACAATGAATGAATTGCCTTATGATTTGCTATCACACTCATAATAAGATAAAAGTATGTTTATATACTAAGTTTAAGTGACAAAACCTAGTTTACAAGAATTCTTATTCTTAAGTCCAACCCAATAAGGAATTAATAACTTAAAAAAATCCTACATCGGTTATACATGGAAAATGCCCAAACTGCCTATGGGCCCGGGGGCGCTGCGTAACCCAATGCATTGTGTAGATATATGTAAAGTTTAATATATTAATATGATTTCATTCTTTCATCTTATTAGTTGAAGCAGCCAGGTCAGACAAACAAGTTGAATTAACAGAGATTCTGCAGAAAGTTGAGGCCAACCTGGAAAAATTGAACGCTACTAGACAAAGCAACACAGATAATATGAATGGCTATCAGAAATAACAAAGCCAACCATGAATATTCTGTCGAAATTAAATCGACGTGATTCCCTACTTGTTGCCAAGGAAGAGAAGCTCAACATTCGTCGAGGAAAAATATAAACATCATCTACGTACTCATTTTTTTAATCAATAAAATATATAGAAATTGAGAGTATATTGCTTTCCATGAATTTTAATACGATACCTAAACACGATTAATAAAAATATCAAAGAAAAAGTTAATACAACAACAATAATTGAAAAACATATATCTTTATTCTATAAAAAATTATTTTAACAGTAAATTATTTCAAAAGTCAGAACACGAACATGATAAATTTAAAAAAAAAAAAAAAAATCATTTTTTTCGACTGTAACTTATCATAATTCCCTAATGTTTGAATTATTTGTTCTTTATCAGTCTTTGGAATTTGTTAACCATACTTCATCTGTCTTGTGAATCTATTAATACAGTAATGCATTACTCAAACAAAGTAAACATCCGTCTGTTCATTTTTAGTACCACGTTTTTTTGACACATGATAGAAACCTTTTCTAAATTTTACTAAAAATATATACAGAACAAATGATTAAATAAATATTAAATTATTTGAAGTCGTCAATTTTAACTCCCATTGTAAATTGAAAGGCCATTATGTCAGAGATATTGGGCATTTTGTCATCATATGTTAATAAAGATATAATAAAAGAACAAATATTATAAAAAATAAAGGACAAATAATTACCCATTTGTTATTATTTAATATTTGAGAAAAAGATTCGATAAAGAAGTTGAAATACCATTAATTCAAAAAGCAAGTCCAACTATGTTTACTTGAAATAGACAAAATTCACAAACCAAAAACTTTAATAAAAATTAAAAAAAAAAATTATATACGATTTTTAACAAATTAAAGCAACAAAAAATATATTTGTTGAAGTGAAGACTGAAAAACGATGCCGCTTTAATATTAAATGAAACGCAGAGTTTTTGGCTTGAATTTATCTGTGCATCCTGTCCATCCAAGCTGTGTAGATCCAACGGCTGAAGACATGTCAAAAAATCAGCAGGATAAAAGAGGGGAATAGTTCACTGTACATTAGATCTGATTTTTGCGTTTTTCTGCAATTCGTTCTTCAGTTCTTGATTGATTTTTCTGCAGTTTTTAGAATCATTGTAACTAGGTAGATTGATTAGCGATTGTTAGTTAATCTGAGGGTAGTTTTACTCTTGTGGCTTGAGAATTCCAGGTGAGAGTTCTTGGGTGAGTTACAGGTTGATTCTTGGCTAGAAATATAGAGGATTTTATCTGGTTGTGTTGGATCTTGTACTGTATTGATATTATTCAGATTAGTAGTGTTGTGAGCTCTCCATTCTCGGAGCTCAACGTGGACGTAGATTATCCAAATAGGATAATCGAACCACGGTAAAAATCTTGCGTTTCTTGTGTGGATGTGTTGTGTAATCTGTGTGGAGTTTGAATCTGGTTTATGTTTGTGTTTGTTGGCTCAGTATAATAGTGGTATCAGAGCTATTAGACAATAGGCTTGATCGATTTAGAGACTGTTCAGTGATTTAGGGTTTCTGAAAAATTAGGGTTTGTCTAAAATTGGGGGGTTTTTCAAATTAAGGCTTCCTTAGCAATCTTGAGTCCTAGTTTACAGATTCGAGTGGTAAAGTCACTGATTGAGGAAATCTTGGTGAAGATTCAGGTCTGAGTCTTAGTAATTTGTTCAAGATTTACATTGTCAGTTCGGTCTAGGGTTTCTTGAGTCAGTATCAAATTTTTCAAACACTAAGATGTCAACTACACGATTAGAAATCACTCAGTATGATGGCAAGATAGATTTTGGGAGTTGGAAAAAGAAAATGAAGGCACTGCTGTCCCACAACAAGGTGGGAATTGCCCTGGAGAAAGACGAAACCAAATGGCCAGAAGAGAAGCTGAAGAAGAAGGATGAAATCAATGAGGAAGCGTACAACCTCATAGTGATGAATGTGTCAGACAACGTCCTGCGGAAGGTAGATGGGCTAGAAACACCTCTAGCCCTATGGGGTAAACTCGAAACTTTATATTCTTTACAGTTAGCACCTAACCTTGCATTTTTAAAGGGTGCTTTATTTTCGTACAAAATGGATGGTTCTAAATCAGTTGAGGATAAGTTAGATGAATTCCTTAAGATGACTTTAATTCTTAAAGGTACTGATCAGGAACTAGGTGAGACTAGTTTAGCAATGATCTTATTAAATTCCTTAACTGAGGACTACATAGTTGTAAAGAATGCCCTTTAGTATTCAGGGACCGTGCCTAGTCTGGATTTAATAGTTGCTGGTCTTAAAGCTAGGGAATTAGAGCTTAAGGTTCAGAAAAGATCTGGGAGTAACTTGTTTGTAAAGGGTAGGGCAGAATCTAGTCAAACAGGAAAGTCTATTCAGAACCAACATGGGTCTAAAAACAAGAAAAAATGGAAGGGAAACAATAACAAAAAATCAGACACTAGGAAGTGCTTCTTTTGCAATAAACCTGGTCATATCAAGAAAAACTGTTTTGAATGGTTGAAGAAAAATAAACCGAGTAATACTGAGAGTAATCTTGCTTCTAGTGATAACCAATGGGGGGAGCCTGAGGTCTTGACAATATCAACATCTGATACTGCTAAGGAATGGGTCTTGCACTCAGGTTGTTCCTTCCATACGAGTCCACACAAAAACTGGTTCCAGAACCTAGAATCTCAGGAAACAGAAACTGTTTATATGGGGAATAACCAAGCATGTAGGCTGAAGGGTATAGGCAGTATAACCCTTAAGCTTACTAATGGAAAAATTGTAAAGTTGACTAATGTTAGGTATATCCCTGAATTAAAAAGGAATCTTATTTCTTTAGGAACTCTTGATGAGGCTGGGTGTTCCTATAAGGCTAACAATGGTTGTTTATATGTGTACAAAAACCAGAACTTGGTTCTCAAAGGGGAAAAGAGGAATGGTCTTTACATTTTATGTTGTGATTCTGACCCTGAATGCTTTAGCACAGTTCTGTCACCCACCAAGCTTACTATAACTGAAAAATGGCACCTTAGGCTAGGACACATGAGTCAGAAGGGCATGCACATCCTTAGTAATCAGGGAGGTTTTGGAAAGGACACCATCAGTAACCTGGAATTTTGTGAAACTTGTGTGTTAGGAAAACAACATAGACTTAGTTTTTCAAAAGGAACTCACCTAGCCAAGAACTGCTTAGAGTACTTACATTTTGACCTCTAGGGACCTGAAAAAATTAAATCCCATGGTGGGAACAGCTATTTCTTATCCATTGTAGATGACCACAGTAGAAAGGTCTGGACCTTCCTCCTAAAGACCAAAGATCAGGCTTTGACCAAGTTTAGGGATTGGAAAACACTGGTAGAAAACCAATCAAGAAGAAAGTTAAGGCACTTCGCACAGACAATGGTCTAGAATTCGCAATTCTGAATTTGACAACTTCTGTAAAGAACATGGTATTTTGAGACATAGAACTGTAGCTAGGACACCCTTACAGAATGGTGTGGCAGAAAGGATGAACCGTACCTTACTAGAAAAGGTTAGGTGTCTCTTGTTTACTTCAGGGTTACCAAACACTTTTTGGGGGAAAGCCCTAGCCATCACAACCTATCTTGTGAATAGGAGTCCTTCTACTGCTATAAATGGAAAGTGTCCTGAAGAAATCTGGTCTGGTAGAAGACCAGACTTAAGCCATTTGAGGATTTTTGGGTGTGTTGCCTATACACACACTATAGGAGGAAAACTTGAACCTAGGTCTACCAAGTGCATATCTTTAGGTTACCAAGAAGGCACAAAAGGGTATGGATTGTAGGATAGGGAGACACCATGGGTAAAGATTATTGTAAGCAGAGATGTTGTGTTTAATGAATGTGAATTCCCTTGCAAAGGGTCTGCCACTGATCAAGGAAGCATCAAAAACACTGAACCAGACCCTAATCCAACTGGAAGTACCTCAATTGAGGTGGAGCAACTCACACATCAGCCTCACTTCACCCAAGCTGAAACTAAAACCCAAACAGAATCTGAAACTAAATCTGAACAACCAGCAGAAGAAACCACTGAAGAGACATTTGAACACTAACCAACTGACCTCCAACAGTACCAACTGGCTAGGGACAGAGCCAGAAGAGAGGTAAGGCCACCAGCTCGTTATTCTTATGTAGAACTAATTTTTTCTGCTTTGCTTGCAGGTACAGAGGTCCAGAGGACAAAACCAGAGACTTATGATGAAGCTATGAAGTCCAAGGATAAAGAAAAGTGGGAAGCAGCAATGAGGGCAGAGATGCACTCTCTGAGGTAAACAGAACCTGGACTTTGGTACCCAAACCCAAAGATCAGAAGCTGATCCAATGTAAGTGGTTCTATAAACTTAAGGATGGTATTTCAAGTTCTGACCCACCTAGGTTTAAAGCCAGGCTAGTTGCCAAAGGCTACACCCAAAGAGAGGGAATAGACTTCAATGAAGTCTTTTCCCCTGTGGTGAAATATAAAACCATCAGATTAATGTTAGCTATTGCCGCTCACCATAATCTAGAATTAGAACAACTAGATGTGACTACTGCTTTTCTGCATGGAAATTTGGATGAGAAAATTTATATGTGCCAGCCTATAGGATTCATTGATGTTAGGGCCCCTGACCATGTATGCCTGCTCCGTAAGTCACTATATGTCCTCAAACAGGCCCCGAGGCAGTGGTACAAAAAGTTTGACACCTTTATGATAGGCTTGGGATTTAGGAGAAGCAAGTATGATAGCTGCTTCTACTTTGACCTTGATAAAAATCTGACCATTTATCTTTTGCTATATATTGATGATATGCTGTTAATCAGTAGATCCAAGCCTAGGATACAAGATCTGAAAAAGAAATTAAATTTAGAATTTGACATGAATGATTTGGGAAATGCTAAGAAAATATTAGGGATGGTAATATCTAGAGATAGGAGGAACAACTGCTTAAAACTAGGACAGAGTGCTTATTTGCAGAAAGTAATAAACAAATTTGGTATGAATGACTCAAAACCTGTCACAATGCCCTTGGCAAATCATTTCATACTTAGTAAAGAACAGTGTCCTAAATCTGAAGTTGAGTTGATAAAAATGAATGATATCCCCTACTCAAATGTGATTGGCTCCTTAATGTATGCTATGATAAGCACTAGACCTGATTTGTCGTTTGCTATATCACTTCTTAGTTGATTCATGTCTAACCCTGGCAGTGAACACTGGACTACCCTTAAATGGGTTCTAAGATACATTAACAGTTCTTTGAATGTTGGTTTAAAGTATAGTAAGAACAATACTGTGCTTGATCTTGTTGGGTTTGTAGATTCAGATTTTACAGGTGATAAAGACACCAGAAAATCCACAAGTGCTTACTGCTTTACACTTGGAGGAAACTGCATATGCTGGAAATCTCAGTTGCAGCCTATAGTTGCACTTTCATCAACTAAGGCAGAGTACATAGCCATTGCTGATGTGATTAAGGAGGCTGTGTGGTTACAAGGGGTTCTTGACAGAAGCAAATCTTACTGAAGGGAAGGTCACAATTTACTTAGATAGCCAGAGTGCTATACATCTGAGTAAGAACCCAGTTTATCACGAGAGGACCAAACATGTTGACGTAAGATTTCACTTTGTAAGAGATGTGGTAGCCCAAGGATTAATTGAGCTGAAGAAAGTCCCCACTGAAGAAAATCCAGCCGATATGGGGACCAAGATCATCACACCAGCAAAAGCGAAGCACTGCTTGAAGTTGTTGTCCATGGAGTAATTCAATACCAACTGGAGCTATGAGGGATATGGTTAGAGTCTACTGCACTACTGATTAGTTTTCAAGTCTTCAAGGTGGAGATTGTTGAAGTGAAGACTGAAAAACGATGCTGCTTTAATATTAAATGAAACGCAGAGTTTTTGGCTTGAATTTATTTGTGCATCCTGTCCATCCAAGTTGTGCAGATCCAACGGCTGAAGACATGTCAAAAAGTCAGCAGTATAAAAGAAGGGAATAGTTCACTATACATTAGATCTGATTTTTACGTTTTTCTGCAGTTCGTTCTTCAGTTCTTGATTGATTTTTCTGCACTTTTTAGAATCATTGTAACTAGGTAGATTGATTAGCGATTGTTAGTTAATCTGAGGGTAGTTTTACTCTTGTGGCTTGAGGATTCCAGGTGAGAGTTCTTGGGTGAGTTACGGGTTGATTCTTGGGTAGAAATAGAGAGGATTTGATCTGGTTGTGTTAGATCTTGTACTGTATTGATATTATTCAGATTAGTAGTGCTGTGAGCTCTCCATTTCCGAAGCTCAACATGGACGTAGATTATCCAAATAGGATAATCGAACCACGGTTAAAATCTTGTGTTTCTTGTGTGGATGTGTTGTGTAATCTGTGTGGAGTTTAAATCTGGTTTATGTTTGTGTTTGTTGGCTCAGTATAACAATATATATATATATATAATTTTAAAACTCTTATATTAAAAAAAAAATAACTATTCAGTTTACCCTGGTCAATGTAATATTAATTATTATTTGATAATACTGAAAACCCAAAAGTTTCTTCAACGTTTCATTGTCCATCGCTCATTATCCCAATTGTCAGTTTTAAAAACTTCAAAAAGTGTGCATGTTTGTGAAAAGTTGTTTGTTGGTAGTCTGACTATTTACATATATCCTGTACATTATAATGTTAATTATTATTGCACATTATTAAGTTAACACCCTTTCGGTTCCCACAACTGATCACCCGAAAAGTCTCATCAATAGTGTGTAAATTTATGATAAGTTGCCTATTAATATTCTATTGTTTCTATATAAACATAAGAAAATACAATTTCAATCATCATAGAATTACAAACATCGTTTTTGTTTAAAAAAATTATTTCAAATGGCAGAATCTTCACAAGCAACCACAACATATGATAATAAACATTAAACACTATCTGTTATATTCATTGTTACATATCTATTCTCATTTATATATGTTGTTTACAGATCAAGCATGACTGTCACACACACAGGCGCAGATCAAAGAAATTCTAAAGAATGTTAGCATCAGCATGGACAATCTCAATGGTGCTTGCACAAATTTGAAAGATATTATCAATGGACTACTAGAAATAACTTATTCAACAATAGATATTATCTCTTACTTAACTCGACGTGAGTTTTTGATTGATGTCAGATAACTTGAACTCCAAAACCAGCCGCAACATAATTAGACAACCGCATTGTACACGGTTTTTTTTATAAATAAAGTATATTATATACATATATATTCTTTAGTTTGCAATTTGTAATTTAGAAATTCATCACCATATACTATAAAAAATAACAAACAGATAATTCAAATTTAATCAACCAATGCAAACACAATAACATATCCAATAATAACAAAGTTAATTAAGTAATAAGAAATAACCAACGAACAATTCAAATTGAAGAGGCAAAGATCTGACACATAAATTAACACTAAAACGAGAAGCAATGCAAAAACATAAGCATGTCCATTGATAAAAAAGTTAAACAAGTACATAAAAATATGAAAAACAAAGATCTTATACAGAAATTAACACCAAAACAAAATATATTATCATTTTGCTATAATCTATTTTTTCGTTCTCCCTCTTTTTGATGGTCTACCTCTGCCTCTTTTTTCTTTCTCCACATCTTTTCCTGCAGATGATACTTGTACTGCATTTTTATCAGGCATTCTTTGATATGAACAGAAAGACATAGTCTTCATTTGCTGCAACACCTCTAAATAACACTTTTCAGCCTACAATAAACAAAATAATTTTAAAATTATATATTAACAAATTAAAAGTTAAATAAGAATACATTACATTTAGAAACACATATTGATTCAAGTCTACCCTGCAAATTTTCTACATTCAAAGCCAACTGATGTTTTTCATTTTTTAGCTCTCTATTTGTGTTCCAATAACAAAACACAAAAACGATAAATAATAGTTGATAAAACATGACATTTAAAATAATTAAAAAAACAAAAATATTCTAAAACAATTCTAATACCTTCTTTCTCGAGTCAAAATACAAGCTTTTGTATTTTGCATGACAAAGACACACATTCTCATGAGGAGAATACTTTGTTTCTTGACTTTGTATAAGTTTTGTTAAGTAATCAAGTTTGTCTTCCAACTTCTTCTTTTGAGAAACTGGTACATCATCTGCTACTTCCTCAAATACAACAGCTTCATCATCTCTCTCTGTAATGACTTCTTTCTACTAGTATTCTTTATAACATATACAATAAAACATACATACTTAGTATATGAAAATAGTTGGGCCCAAATTTTTCTTTACTTACAAAACATAATTCTTTACATATATCAAAATAACAAGTACAGAAAAACTTAACAACAGTGGACAGTAATGCCAATCCTCTCCGCTTGTCGATTTCCCTCAGACCGCTGCTCACCTATTTCCTGCAAAAACATGGAAAAACAACGAGGTGAGCATAAAAATGCTCAGTAAGTAAATCTCTTAACTCTTCTCCTTCTTTGGTTCTTTCCTTACTTAATTTCCTTCTCTTTTCTTTCTCTGTTTCTTTCTCTGTTTCTAACTCTCACTATTCTTTTCTTTCCTTCTACTTCTCTCTATTCTTTCTTTCTTATTCTTTCTATTCTTCCTAACCATGATGAAATTCATGGCAATATGCATGAATAAAATGCATATGCAATAATGCATAAAATGCTTTTTCTTTCTTATTTCTATTTTCTTGTTCTATTTTCTTTTCTTTTCTTTTTCTTTCTATTTATTTCTTTTCTTTCTTGTTTTTCTTTTCTTTTCTTTTCTTGGCTTGTTCAAGCCTTCTCATTCTTTCTTATTCTTATTCTTTCTCATTCTTTCTTATTCTTATTCTTATTCTTTCTTTTCTTATTCTTATTCTTTTCTTATTCTTTGCCGATCGGACTCGGTAGATGTATGGATTTGGAACCTTGGCCGTGTGAGTGATACAATCCTCATCTACATGCACTCTTGCGAACCGTACAACTTCTTCTTTCTTTTTAGGCCACTCAATTAAGGTGGCTTGCATGTAGGAATTCTTCTCGGTACAACTCTCATCCACATACATTCTTATGGGCCGTACAATTCGTCTTCTTCTTATGCCACTCAATTAAGGTGGCGTGTATGTGAGAATTTCTTCTTAGCACTCACGGTTCCCCATCACAACAACCTATTCTTTTCTCTTCTTTTACACTCTCTAATTCTTTGATGCTTATTCTTCCTTTCTCTTTATTCTTAGAGTGTTTTATTCTTTATTCTTTCTTAAGTTTCTACACATACACAATTATATGCATATGGATGGCTCATGCTTAAAATTTCTTACTTACATGCACTTATGAAATGCACATATGCAATGCTTGCATAAAATTAAGGTTTCTACCCAACTCATACTTCACTTAGGCATTTCATCAAACAATAATTATGCATGAACAAACCCTAATTTAATTATCATTCAATTTGTTTCTCAACCATCCAAGAATGAGAGAAAATCTCTCTTGTAGCATCATCATACCTATACGGCAAACACACTCCCAAAAATTTCTCCAATTCTTCCAATTTCAACCCATCATCAAACCATCACATACACTTCTCATATTCAAATATATCCAACAACAAGCATAATTCATCATCAATCTCATCTCAATTTCTCAAGAATCATAACATATACATACTTAAAAGAAATCTCTACTCACTTGAATTCTTAAACTTTAACTTGAGTTGGATTTTGAGTGGAATTTACTTACCTTATGCTTGAGTAGTCTCTCCTAAGCTCTCTACTCTTGTTGGATTCAAATCTTCTCTTAACTCTAAGCATAAACTTCATAAGAACTTAACTTTTACACAAATAAATCATAGATAAAGAGCATGAATTCTTACCTTTTGAAGTCTAGAATCAAAACCCTATAAAAAATCAATCAAAAGCCCTCAAAATCCTTGGAGGAGTGAATGAAAATTTGAGAGAAAATGGAGGAGTACTGTGGCGGTGGAATGAAGGAAATAAGGGTTACAAACCCTTATCATCTTATTTTATAAACTCACTTTCCCATTTTGCCCTTACACTTTTGTGGAAATTCCATCCTTGTCCCTTAATCAATTACCATAATGCCCTCATTTTTATTATATTCTTTATGAAATTCTACCTCTTTTCACTCCCCACTTTTTCAACTAATTTTGAGTGAAAAGACCATTTTACCCTTAATACAAGCACTACAAGAAAACTGGCATTTTGCGTCTAGCAAAATTAGACGCAGAAAGTCACATTTAGACGCTAAGCCATTTTTAGCGTCTAAATTTGGTTGTCACCCCCTTAGTTGCAGTAGGCTGGTCGTAGATTCATAGCGCGTCTATATTGTGGTTTAGACGCAAGAAGTTTTTTTTTTGCAACTAGCAAAATAGTCGGTAAATGCTGGTCAAAATAGTCCCCCAACTTAGACGCTAAAAGTTCAAGGGCAATTTGGTAAAATTGTATAGCGACTAATCAATTAGTTGCAAAATGTCAGTTTTAGTGTCTAATAATTTGTCGCGAATCCCACACAAATTAGATGCCAAAGGTGTAAGGGTAATTTCGTAAAAGGCTTTCGCAACTATTTTATTAGTCGACGAATGTATCTTTTTATGATCAAAATTTAGTGGCTAATTGTAACTCTTTTAGACGCTGAATGTAGAATCCACACTGTTTTCACGACTATTTTATTAGTGGCCAAATGTATCTTTTGGTGACCAAAATTTAGTAGTTAATTATAGTAATTTTAGATGCTGAATGTGGAATCCAATAGGTTTTCTCGACTATTTTATTAGTGGCCGCATGTGTAACGCCCCACTTGAGGTACGTAGTTGTTGTTTCTTCCTTTGCTCTTATTTGAGTTGGTATTTGGTAATATTGAGTGTTGTGTTGAATACTTGCACTGAAATTGGTTGAAAATAAGAAGTTCGGTCATAGCTTGGCAACGGGCGAAGAAGAATTCGCCACGGCGAAGAGGTGGTGAAGCCACGGGGATGTTTCAAGGCTGGGACAGCCACTGCGGCTGACAAGTTTCGCCGCGGCGACAGGCCGATTAAATTGTTTGTTAAGTTTTAGATATTTTCTTCCCTAAGGGCAATTTGACCATTCTACCCCTAATTAGCAGGAAAAGTGGGGAGTAAATGGTAAGGATTTTCCATAGAGAATATGTTGATATGGGGGTGAGTTTGTAATGAATCAACGGATATAGATGGAATTCCCAAAGAAGAGTAAGGGCAAAATGGGAATGCTTGGGTATAATTTCATTAAAAGGAATTAAGAGTAAGCAAACCCCTCATTCTTCTTCTTCAACGCCACTTTCTTCTCTTGTTTCCTCTCAACTTCTCTTTTCTTTTGATCAAGGAGTTCCAAGTGATTTTTGAAGTGATTTGGGGTAGAAAAGCAACCTAAGGCTTTCTAAGGTAAGGATTTCTATTTAAGTTGTGTGATTTGTGAGTTTTAGTTTATATTGAAGTTTGAGGGTTTTTGTTCTTTTGGTTAAGAGTAGAGGAAAAGTCAAGCAAACCAAGTGAAAGGAAGAGTTGGTGAAGTCTCTCCATAACAAGGTAAGTAAACCCCTGACCCAAGTTGAGATTTAAGAATTTTCTTGATTAGGGTTTTGATCGAAATGATGTATTTATGTGATATACATGTGATATGCCATGTATGGAGGTTTAAATAGAGATTTCTATGCTTTGTGAATGTTTAGACCTTGCAAATATGAGAAATGAGTTGTTGGGTTGGAAAGGTAGTTTGAGATGGAATTGAAGGGGTATTGTGAATCCCTTTTTGGAAGTGCTTTCTTTGACAGGTTTTGTGGCTATGTGAAGGGGTTTCTCCCCATTTTGGATGGTTAGAAAAAGATTTAGACTCATTACTATAGTAGAGTTTTATAGTGCACTTGAGTTGTTTGATGAAATGCCTAATAGAGGTTTGAGTATGAGTAGTGAACCTTAATTCTTGCAACATTGCATGTTGGCATTTCATAAGTGCATTAGTGAAGATGAACCATCCATAGGCACTAATTGTGCATTGAAAAGTGACCTAAGAAAGTGTAGGAAACTTGTGTATGCAATTACCCTATGAGTAGAGAGCTTGGTGGATGCATGCAACTACTCTAAGAGTAGAGAGAATGACAAATGCTAGAATAGAGTGAATTAGAAGAGTAGAATAGATGGGTTGATGCTTTGTGATCATCACCCGATAGTTATGGGAATCGGGTTGATGCTTTGTGATCACCACCCGAATAGCCCTTAGAGACGGGTCGATGCTTTGTGATCGTCACCCGATGAGTAGTAAGCAGTGGATGCTTTGTGACCACCACCCGGTTAGTTAATAGATAAGTAGGTTGATGCTTTGTGATCATCATCCAACATTCAGTAGAAGTGGGCTGATGCTTTGTGACCATCACCCGACAGTGACTAGAGACGGGTTAATGCTTGGTGATCGTTACCCAAAAGTCAGGAGAAACGGGTAGGTGCTAGGTGCTCTCCTCCCGATAATTAGGAAAAACCGAGTGGTGCTTTGTGATCCCCACTCGGTAGTCGAGAACGGGTTGGTACTGTGTGAATTCCACCCGATAGTCATGAAGAGTGAGATGGTGCTGTGTGAACGCCATCCGGCCGTACCTCCGGTAAGATGAGGCCATGCTGTTTAGTAGAAACAGATATAGAAATAGAAATAGTATAAGGAAGAATTACGTGTGATACATACGGGGACAGACAGATAGAGGGTTTTACTTACTGAGCATTATTTTGTGCTCACCCTGTTATTTTCCTTTATGGATGCAGGATCTAGGTGTTGATGCAGTCGGAGGGGCGTCGGCAAGCGAGGAGCAATAGCTACTCTGTTTCCCCTGTTTTGTCTTTTAAAGTGAATTTTCGTAAACCACACTCTTTGTGTATAAAAGACATATGACTAATAATGAAAAGAAAACTTTGGGCCCAATTTTCTATTGTTATTATGCATACATTGTGCTAGTTTTCAGCAGTTGTTACATTTTTGGTATCAGAGCAAAGATTTTGGGATTGAACAGTGTACTATTCTCATCGCCACAACGTCCTCTAACCGACTGTGTGAGTAATTCTTTCCTTACAGTAATTGTTTCTTGAGTTCATTAGTGTGATCATTTTGTAGATGAGGCGTAGTTATCGAACTCGCGGTAAGGGTGTGGTGAATGAAGGAGAACCTTCTAACCCACTAGAGTCTACGCCCCTCCCTTGGATGAAGCTAGAATCCGGGGAATTATACGACAAGTTATGGCGAAACTCGGGGAGAGTTGTACCCCTGTCAGTCACTGCCGATTACAAATGTCGAAGGAGGACAACCGGTACCTCCCCGGTATGCAGCAGTGGAACCGATTTACGATCTTTCTAGTCGGCATCAACCTCGAGTTTAAGGGTACTACGAGACCCGTAATAGCAAAAGAGTGGCTTGGGTCGGTAGAGGCGAGCCACGAGTTTATTTCCCATGTCGGGGCAGGGAGAAGATCCGGTATGCGAGTTTCTTGTTTCGGGGTGATGCCCGAATTTGGTGGGAATTAATGGAAGAAACTCATGATGTGACAGTAATGACGTGGGAAGAGTTCAGGCAAGAGTTTGAGGCCGAGTATAGAACAGAGGACCAAGTTCATGAGAAGGTCCAAGAATTTATCGTTTACAGCAAGGGACTAGCACTTTGTGAAAGAGTACTCGGTGAGATTCAACTCTCTTGCAAGGTTTGCACCGGGAATAGTTAGTACTCCGGCCTTGAGAAGGGATAAGTTTGTGCATGGATTGAAGCCGGAGATAGCCCGGGATATAATGACAAGCTCCAACCCTCCTCGAAATTATAGTGAGGCTTTGAGGCGGGCGATGAAGGCGGAGATTTTTTAGAATAAAATCTTCCCCGTCGGATCCTCGACAGGAGGACCGAAGGAGCTACCCTCCGCTCCTCAGAGAGAGAAACATGAGGGTGTAAAGGGTAAAGACATGAAGAATCAGAAGAAGAAGTTTCAGTATAGGCAGAATAGAAAAGAGTGGAAGAATAAGCGAACCTCGGACAGAAGGGTTTCCTCTTTGCCCTAAATGTGGGAGGAATCACCCGGGAGAATGTCTGAGGGATCAGAGAGTGTGTTATAGGTGCCGACAGCCAGGGCACATGATGAGAAATTGTAAAGCTCCTCTTCCACCAACCACTCAGGGTTCAGGAGGTACTGCAAATGCTAGAGTTTTTACTGTGGCCCAGGGGGAAGCAGAGGCCACCCATCCATCCAAGTTATTCGGTCGATTATTATTTCATTCAGTCCATTTATATGCTTTAATTGATTCAGGCGCTACTTATTCGTTCATATCTTATGGGATGCTTGAGAGATTAGGTTTGAAACCTACTAGAACGATTCAACCCATTAAGATAGAACTACCCGATGGGGTTAGTGTTGTGACTCACGAGATCTTGTTAAGAGAGTCCTTAGTGATCCAGGGTAGAGAGTTAACTGTTGACTTAATAGGTTTCGATATGCCCGATTTTGATGTGATTCTGGGCATGGACTTCCTAGGGAGATATGGAGTAGAGATTGGCTGTCGAAAGAAGAAGGCAAGGTTTAACCTCGATGGTGGAGATAAGTTTAGTTTTGGAGAGGGTCATCAGTTGAGCATGCTGATTAGTAGTGTGAAAGCTAGGAAGATGTTGAGAAAGGGGTGTTCGGGATTTATTGCCCATGTAGTGCAGAGTGGTGATGTTCCACAGTTAGAGATTCAGAGGGTGCCAGTAGTTCGAGACTTTCTAGATGTGTTTCCGGAAGAGTTACGGGTTTGCCTCCAGAGAGGGAGGTAGAATTTAGTATCGAACCGGCTCCGGGGAGCACGGGGACACCAATATCTAAAGCCCCTTATCGAATGGCCCCAGCTGAGCTCCAAGAATTAAAGAAGCAACTCCAAGAACTTTTAGATAAAGGTTTTATCCGACCAAGTCATTCTCCTTGGGGAGCTCCAATCCTGTTTGTGAAGAAGAAGGATGGATCACTAAGGATGTGTATTGATTATAGGGAGTTGAATAAAGTTATAGTAAAGAATAAGTACCCACTACCCCGGATAGATGACCTTTTTGATCAGTTGAAGGGAGCGGCAGTGTTCTCCAAAATTGATTTGAGGTCCGGGTATCATCAGGTAAGAGTGGTTGAGCAAGATGTGGCTAAGACTGCCTTTCGTACAAGATATGGGCATTATGAATTTGTAGTGATGCCTTTTGGCTTGACTAATGCCCCAGCAGTTTTTATGGACTTGATGAACAGGGTATTCCATGAATACTTGGATCAGTTCATTGTTGTCTTCATCGACGACATTCTGATTTACTCAAAGTCAAGAGAAGAACATGAGAAACACTTGAGATTAGTATTGCAACAGCTGAGAGAAAAGAAGTTGTGTGCTAAATTCTCTAAGTGTGAGTTTTGGCTTAACCAAGTGATATTCCTGGGTCATACCGTGTCGAAGGAAGGGATTTCAGTAGATCCGAGTAAAGTGCAGGCAATCCTGGAATGGCAAAAGCCGAGAACAATGAAAGAAATCAGGAGTTTCTTAGGCTTAGCAGGTTACTACCAGCGATTTGTAGCGGGATTCGCTCGTTATTGGCTAAGCCGTTGTGACTCCAACCAACAGAAAACTCCTTTTGTAGTCGGTGACATGTGAAGAAAGCTTCCAAGAGTTGAAGAAGAGATTAACAACAGCTCTTGTATTAGTGTTACCACAGGAGGGTGTAGAATATGATGTTTATACAGACGCCTCTCTACAGAGGGGACTTGGCGCCGTGCTGATGCAATTAGGTAGGGTTATAGATTATGCTTCTCGTCAATTGAAAGAGTACGAGACCAGATACCCTACGCATGACTTATAATTGGCAGCCATGGTATTTGCCTTAAAGATTTGGAGGCATTACCTTTATGGTGTGAAGAGCAATATCTACACCGACCATAAGAGTCTAAAGTACTTCTTCACTCAAAAGGAGTTGAATATGAGGCAGAGAAGGTGGTTAGAACTGGTTAAGGATTATGATTGTGAGATCAAGTATCAACCGGGGAAAGCCAATGTAGTAGCCGATGCTTTGAGTAGAAAAGCCCATGTTTTCCGGCTTACCAGGCAGAAAGAGTTAGTAGAAGAATTGTCTAAGGAGCAAATTGAAGTGGTTCCGGGACGAATTGCTAGCCTACAGTCATCTTTACTAGAGGAAATTAGAGAAAAGCAAATGGCTGATGAGTGGTGTCAGAAAACAGTTCAGCAAGTGCATGAGGGCAAGATAATAGAGTTCTTTGTGAGAGATGGTGTCCTCTATTTCAGAAATCGGTTGTGCATTCCTCCAAATGAGGAGTTGAAACAGAAAATTCTTATGGAGGCTCATGACACACCGTACACCGCTCATCCGGGAACAACCAAGATGTATCAGGATGTAAAGAAAGGCTATTGGTGGTCAGGTATGAAGAAAGACATTACAGAGTTTGTGGCTAAATGTCTAACTTGTCAGCAGGTGAAAGCAGAACATCAACGGCCGTCAGGGTTGCTTCAACCACTGAGTATTCCAGAGTGGAAATGGGAGAGCATTTCAATGGATTTTATCACGGGTCTCCCCAGAGTGCAGAAAGGGTGTAATGCTATATGGGTGATTGTGGATACGTTAACCAAGTCAGCCCATTTTCTTCCAGTAAAGGAAAGTACCACTCTGATCGGTTGGCTCGTTTACCTCAAGGAGATAGTCGATTGCATGGTGTGCCCAAGACTATAGTATCGATAGAGATTCCAGTTTGTTTCAGCCTTACGGACAAGTTTACGAGGAGTTTGGGTACCCGATTAGCATTCAGTACTGCCTATCATCCTCAGACAGATGGCCAAACCGAGAGAACGAATCAGGTGCTCGAGGATATGCTGAGAGCCTATTGCATGGATTATAGAGTATCCTGGCATGAGATGTTACCATTAGTGGAATTTGCCTACAACAACAGTTATCAGTCTACAATTAGAATGGCGCCTTACGAGGCTTTATATGGTAGACGATGTAGGTCCCCGCTACATTGGGATGAAGTAGGCGAAAAAGATGAGTTGAGTACCGCTCTTGGGCCAGAGGTGACTCAGAAACTAGTAGAAGATGTGAAGTTAATCCGAAATAGAATGAAACAAGCCCAAAATAGACAGAAGAGTTATGCCGACTTGAAAAGGAAAGAGGTAGAATTCCAAGTGGGCGATAAAGTGTTTCTGAAAGTTTTCCCTTACAAGCGAGTAATGCGCTTGGAAAGCAGAGGGAAGTTAGCACCGAGATTTATAGGTCCATTTGAGGTCTTGCAGCGAGTGGGAAAGGTGGCCTACAGATTGGCACTACCACCTAGCATGGATAGGGTGCATGATGTTTTCCATGTCTCGATGCTACGGAAATATGTAAGTGATCCCCTCCACATCCTAAGCGTAGAGGACGTTGAAGTAACAGAAAATCTTGTATATGAAGAACGTCCGTTCAGATTCTAGATCGAAGGGTTAAAGAACTTCGAAACAAGAGTGTTCCGCTAGTGAAGGTCCTTTGGAGGAATCACAAAGTGGAAGAGGCCACTTGGGAGGTAGAACGGGACATGCAGAATCGCTTCCCAGAGTTATTTGCATGAATTTCGGGGATGAAATTCTTTTAAGGGGGAAGAATTGTAACAGCTTGAGGTACGTAGTTGTTGTTTCTTCCTTTGCTCTTATTTAAGTTGGTATTTGGTAATATTGAGTGTTGTGTTGAATACTTGCCCTGAAATTGGTTGAAAACAGAAGAAGTTCAGTCTGCCATGTTTGGCAGGGCGAAGAATCTTCGCCGCGGCGAAGAGGTGGTGAAGCCACGGGAAGGCTGGCAGAGTTTCGCCACGGCTGACAGTTTCTTCGCCGCGGCGACAGCCGATTAAATTGTTTGTTAAGTTTTAGATATTTTCTTCCCTAAGGGTAATTTGACCATTCTACCCCTAATTAGCAGGAAAAGTGGGGAGTAAATGGTAAGGATTTTCCATAGAGAATATGTTGATATGGGGGTGAGTTTGTAATGAACCAAAGGATATAGATGGAATTCCCAAAGAAGAGTAAGGGCAAAATGGGAATGCTTGGGTATAATTTCATTAAAAGAAATTAAGAGTAAGCAAACCCCTCATTCTTCTTCTTCAACGCCACTTTCTTCTCTTGTTTCCTCTCAACTTCTCTTTTCTTTTGATCAAGGAGTTCCAAGGGATTTTTGAAGTGATTTGGGGTAGAAAAGCAACCTAAGGCTTTCTAAGGTAAGGATTTCTATTTAAGTTGTGTGATTTGTGAGTTTTAGTTTATATTGAAGTTTGAGGGTTTTTGTTCTTTTGGTTAAGAGTAGAGGAAAAGTCAAGCAAACCAAGTGAAAGGAAGAGTTGGTGAAGTCTCTCCATAACAAGGTAAGTAAACCCCAACCCAAGTTGAGATTTAAGAATTTTCTTGATTAGGGTTTTGATAGAAATGATGTATTTATGTGATATACATGTGATATGCCATGTATGGAGGTTTAAATAGAGATTTCTATGCTTTGTGAATGTTTAGACCTTGCAAATATGAGAAATGAGTTGTTGGGTTGGAAAGGTAGTTTGAGATGGAATTGAAGGGGTATTGTGAATCCCTTTTTGGAAGTGCTTTCTTTGACAGGTTTTGTGGCTATGTGAAGGGGTTTCTCCCCATTTTGGATGGTTAGAAAAAGATTTAGACTCATTGCTATAGTAGAGTTTTATAGTGCACTTGAGTTGTTTGATGAAATGTCTAATAGAGGTTTGAGTATGAGTAGTGAACCTTAATTCTTGCAACATTGCATGTTGGCATTTCATAAGTGCATTAGTGAAGATGAACCATCCATAGGCACTAATTGTGCATTGAAAAGTGACCTAAGAAAGTGTAGGAAACTTGTGTATGCAATTACCCTATGAGTAGAGAGCTTGGTGGATGCATGCAACTACTCTAAGAGTAGAGAGAATGAAAAATGCTAGAATAGAGTGAATTAGAAGAGTAGAATAGATGGGTTGATGCTTTGTGATCATCACCCGATAGTTATGGGAATCGGGTTGATGCTTTGTGATCACCACCCGAATAGCCCTTAGAGATGGGTCGATGCTTTGTGATCGTCACCCGATGAGTAGTAGAAACAAGTGGATGCTTTGTGACCACCACCCGGTTAGTTAATAAATAAGTAGGTTGATGCTTTGTGATCATCATCCAACATTCAGTAGAAGTGGGCTGATGCTTTGTGACCATCACCCGACAGTGACTAGAGACGGGTTAATGCTTGGTGATCGTTACCCAAAAGTCAGGAGAAACGGGTAGGTGCTAGGTGCTCTCCTCCCGATAATTAGGAAAAACCGAGCTGGTGCTTTGTGATCCCCACTCGGTAGTCACTGAGAACGGGTTGGTACTGTGTGAATTCCACCCGATAGTCATGAAGAGTGAGATGGTGCTGTGTGAACGCCATTCGGCCGTACCTCCGGTAAGATGAGGCCATGCTGTTTAGTAGAAACAGATATAGAAACAGAAATAGTATAAGGAAGAATTACGTGTGATACATACGGGGACAGACAGATAGAGGGTTTTACTTACTGAGCATTATTTTGTGCTCACCCTGTTATTTTCCTTTATGGATGCAGGATCTAGGTGTTGATGCGGTCGAAGGGCGTCGGCAAGCGAGGAGCAATAGCTACTTGTTTCCCTGTTTTGTCTTTTTAAAGTGAATTTTTGTAAACCACACTCTTTGTGTATAAAAGACATATGACTAATAATGAAAAGAAAACTTTGGGCCCAATTTTCTATTGTTATTATGCATGCATTGTGCTAGTTTTCAGCAGTTGTTACAGAATGTATCTTTTGGTGACCAAAATTTAGTAGTTAATTATAGTCATTTTAGACGCTGAATGTGGAATCCAATAGGTTTTTGTGACTATTTTATTAGTGGCCGAATTTATCTTTTAGTGACAAAAATTTAGTGGTTAATTGTAATCATTTTAGATGCTGAATGTGAAATCCAAAATGTTATCGCGACTATTTTTTGGACGCTGAATATGGAAGCAATTATACTAAATTACTTTTTGCTACTAAAACATTAATTGCAGAATGTGGTTTTTTAGAGCATTTCATATTGACCTCTAGCGGAATGCAATTATGCTAAATGACTTTTTGCTACTAAAAAATTAGTTGCAGAATGTGTTTTTTTTTAGAGCATTTCGTATTAACCTACATTATACATTCAACATGAACAAAATAATGGACACAATATAAAAATCTGATCACTAAATCAAAAATCATATTTTCATGCATATATATATAGTCCATACATGGATTTTTATGCATGATGAGCAATAAAAATCCAAAATGCACTATCACATGTGCATAACCCAAAAGAACAGCATGCACCCACATTTTCCTTTTTCTACCTATCTATTTGTGCATAACTAACAAAAAAATGCCCACCCCATGTACACCATCTAACACATATATGCAAACAATCCTAAAAAGATGGTTCTACCCCCATGTTAAAATATCTATTGTCCATACAACACAAAAATAACCATCAATACCGTTAGCATGTCAAGTGTCACCAGTTCCGGTATTTGAAATATCAGCCCTGATGAGGACGAGTCTTCATCAGTTCAAGAAGGCAAGTGCTGTCGAGTTGGAGCTTTATCAAATTTCTCTAGTTCAAGGGCTATAGTTAGCTGCTTCATCATCTCTAACAGGACCAATTGTTGGTGTTCAAGGCTTTTTATTTTCTCTTTTTGTTGATCAACTAAGATTAGCTGGTCCTCCAACTATTTAATCTTATTTTCTTGTTGTTGCACAATGCACCTTAACTCTGCTTCTGCTGCAGTGGATTGATGCTGAATCTGTGAAAATGCAAAATTCTTGTTAAATTTGGAAGCTTTACCCAGAACTTCCTCACATATCTCAACTTCTGTTTTTCACTTTCCCCTGCTTGTGTTTCCTCTTGCAGCTCTATCATTTTTTCCTACCATCAATTGAATGCATAATCAATAAGTCAACCAACAAACTAAATAGCAACATAAAAGAATACTACAGCACCAAACAAAAATAAGTCGGATGGAGTAGAGAAGCAAGTATCTCAAACATTATCAATCTAATACTAAAAGGAAATTTCTGACATAAAGTTTTTCTTATACACATATAACATGATTTACATTCACATATCCATGCATAAACATGCTAAGTAATTGGAAAGATAAGGGCTGTTGCATTTTCTCTAACACATAATTCTGCTAGAGGCATATTTATAAATCTGTGTTTTAATTCTGCAAGAGGCAAAACAAAGCCATATGTATAAATCTGTACATATGCATTTCCCATTTTCAAAGTGTTTTAAATCTGTACTACTCATCAAGTGTATAAATCTGTACATATTTATAAATCTATACATATGCACATAAAGATGCCAAGAAATGATTTTTATAACCACATTGGATAGGAGTTTCACTTTGATGAGGCAAAGTCAAATTTTGGGATTCTGTTTAGGCTTTTGTATTTTTGAAATATAAATGCCTTTGCTTGTAACAACCGGTTGGGGGAAGCAATAACTTGAAGGACAGAATGACTCTGATTGAATTAGACCCAAATAGCTTTTTCAAAGAGTCTTTCTTTTCTTTAATTCCAGATACCCCAAATAGCTTTCTTGCATCCTCCAAATGCATAATAATTTAATGAGGATTAAGAGACAAGACTTTGGAATGACCCAAACTAAACCATAACTTTAAAGCTACAGAATATTCAAGAAACAAAAGATTATAGTTTCCTACTTCCTTCCTACACTTAAACACTTCTGTTTGGAGAAAGATATATAAATCACAAGCCATCTTGATTGAATCACATCTATTGTATTGAGCTTCCTCATGAGTTAACAGCCAAGACAGAAGTTGAACTTTAGATGAAACTTTTGCCTTCCTTCTAAGCTCTAAAAGTGGAAATTATAGCAAGAAGCATCATTGATTGACCAAATAAAGTATGTTCAAAGTAAAATACCCTGATGGTTCTAGATTTCATGCTTTATGTTCCTCTTTCATATCATCTAGATGATGTTCTCTATTTGAGGCAGAAGGGATGTTAACTATCTTCATCATCTTTCAAGTCTAGAAAATTCAAAATTCCACCCAAATGATTTATTAGATAAAACCAGTCTACTCTAAACCTTATTTAATTTATTTTTGCTCTAATTTATCTACATCATTAAATCCAGACTGTTAAGTTCAATCCAAACAGATTATAAACCATGAAACAGGTTTTTCCTACTAGCCAACCACAGCAAAGTTATAAAAGTTTGGTAACACTCAGGAAAACTAAATGCCAATATCAAACAAATGCAGAAGTAGCAACATAATTACAAGTGATCAAAAGATGACAGAGAAATGCAATGAGACTCAAATTAAAACAAATCCAGCATGGCAGTATGAAACAGTTATGAAAAATGATCAACTTACATATAGCTCTCTTGCTTGTTCATTAATCCACCCTTTCTCCGCGCTCCAACGAGTGTCATGAAATAATTGTATAGGATCGACAGATTCCCCAACTTGTTGCGCCTTAACAGTTCATATCGTCATTGACCATAAATTGAAATAAATTTAGTAAACAGGATAACAATGTTGTATATTTGTATAGGTGAATCATATTAAATACCTTTTCCTTTTTGTGCTGGATAAAGTTCTTGGAACCACCGCGGTGGTTACACCTCATCTTCAACCGGTTCTCAGTGTAAGTTTTTTACCGTGCCTAACACCACAAAATCAGGAAATTAAAATACAATATATATATAATAACATTAAAAGTCATGTTGACCTTACCTGAAACTTTTCACTTGAAAAAAGGTCACAAAGATATATCCAATCATCAGGATCTTTAATTTCTTCTGGTCTATTCTATAATGCTTCCTCCTTAGTAGCATATGCTTTGAATTTCTTGTGTAGGGCACTCCGAGAGCTGTTGAATCTCTTACACAATTTGTGCTTTAGCCATTTCAGTACATGGGGCTCCGTGACATCAATGTCAAACTTGGTCTAAATTCATCAATAATGTACATGCATTAAACTTATATGGGTATTATATATTATTTTCATAAGGAAGTATGACAATATGGATAATGATATTAAACTACATTACCGTGATACGAGCAATCATTTGTTTTTCGACATCGTAGGAAACTTTCTTCCAAGTAAGCACTCTTACGAGGGCATAGTTGCAATACCCATTCGGACATTTCGGGCATCTTGTGCAAATGAAAGGTATATATTGTCAAATTCTTTCCAAGATTCAGAGTCAGCAAAATGCCTCAACATATCTTCTGTATTTAATCGTTTTTCCTTATGCCACACCATATCTTCATCTGTGTGTCTTGACATGAAGAGTCGTTAGAGTCTAGGTTTCAGTGGGAAGTAACGCAAAACCTTATGTGCAATTTTTTTGCCCTTTCCATCATTAATCTTATATCTAGGTTCATCACATACAGGACATTTATCAGCATTCGCATGCTCCTTCCAAAATAATGCACAATCGAACCTACATGCATGTATTGATTCATAGCCTAAGCCTAATTGTTGCATAATTTTTCTAGCTTCGTAGTAGGATTCGGGGAGATTGGATCCTTTAGGCAATACACTTTTTATCAACTGTATTATCAAGTCACATGATTTATTAGTCATGTGAGTAATGGCTTTAATATGCAACAATTTAACTATGAACTCTATGATTGACATGTTAGTGCACCCTGGATACAATTCTTGTTGAGCATATGCAAACATGTCATCAAATTTCTCATAGTCTACAGTCCTAAGATTATGGGTTGTACTACCACCTACATTTGATGAATCCCCATCCATATGCATGTTTACTGGACCACGAGCATCATTAAGCATTTCCATGATGTCATCATCATCTTCATATTCATTGTCCACTTCATCGCCAGACACGACATCAAATATGGTTCCAACATTCATGTGTTCCCCGTGAAAAGTCCATACATCATAACTTCTTGAAAACCCATATCTATACAAATGTAGCTGAATGGTGTATATATCATGTGATCTTGTATTCAAACAAGATCTACATGGGCAGCGGGTCTTACCCTCACTATCCAAATGTTGTTTTGCAATGTCTATGAAAGAGTCAATTCCTTAAATATATTCATCGCACAACCTATTAGACAACCAAATCCATCTTCTATCCATTGTGACCTTCTAGGTTCGCAAACAAAACATAAATTCAGTATCATAAATATGTTCTATCACAAAGACAATACTCAACCCAATTAAACCACATTCATCCATACAAAGAATATAGTACTAGTGATAATGTAAATGGGTCTAAACGATCAATAAATTAATTAAATATCAATTTACGTAACTTATACCTTTTTTTTATGGTTGTAGTAGCTGTGGTGCCCGTAGTCTTCTTAGCCTCGGTCTTCAAGTCAACTTTAAGATCCTCAAAAACCTTTTACAACAAAATAATTAGGTTATAATTTTATAATTTATCAAGAATATGTCATTTTTCTTATATGAAAAGAAATACCACACTCTAAATTATTAATGTAGGAGGTCTCTCTTTGGTACCTAATTAAATATATATAAAAAATGTCAACTCTCCGTAGAAGTCAATGGAGACAAAGATGGCTATGGAGGCAAGCAATAAAAAAGAAAAAGAATATGCAACTGGCTAATTAATTAAAGAGATTAGGTAAGAATTACAAGGAGTTTAACAAGTAACACCATGATTTAGACATTATAAAGAGTCTTAAATGATAGAATCAGACTTGTAGAACGGCAGGAAAAAGCAAGCTTTACAACTTTAATTATTTTTTCGTTGAGCATGCCTTATCCTCACAATCTTATAGATATTAAAAATTAATTATATAATTAATAACCAAACTTTGTTATCTTCACTTTTTATAAGAAAATTATTAAAAATTAAGAATTGTTGTAACTGATGATTCATCAAATTACACTACTAATTAAAGCCTTCTATTATTTTTACTTGCCCAAAAGCACTTAACAAATTTTTACTTGCCCAAAAGCACTTAATAAATGTATATGTGTAGTTCTCAGCTCAAAAACAATATTTAATTTTAGAAGAAATTAAAGGTATTAGATATAGCTAACTTATACCAGGACTTACTTGAGTTAACTAAGCAAAAAGCATTAACATCTCATAATGAGCAGGCATTAAAAATGCAGATATTCCCTTTCAACCAGACGGCCCACCTCATCATTATTATATACTACCTAATTAGTGTTTGCTTTCACTCAAAGCATGGTTAACTGACCTGCACTTTTTATGATAAAATATCCACCAAGTTCTGTTAGTTGAAGAATAACATTTGAATTCATTATTCAAAAAAATGATACCTAGCAACCAGGTCGGAAGGTGAGGGTTGAGTGATGCCAAACCCTTTGGCAAACACGATGGTCCTTGAGGTTTGGCCTAAGTGACACTGGGAGTTGGGTCTAGTAAAATTTTCAAGTGACATACCATAGCAACGAAATTTTTAATTTTCCTACGGCTAATGTATATTTTTCAATGAGTTCTATCATCAAATCCAAAACCATAACCAATGCAATACTCAATAACTAGAGTAAGCCAGAATTTAGATGAATTACCGGGTTTCTACTCTTGACTCCCTTCCCTTCACAGTATCTTCATACAAGTGAAGTACAATTGAAAGTTTGAAACAAACATTCACCTTCATTACCGAGAACATTACATATAGATAAAACAAAACATTTCATACAACATTTATTTCCTATATTCTCCTAAAACTTCATAAAATCCAAGGTAAAATTGATTAAAGTTCTCCTCATATAAATCATATAGCCTAAAGTATAATATACTTTGAATGTAGGTTATCAGTGACCTAGATATTTAAAATTCAGCACCACTAAAGAAAATTAATATAGTATTTGCACTATCGAAATTCATAGAAGAAAGCATATAAGTTGATAAGCAAAAGGAATATGTTCACCTTAATATCCAGTACTCAGAATGTAAACGAGAAACAAAGGAAATCATGAGGAACCAATGACCTCAATTTCCCATCTGATACTATGATAGTCATTTTGAATTTTCAATTGCATTCATTTCTATTGAGGCTGCTGCTTTAAAACTCATTAAGTCATGGCTTCAATAAACTTTATAATTTTCCATACAAGCAAATACAAGAAGACAAGCAACATATATTGCGTATAGGAAGGTATTCGGCCAATAAATATCACCAGAATTCCCCAAAATAGACAGACTAATCAAAGCAGAATAAAAAAAGATAACAATTTCGGACCAACTGTGTCAAATAACGTCAGCCAAAAGTGGCATAAATAACATTACAAGATTAAAGGTCTCAAACAGTTTGTCCACATTTACAGTACACTCAAACATAATTGAAATCAGATTCAATGTTACCATGTGAGAGAACTAAAGAATCAAAAATTGTACTTACAAGAGGTTAGGGACTACCTCGTATTCGATGAATGAACGAAACCAAGAAGATCAATTGAACGATGAAGATGCGTGGAGTAGAAGAGATGAAGTCAGGTTCTGCGGTTCAGAAATTCGGGCAACATCGATTAAGATGAAGACGTGTCGATCCGAATAGATGAAGACGTCAAGATGCTGGGGAAAAGATGAAGTCAAGTTCTGCAGTTCGAAAATTCGGGCAACAGCGAGGGCAAACATGCGTGGAGAAGAGATGAAATTTGGGTTGTGCGTTTGGGAAATTTGGGGAAAAAGCTAGGGCAAACATGCGTGGAGAAGAGATGAAATTGAAAAAAATGCTTGCTTTATATAGGTTAGGGTATTCTGTAAATAACTTAAAAAAGTAAGGGTTCTAATTAGTTATTTAATTTTGAAATATAATTCTATTATGGAAATAAGTCAATTTGCAACTAAAAATTTAGTCAGTAAAGAATTAGTGTTAATTGCCCATAATTGAGGTCCGGCGGGAACAAATAATTTTGGGGGGAATATGAATTTTTTAAGTTAAATTAGCAACTAAATCAAATTTAGTTCTTTGTATATACTTTGGGGCCCTTGTAATTACTGTCCAAATATGGGATATTTTGGTAATTTCATTTTTCTATAACTAATCATAATAGTTACTAATAAATCCCTAATTATTCGCAACTAATTTAGCAACTAAATTAGTAGTTGCAAAAAATTGTTTTTTGTAACAAAAAATGTAGATGCAAAAAGCCATATTTTAGATGCAAATTATCAAATTTCGGAGGGAAAAATCACTTGGAAAAAATTGCAACTAAATTTATTAGTCACTAAAGCAACCGGTTTTGTGACTAACAAAATAGTCGCAAAAAATTAACTTTAGATGCCAAATGTTGGAACATGTGGGCCCCAAAATTTTAATCCTCTTTGCTCAACTAATGTCAATTTAGTTGGTAAATGTAGCCTTTTTGCAACTAATTCTGGTTAGTTACTAAAAAATTGGTTGCAAAATGTCAATTTTCTTGTAGTGAAGTTTAAGGCATTTTCTTCATATTCTCTTAAAATAACTTTAATAAAAATTAACTAAGGGCTATAAAACATAATTTAAATCATGTACCTTCATGTTGGGCGTTACACTCTCACTTTCAGTAAACACAATTGAATCAATCAAATGATCAATTTCCTATTGTCGACTATCTGAAACCGAACCCTCAAGCCTTACAGAACGTCTAACATTAGCATTAATACCTCTCTTCTGTTTCCTTTTTAAAGAAACATCTATGTCATTCATACAATTTTTACCTTTTTCAATGCTATCAAGATTAGACCTAGCAAAACGGGTCCAGACCCATGGGTCGACCCATACATGGGTAAAAAATATAAGGTACGGGTCTAATGTATTGGACCCGTACCCGGCCCAGCCCGCATTAATAATGGGTTATACAGGTAAACTCATAGGGTACCCGTTTATTGCTTAAAAAAAAGGGGGGATTTGAAATCCCAAAATCAATTCGACTCTTAATTCTCAACTCTCAAGTCTCATCTCATTCTCATCCCAGCTCCAGCTGTCGCCATCTCTGATGTCCTCTCTCTCACCGTTGCCACTTGTCATCTCCTCTTTCTAACTATCGCCATCTTCTCTCTCTGACCGTCGTAACTCGCCATCTCCTCTCTCTCATAGTCGCCACTCGTCATCTCCTTTCTCTCACCGTCACAACTCTCCTCTCTCTCACCGTTGCAACTCTCCTGTAACGCCCCACTTGAGGTACGTAGTTGTTGTTTCTTCCTTTGCTCTTATTTGAGTTGGTATTTGGTAATATTGAGTGTTGTGTTGTATACTTGCCCTGAAATTGGTTGAAAAACAGAAGAAGTTCAGTCTGCGTGCTTGCAGGCGCGAAGAAGAATCTTCGCCACGGCGAAGAGGTGTTGAAGCCACGGGGAAGCTGCTGGACAGTTTCGCCGCGGCGACAGAAGTTGCTTCGCCGCGGCGACAGGCCGTTTAAAATGTTTGTTAAGTTTTAGATATTTTCTTCCCTAAGGGCAATTTGACCATTCTACCCCCTAATTAGCAGGAAAAGTGGGGAGTAAATTGTAAGGAAATTTCAAGGAGAATATGTTAGTTTGGGGGTGTTAGTAAGGAATCAAAGGATATGGATGGAATTTCCATAAAAGAGCAAGGGCAAAATGGGAATAATGAGTATTAAGAGATATTAAAAAGGGTTTAGCCTTTGAAAGTTCTTCATTTTCCCAATTCCACCGCCTCCTTCATTCTTCTAAACTCTCTCAAATTTCCTTCAATCTCCCAAGGATTTCCAAGAGCCTTTTTGAGTAACTTTTTGTGGGGTTTTAATCTAAAGCTTCCTAAGGTAAGGATTTGTACTTTAGATGAGAGTTTTCCTATGTTTTGACTAGAGTCTCATGTTGTGATTATTGGTTAAGTTGTAGAGGAAAAGCAAGCTTCCAAAGGAAAGGAGAAGTGTTAAAGAAGCCAATTTTCTCATAAGGTAAGTAAACTCAACCTAAGATGAGATCTAAGAACTCTTTTGAGTGGATTGAAATACATATGTGCTTTCTTTTAATTGTTGAATGAGAGTAGTAATTATGTTTGGGTTATGAGTTATGAGAAGTGTTGTATTTTGCTTGATGTTGGGTTGAGTTTGATTGGAGTTGGAGGAGGTTTTGAGCAAGATTATGGAAGTGTTTCTCTTTTGATAGGGATTTTAGGGTTTATGAGGGAGTTTTCTCCCATTTGATTGATTAAAGAAAACAGAAAAGTTAGAGTTAGAGTAGAGTTATTTATGCACATGAGTTGTTTGATGAAATGCTCAAGAGAATCATAAGTAAGGGTAGAGAGCCTTAATTGTTGCTACATGTCATAGTTACTTTTCATTAATGAGTATGAGTCATTGATGTGCATTAATTATGCTTTACTTATGCATTAGAAAAAAGAGTAGAGACTTTTGAGTTTAGACTACTCCAAGAGTAGAAAGAAAGAGAGAATGAGCACTATAGAGTAAAGCTAGAGTAGTGCTTAATAAGAGAATAGAGTAGGTTGTGTGATGGGGAACCTGTGAGTACGGGTAGAGTATTCCCGCATGTACGCCGCATCGATGCGCGGCAGTATCGAAGAAGAAGTGGTGTAGCCCGTAGTGTACATGCGGATGAGGGCTATACCCGAGTTTACCCGAGAGATTCTATGCACTCACATGGCCAAAGGTTCCAAATCCATGCATAACCAAGTCCGATCGGCTAGAATGAGTAGAAGTCACCGGGAGTGGGAGCGAGTCCCAGCCGTGCCTCCGGTCAGATGGGGCCGTGACTTACTAGACAGAAAGTTAGTATAGAGGAGCTATGAGAAAGAGTAATTAGCTAGTGATTAAAGAAAGAGTTACTGAGATATTTGAGTTCAGGGGTTTACTTACTGAGCCTTGTTTGTGCTCATCTAGTTGCTCACTATGTTTTTGCAGGTTCTAGATGAGGACACAGTCGGATGGACATCGGCACACGAAGAGAAATGGCTACTCTGTCCGCCCTCTTTTGATAGTTTTGCATATGTCACAAACCTTGTATATATTTGTATAAAGAACGCATATGTCTAATGAAAGAAAAAAATTTTGGGCCCAACTTTTTATATTAAGGCTACGTGTATTTTCACTGTGCATATTTTTATAAGAATCGAGTCGTTACATCTCCTCTCTCTCTGTCTCACATCGTCATCGTCGCTGTCAACATCTCCTCTCTCACACCTCCACCATTGCAGATCGGTGAGTTTTTACCAAAGATTGTATCAAGCGTAAAGTATATAAACCCCTTTTAAGCTTTGATAACTTGACTTAAAAGTAGGTAATGATTTGGGATTCATTCATCAGATATCCTCCTCAATTATTTTAACAATTTTGCTTGTAAAATAATAGCCTTATAAACATGTTTCTTTTTTCAATCAAGTTAGAGATTCTATGTTTACATAACAACAAGGCGTTATTTAATCTAATACAAATTAAAACAACAAGGTAAAGTATGTGTGTTTGTGTGTGTGTTTTTTTTTATATTTAATTTTTTAAGTATGTGGCTTGTAATGCTATATGTGTGTTTGGTGTTTGTGGAAATGTCTGTGTGAATTTTATGACAAGGGGTTTTGATTTTGAGATAACTTTTTATGTTAGGTGTTACTGGTTTTGCTTTATGTTTTACCTTGATGAAGTTTTGTTGATGGAAAAGACTTGCAGAGAAGAACATGGGAAGTGATTTTGTGAACATTAGTGGCTTTTCGAGTTTTGTTTTATGTGAAGATAGTTGATTAAGTTAAGTTTGTTATCGTAGTTCTAAGACTGAAGGTTTTAGATTTTTGAGAATCTTAGCTTCAGTTGGCTTTGACGAAATAGAGAGAAAAATAAGTGGAAAAAATCTATTGAGGCTAGTGAAAGATATCGTGATTGGGCTGAAGTGAGAACACTAGAGCTACTCTATTATGTTTTTTTTTTTTTGGAAATTGGGATGATGAGAAGTTAAAAACAAGTGTTGCACTTAAACAAGAGGAGTCTGCTTTTAGTATTGGCAGTAAAGTGCTCAACAAATATCGAAGCTCACTTCGACCTAAAAATGCAGAATCTTTGATATGCACTCAGACTTAGCTATATGGATATGAGTTTACAGGTAACATATTAACATAATATTTCATATATTTAATTATTTATATTTATTAATATTTGTAGTTGATCATTGTTTTGTAGATGATGATGTGAATGATGATTCAGATGATGATCTTGATGTGCTATTAAGTACTAATCCCGAGACTGTGGAATCAATAGACTCTATCACCCCCATTGTGGGATGAACATTTGCTACCCAAGAATTTTTTTTGTTGAACATTTGATTAAGTATTTGTTTATTTTAATTGGTATTTGTAGTTTTGTATTTTACGTTATTGACTTATTGTGTTTGTTTATGTGTATTAGTGATTATGTATTTGTTTATTTTGGTTGGTATTTGTAGTTTTGTATTATGTGTTATTGACTTCTTGTGTTTGTTTATGTGTATTACTATTAGTGATTATGTATTTGTTTATTTTAGTTGGTATTTATAGTTTTGTATTATATGTTATTGACTTATTGTGTTTGTTTATGTGTTATTTGTTTATTTTGGTTCCTATTTGTTTATATTTTAAATTGAATTGAATTTAGAGTAGTTGATTTTGGGGGTGTAAATGTGAAAAATTAAAACTGCAGGAATTTTGGGGGTGTAACTGTCATAATTAAAAACTATTGGGGGTGAAAAGAAATTAAAACCTGGAGAGAGAAAAAAGGGGCACCCGTGGGTCCACCTGTACCCGCATAGGGTAGGGTACGGGCCCCATATTTTACACCATATATCTCGACCTGTATTGGGCCCGTACTCATGACGACTCGACCCACCCACCCGTTTTGCCAAGTCTAATCAAGATTAAGACTTTATTAGAAACACAAAAGAAGAAATAATAATAAATAAAAACAAATAATTAAAATATATTAACAACTAATTATAACAAAATATACATTTACAAACAAAAAAAAAAAAAAAAAAAAAAAACCTCCTCAACAATCAAACTTCCCTTAATTAGGTTAGAATAGAACTTTTACTCTTATATCATTATTCAATTAACTAATAGCCTTTCAAATAGACAACACATCAACGCAAAATAAACAAAAAAACAGCAACAAGTTTTAACCACTAACTCATGCTCTGCAACAAACAGTTGACTTCTAAGGACCTACGGGCTACGTCAAAGACAACTTTGAAATATTGGTAACAAACTCTCCTTTAAACTAATGTTTTTGCTTCCTCCTAGAACAATCAAGCTTCACTTAATTTCCTTACAATAGAAAACCCTAACCCACTATTCTATTAATAACAGCAAAAAATTCAACATGAAAAAAAAAAATGGTTCCATTATCTGGCATTCTGTGAAAATACACTGTTTAACAAATTCAAAACTTCTAATTCACAATAGACCTACTCTCTATAATCTTAACAATCAACAACAGTAACAAAAAAATAAACAAAACAAAGTATAACAAAGAAATAGGACAAACCCTGTAATCATCTTCAAAGTAAATCGCAACAGCAGCACCAGACGCCACTAACACAATCTTCAATCTTCAAAGATAGAAAGAAATTAACAATGCCAGTAAACGAATGAAAAACGAAAAAGGGAAACGTAAAAATTAAAAACCTAAACAAACTAATAAACTAGTTAAAGACCCGGTAAAAAAACCGGTTTAACACTTATAAATAAGCCAGTTCAAACATGCCTGTTCACACTTACAAATAATTTGAATAAATGTAATTCCTTGTAATAATAAATTAAAATATAATTGTTAACAAAAAAAACTAACTAAAACATATTCTTACTGAATTACTAAAATATGTTGCTATTATAACTAACAATTTGCCACACAATTTCCCTATAATTGTAGCCATTGTTGAACAATCATGTTTAATCCTATAATTTTAGCTATTGCTTCAATAATCCTGTTTAATGTTAACAGTCAAGATGCAAAGTCATTAGTTTGTACTTACAATTAGAATAGATTATTAATACTATATTAAAAGTTTTTTTTTTGTTTTCATGATAATTGATGCAATGAAATTGCCGATCAATATTTCTTTCACAAATCTTGAGTACCTTCTTATTGCAAGAATCTCTAGATTAAAACCATCAAAACATGACTTTGATTTATACAATATGATAAAATTAATATTAATGCTTTTGTACATAATATTTCTTTATATGAACAATAAATTTAAAATATTTATTTCATATATTAATTTTTTGTACATAATATTTCTTTAATTATCAATTCAATATAAAATAAACTTCAATACATAAAATATATATTTAAAACACACAAAAAAAAAAAAAAAATGTAAACAAAATATAATAAACAAACCCGTGCAACGCGCAGGCTTTCCATCTAGTTTATAGATAAAATCAATCACCCGCTATAGTTTTTGAAAGTGCATTTTCAAGGTAACTATGGGCGTTTTTTAATCCAGTTATCCCTATTTGTTTGAAAAATTAATCAAGCACATCTCAAAACATAAACGCCGTCAAAATTTTGTGAATGCAAGATTCGGGAATTTCATAATACGGCTTCGAGATGAGGACATCGCGCAGTTAGGTAGGGGAGAATGTCACGTCTGGGCCAAGCCCAAGTTTGTACGAGCCCCAATAAATAGTTCAAGAACCTAGAAGCATCAAAATATATGTTAGAGAATCTTTCCAGAAGCTTCCAGAATGTCCTTTCACCAAAAAGACAATAGAATAGGATTAAGATTTTATTGCTTGTATAATTAATCCTAACCATCCATCTTAATGGATATATACAAATATAGACCATTAGATCTACTTGTAAACTTCAATATAAAGCTAGCTAGTCTTTGGTTTTTTTCATATTCCAAACAAAGCATTCAATTGAGAGCAATACAATAGAATTTTTCTCTCAATCTTTGTTTATTTAGGCTTACTTAGTGTTTAATCTCTTGTTTGTGCATTAAGGTTGCACGATTCTTCTAGGGTCATGACACTTGGCATGGGATAGGCTTATTTTATCCCCCAACATCATGTATTATTGATAGTTAGAATTCTTTACATAATTAAGTCTTGCTTATACACGTTTAACCTAATTTAGTTGATTTATTGATTTTCATTGAATTAGATAGGGTAGATATTAAACATTATATACATAATATTTATCAAATTGTGTTTAATAGAAAATTTTGTACTAGACAATAGATTGATTTCTTAACTGTCACGTTAATACATTTTATATTATTTCATAACTAGGGAATTGAGAATTAAATATTGGTGGATTTAATAACTTAATCTAATCTCTAATTTGAGTTTTTGTTTTATATATATTTCATATATTTAAGACAATAGTTGGGTTTGATCAGATACAATATTATTGAATAAAGAGAAAAAAAAAATTCTATTATTTTATTTCATTCTTTTATTCATATAATCAAAATAGCAGAAGTCATTCATTCACAGGCACAGCCCTTTCACTTTCTTTCCATTTCCATGCTTAATGTAATGCACATTTCCAATACCATCAACTTCTTACTTCTTAATGCTCTTAAACTATTTGCATGGCGGCAATGGAGATCCACAAAGACAATCATTCCCCACAAAAGCACTCGCGGCAAATTTATTTGCCGGAATCTGACCACACAGATGATTATAACTCACATTCAATTTTTCAAGTCCTGAAACTCCTTTCGGCACCTTCCCGTACACCAAATTCCTCGACAAATCCAACGTCTTCAATGTCTTCACAATCCTCAAACTCTCCAAATCAAACTTTAACTTGTTCCCCGAAGCCAAAAACCCCACCAGATAATCCGTCCGATTCAGCAACCCAACCGGACTGCCCGATATTTCGTTACCAGACAGATCAATGTAGTCATAGAAGTACGTTTCGGCGGGCTGAAACTCGCTTAAGTTCAGCTGAAGCCCACATTTTGCCAGCTTGAGCGAGTAAATAATAGGTGATGAAATGACCCATTTCGGTATTTGCTTCAGGTGAAAGTTGTTATATGACAAGTCTAGTGACTCAATCCCTTTAACATTCATAACAGGAAATGGGTCATTGAGAGAGTTGTAAGAGAGGTCGAGATTGAATATTTTTGTCAAGTTTCCGAAACTCTTTGGCAGGGTTCCTGAAAATTTATTCCTGGAAAGATCGAGGGTGTCCAGTGCCTGGAATTTTCCAAGAAAATCTGGGATTTTCCCTGAAAGTGCATTGTGGCCTAGTTCTAGATATTGGAGTTTTGGTGCAAGCAAAGAAATTGAAGAAGGAATGTTTCCTGATAATTTATTAAAAGAAAGTCTCAGAATTCTGAGATTTGTAAATGATGAAAAATTATTTGGTATGGTGCCAGTGAGTTGGTTATGGTCGAGACTCAGTAGAGTCAAGTTCTTCAGCTTGCCCATTTTGTCCGGAATCTTACCGGTAAGAAGATTTTGACCGAGATTCAGCTGAGTTAACTGAATCAATTTGGTGATTGAACTCGGTATGATCCCGGTGAACTGGTTTCCAGACAGACTCAGTGCTTCAAGCTGGGTTAAGTTGCCAATATTTGCAGGAATTTGACCCGAAAGCTTGTTGTGCTCAATGTAAATATACTTTAAATTGGAAAACCCGAATAGAAAATCCGGAAACTTACCCGAGAGATTTTTGAGGTTTTGGAGATAAATACCATCTAGATATTTGAGCTTGACAAGGGTGGATGAGATGGTACCTGTTAAGAAGGTGTTGGGTTTGTCGGGTTGGCCGACGAGAGAAAGGCTTGTGACCCGGTTGTTGACGAGGCAATTTATACCCGCCCAAGTGCAACAATCGGTACCCGATTTCCATGAGCTGAGCAGACCCGATGGGTCTTGGGTAATACCGGATTTGAAAGCCAAGAGAGCCGCTTCATCATCCGCGTGGCAGGCGGCTGAAGTGAGTTGGAGGAGAGAAATTGAGAGAAAGAGGAAAAGAAGTAAAAGAGAGAAGTTGAATTTCATGTTGAGTTTTGAGTAGGAGAAATGAGTTTGGCTTAAGTGAGTTTTTATAGAATTCAATTATTCGGTCAAACCCAACCCATCAAGTTTGACTTATTTATATTCAATGAAGGTTGCCTACGGAAAAAATAATATAGTGCATCATTGTTATTGCCAATTTTGAATTTGTTTTACTATAAAATTTCATCTATCAACAAAATTAATTAATTTTACGGGAATCTATTGTTAATTTTTTATGGATGAGAATCCATTTAAAATAAATAACCACCTAATAATCATAAACATTTGTCCATATTTGATAGATAATAACTCATTCATAAAATATTTGTTAATATATTATATAATTTCGTTTACTACGTAGCATTATTGTTTGCTTTGTCATATGTATATTTAAGTGCATCTGATATGATGATGACGTGTTCTGAGACAACTGGCTGAATAGAAATCTTTCAGTGTACCTGAGCATAGTAAATTAAACGGTAGCCATTCAAACAACAGCGTTTGAAGCACTTTATAGTTGTGGCAATCTGGCAGATATAGATGAAGATAAAGTGGATAGTTACATGTATGTTCATCCCTCATGTTTGACAAAACCGTGGGTCTAATAAAATCGAAAAGCTCTCCCTATAAATGACAATTGTTATATTTCATTAAAAGGTGCAAGATTAATTTTTTTTTTTTCTTTTCATACAAATTGCTTATGTTGTTTTTATCAGAACTTTTAAAATTATATAACTGAAATATAAACCTAAGAATATAATAAAATAAGAAGTTAAGAACGACCCTCTATACGCATTCATGTTATTAAAAAATTATTTTATATTATGATGCACTCGTCGACAAATTTTAATCCTTCTTTTCTGATGAGTTTGATCTAAGTAAACTTGGTCGAATAGAATTTAGTAACATTATGATTCATATGATTGATTAATTTTTTGTTTTTCTATTAAACAAGGTAAATGTATCTTTGTGCTATTAACAAGAAATATAATATTATTGTAAGCTAAACATTAGAGATGAGATTATAATTTTTCCTCGTGTGTGACTGGGTGGTGAGGGTGTGGTGGGGTTTTTCTTAATGTTTTTATTTATAAAATAAGAATAGGTTAAATGAGATTAAAAAGAGAAATGCGATATAATAGAATAGTACTGTAGTCCTCTCATATTTTATATTTGGGACTGTAGTGTTACTTTCCAATTTTAGCGTATCCAATAGAATATTGTGAAACCTGAGGGTTATCCACACAGGTGAGCAGTGGGCGCTGACCATCGCATAAATTAACACATGCCCATGTGAGGTGTCAACTGGTCAAGCCCGTCGGCTACGGTTCAGTCAATATCAAGTTGAATGACATTTGCAAAAGGCCGCAATATATATGAGTTCAATGAACATGTTGTTATCAAACAGTCAAATATGTTTATTGCGTTTAGATAAGTTTTGTAATTACGGCCGGTGGTATATTAAAATGATAAAAAGTGGAATAATGGTTTACAAACAAAATACTTTCTTAATTGAGGCATCAAATAAGTGAAGTGAACTCTCGTTTCTTGCGCCAACGAAACCATCCCATTTAAACCCAGTTCTAGAAATAATGAATAAACCCTACCGTCACTCAAGAAAATGTTTCTACGCTTTTATATTTGAAAAATAATATTCTTACTCACTTCTCTTACTCATTTTTCTTGATATATACTATCTATATTATATAAATAGTATTTATACTATGCATTATATTTACAAAAGTGAATAAAAGAAATGAGTAAGATTTTATAAATATAACGCATAATACAGGTACTATACATATAATACAAGTACTATATATCAAGAGAAGTGAGTAAAAAAAGTAAGTAAGGTTAACATGTAACGAGAAATGCTACTCTTACTTATCTTTTTACTCATTTTCTCTTACTCACTTACTTGGCAGGTGACATGGCAAATGCCATATCATTCACTCAGCAGTCACGTTTCTCCCCTTCAAATTTAAAAGAAAAAAAGTTTATTTTAAACCCTAAACTGAAATTTGGAGGGAACCCAAACAGAGAGTAAACACCCTATTTTTCGCAAGTTTCAGAATCGGCAACATCCCCTCTTGTTCTTGCTGCTTGGGTCTCTCTTGGTTTGCTAGAATAGATAGGGCATTATCGCTCTTTGCTAGGATAGGAGAAGGACACGCATTAAAGCCCGGGAACAAATGCTTCAAGGCTGTACCTCCTTCGTCCCCATCGGCAATTACCAGTAGCAGAAGATTACCCAACTACAGGACCCCAGTCATCTTCTTCCCATCCCATAGTTTCTGTCCCGTCATCCCCGCCCAATCGCTAGGCACCTGCGAAGGAATGGAGCTTTTTTAATTCAACAGAGCATGTTTCGTTAACTCTCTTTACACACTTATATTCAATATGTATGCCTATTTCTATTTCTTTTCATCTCCATTAATAGGGAAGACTATTAAACCAAGCTACTCTAGACTGTTGTTGGTGAAGTTAGAGCCTCTAGACTATTGTTGTTCTTGGATGAGCCCTAAGAGGCTTTCAGTTTACTTTCTTGTTCTTTTCTTCCTTTCTTGTTGGTTTCAATGGTCGTGCCCGCAGCTTTGGTTGTAGAAGCTGTCATGAATGACACTTTAAATGTTTGTGTTAATGGTTGGATTTAAATGTTTGTGTTAATGTTTGAATGAAGGGTAGATGATGTCAAGGTTTTGTGTATTTTAGTAGTGGATTTTGATTACATGCTAATTGTTTGTGCTAATGCTTATGTGAGGAGTAGACATATCTGGTTTTTGTATTGTAGTTATGGTATTAATTGATATTCGGTGAAGAGGAAATGATGATGTTGATTTTGATTGTGCTTGGGTTGTAGAAGCTGTCAAAGAATATTGGACTGGTTGTTGTGTGAAAGATCTTCAATTATTTGTCTTCAGGTTTGTAATTTTTCTTTTTTTAATATTCTGGTTGAATAAATTAAAAGCTTGAATTTTGTGCAGTTAATCTGTGTTAATGCAGACACATTAATGGCCAGCAATGAAATCAATTAATATTGGTTTTCTGTGGTATGGATGTCATGACTTATCTTTTTTGTTAGAAGCTTTCTCCGTTTTAAGTTTATGTTGAATGTATTTCGCCAGCAATGAAATTAATTGATGTAAATGTTCATCTTGTGAGCAAAGAGATACAAATGGCCTAACTGTAGAGAACAGTGAATTGAAACTGCGCTTGCAAACAATGAAGCAACAGGTCCATTTGCAAGATGGTGCGGGTCTCTTGGGAACTTTTTTATAAAGACTAAAATCCAGTTCTAGTTGACTTATTGTTTCTCTTTCATCTTATATATGGTTTTACTAGACATATTGTCTAAGTCAATAATTTTTATTATTTCCCATGGGAATTTGAACTTAGGCAAGAACATGAAAAACACACTTTGATGCTTTGTATTTGGGAACAGTTGAAGGTTGCTTTTATTGTCAATTATGTGTTTATACACAAACACACACACACACACACACACACATTCTATGTGAATGTCAAAGCAAGAGATAGATAGAGAGGATATATGATGGGAACCCAGCAATAAAACAACCAAAATTCACACACAGACTGCCCAGAAAATCAATAAACAAACTGTAAACCAACTCTTTGAAAATTAATATGTTAATTGAAGATTACAAGAGATCGATCAATCCCAAATCACCCTCAACACAAGCAAAAAACAAGGAAAGAAAGTCCTAGCAATTCGAGGAGCTAGGGGCCTCCATTGACAACCTTTTAATGAAAAATCATAATGCCTAATTCTTATTCTAACTGCCTATTTATACTAATGACCTTTACCCATTTCCTTCCACGTACCCTCCTACCACGTGCATTTCCCCTAACAGAATCCTACTGGCAAAACAACTTTTAGAGAGCACCTTTAGTGTTGCTTCACACGTCTCACACCCCTCTGCCCTTGTGCCCCTTGTATTGATAGACCTTGTTGATAGGGGGCTTATCAATACCCCCTCCTTGGAGAACCACCTTGTCCTCAAGGTGGAAGAGAGGAAACTGTCGATTGATGAGGTCATATGCTTCCCGGGTGGTGGCTTCAAACGAAGGCAGGGTGTCTGCCATTTTATAAGCACCTCTTTAGTACCATCCAAGAAAGAGCGGTGCTAAAAGCAGATTGGCTGAACCATGAGTTCCAAATCTTCGGTGAGGCATTGGGGAAGAGGTTGGATCGGAATGGAGCTGTGTAGGCTACCCTTGAGATGGGACACATGGAAAACCGGGTGTATGCGAGCAGTTGCTGGCAAATTCAGTCGATATGCGACCTGTCCAATTCGTTCTATGACTGGGAAAGGGCCATAAAAACGAGGGCTTAGCTTCTCATTTTGTTTTGTGGCCAAGGATTTGAATCTATAAGGTCCGGAGTTTCGTAAACACTGATCCCTCTAACTGAAAAGTTACATCTCGGCGGTGCAGATCTGCATTCTCTTTCATGTGCCCTTGAGCAACGGATAAATTCTGTTTGAGCTCTTCCAATATGGAGTTACGCTCGGACATCTTTTGGTTCACTGCCTTTACCGCAGACGGACAATCGGTAAACTTGAAAAGAGTAGGAGGATCCCTACTGTAGAGAGCCTTGAAAGGGGTCATCCGAGTGGAACTGTGGTACGTTGTATTGTACCAATATTCTGCCCACGAAAGCCAACGGGACCAATGCTTGGGTTTAGAGCTACAAAAACACCGCAAGTAGGTCTCTACACATCTATTGACTACCTCTGTTTGACCATCTGTTTGTGGGTGGTAGGCAGAACTGAATTTCAGTGTAGTCTCTAATGCCTTGAATAGTTCTTGCCAGAATTGGCTAATAAAGATTCTGTCTCTGTCAGAGACAATCGACTTAGGGAAACCATGGAGTCTTACAATTTCTGATACAAAAAGGGCTGCCACCTCCTTGGCATTGTAGGGATGGCATAGAAGGATGAAGTGTCCATATTTGGTGAGTCTATCGACTACTACTAGAATGGTATCGTGGCCCCAAGACTTAGGTAGCCCTCCAATGAAATCCATGCTAATGTCCTCAAATACTTGAGTGGGAATGGGTAGGGGCTGGAGAAGGCCGGCTGGTTTAAGGGCAGAGTGTTTATTGAGTTGACAAACGTTGCATCGCTTCACAAATTCTTGGACATCCCTCTTGATCCCTTCCCAAAAAACAAGGCTGGCTACTCTTTTATACGTGCGAAAGAACCCCGAATGCCCGCCACTCGGGCTACCATGGAACTCTTCAAGCAACTTGGGAATGAACTTGGAACTTTTTGGAAGAACAATTCTGTTTTTGTAAAGTAGGCAGCCTTTTCGGAGACGGTAGTGGGGTCTGCTGGTAGGGTCGAATAACAGATCCTGCATAATAATTTGTAGCTTCAGTTCCTGCTGAGCTTCAAAAGCTAATTCATCAAAGTCTGAAAAATGGATCACGGATATAGCAGTTAACTCACTTACCTCCTCTCTTCGGGATAATGCATCTGCCACTTGATTAGATGATCCTGGTTGGTAGTGAATTTCGAAGGAAAACCCCATAAGTTTTGAAATCCATTTCTGTTGTTCCGGAGTTTTTACCCTGTCCGTCAGACACTGAAGGCTATGTTGATCTGTCCTAACAATGAACTTACGCCCAATGAGATAGTGACTCCATTTGTGAACAGCGAATACTATAGCCATGAGTTCCCATTCATACACCGATTTCTGTTTTGCTTGACATGAGAAAGCCTTACTAAGGAAGGCAATTGGGCGTGATTTTTGGACTAAAACAGCCCCCATTCCTTGCCCCGAGGCATCGGTATGTACTTCGAAAGGTAAGTCAAAATCAGGAATAGCAAGCACCGGGACCGTTGTCATTGCTATTTTGAGAGCGTCAAATGCCTTTTGAGCAGTTTCAGTCCATGTGAAAGAATCTTTCCGGAGCAGTTGTGTTAATGGTTGTGCAATCAGTCCATACCCCTTGACAAAACGACGGTAGTAGCCCGTTAGTCCCAAGAATCCCCTCAACCCTTTTATGGTGCGTGGCGCTGGCCAAGATAACATCGAATCAATCTTCTGCGGTTCAGCTTCCACCCCTTTTTCTGAAATCAGATGGCCTAAGTATTCAAGTTTTGGTTGCGCAAATAAGCACTTTTTGTGGTTGACAACTAACTCATTTACCTTGAGAATCTGAAAAACTTGACGAAGGTGTTCCAAATGGGAGTGCAAATCTTAACTGTAAATAAGTATATCATCAAAGAAAACCAGGACAAACTTTCTTAAAACTGGCCTGAAGATGGTGTTCATTAAGGCCTGAAAAGTAGAAGGTGCGTTCGTCAATCCGAAAGGCATCACCAGGAACTCATAGTGCCCCTCATGAGTCCGGAAAGCTGTCTTAGCCACGTCTTCTTCCTTGACTCTGATCTGATGGTACCCGAATTTCAGATCCAATTTAGTAAAAATTGTAGCTCCGGCCAGTTCATCCAATAATTCTTCGATTGAGGGAATGGGGAACTTATCTGGTATCGTGAGGTTGTTCAAGGTGCGGTAGTTAACACAAAAGCGCCAACTGCCATCTTTCTTCTTCACTAGCAAAATAGGACTGGAAAAAGGACTGGTACTTGGCTGTATTAATCCTGCGATCAACATCTCCCCAACTAATCTCTCGATTTCATTTTTCTGGATATAGGGATATTTATAGGGACGTATGTTAGGGGGTCTGGCCCCCTCCTGGAGGATTATGGCGTGGTCTGTGGGCCTTTTGGGAGGTAGTTTGGTAGGAGGGTTAAAGATTTGGCTAAATTCTTCCACCACTTCTAGGGCTCTTGGGTCCACCTGTTCCACTTCTGTAACATCTTTGCTCTCAATGGCACAAAACTCAACTACATATCCAGCTCCTGTGTTCTGTACATTTCAGCATGGCTTTGAGTGATACTACGGTTTTTACTAAAGAAGGGTTTCCCCTTAATGTGACCTTCCTTCCTTCTCGGGCGAATGCCATAGTCAGGTTTTTCCAGTTAGCACACACGTCTCCGAGTGTGCTCGGCCCTGATGAACCCCCAATCGACATCGCTCCACCTAATTCAAAGGGAAAAAAATCCTGTTGTATCTCTATACCCTGTATCATCAACGCAATTTTTCTGCAAATTCCTTCTCCCCTAATTGTGAAACCGTTTCCCACCATGACTCCGAAAGCCTTCCCCTTCTCCACACTCAAACCTAACCTGTGTACCAAATCATGTGAAATAAAATTGTGGGAAGCCCCACTGTCAACAAGCACGATTACCTCTTCTTCCCAATAAGCCTCTGAGCTTAAGAGTCTTGTCTGAAGTCATCCCCACGATGGAGTACATAGACAGAGCAAGCGGATTCCCTTATGAGGTGGGTTCTTCGTCAACCTCTTGCGTTATCTCTTCTTTTTCTGGATCTTCTTCTTCTTCCCATAATAACAAAACCTGTAGAGACTTATTTTTACACCGATGGTTAGGGCCAAACTTCTCATCACAGCAAAAACATAACCCTCTCTCATGTTTATACTGGATGTCGGCCTCCGTTAGTCGACGAAATCCATCACTTCTGAATGGTGTGGGTCCCCCTTCCACGGGTTTTCCCCCCCTTTCCCAGCTTCGATTTTGCACTCTCACCCCCTGTATGGTATCTGCGTTTTTCGTCGCTGTGTTCCACCCATATGTGGTGTGGCTTAGATCTGGATTTGTGAAACACGGTGGTAGAAGTCGATTTTTGGAGTGCAGGTTGGTTTGGTTCTGCATGTGGGATGGGTAAGCTCTATTAGTTTTGGGTCGGGTCTTTTCTAAGACCCAATTTCTCTCTTCAATACAATGGGCCTGCTCAATTAATTCCATTAATGTTTTAGGCCTGCACAATCTCAAATCAGCCCGCAATTCCTCCTTCAACCCATTTGAAAAAATGCCCATAAGGAGGTATTCCCCAACCTCACGCAAAGGAGCTGACAGTGCCTCAAATTGTTCTCTAAACTCAGTCACAGTCCCTGTTTGTTTTAGAGCTACCAGAGCCTCGTAGGCTGTCCCTTGGTGCGAAGGCCTGAAGCGTTCAACTAACGCTGTCTTGAACAAGCTCCACGAAAGTATCGGTGCTCGGGTGTCAACCCATTGATACCAGTTCAACGCACGTCCCTCCATGCAAACAGCCGCTGCATCCACCTTCTCCTCTTCCTGGAATTTGTTCATCTGAAAATATCTTTCGGCTCTGAAAGTCCATCCTAGAGGATCTTCGCCATTGAACACAGGTAGTTCCAGTTTTTTCCCTTTACGGTCCTCTTTGTTATTTTCGATTCCCTTCAATCGATCAAGGTTATTGGATCCTTCTAGTGTCTCTTCTCCTTTTTCCGTGTTCTTATTTTCGTCTTTCTCATCCCTACTCCTCGTCCATTCCCGCAGCTCAAGGAGGTACCCCTTGATACTACCCATTTCTTCTTTCATGTTACCCATCTCCCTTTCAATTCCGTTAACTCTTTGCTCCATTTTTGCTTTTACCATTACCCAAACACTGGCTCTGATACCAAATTGATGGGAACCCAACAATAAAACAACCAAAATTCACACACAGACTGCCCAGAAAATCAATAAACAAACTGTAAACCAACTCCTTGAAAATTAATATGTTAATTGAAGATTACAAGAGATCGATCAATCCCAAATCACCCTCAACACAAGCAAAAAACAAGGAAAGAAAGTCCTAGCAATTCGAGGAGCTAGGGGCCTCCATTGACAACCTTTTAATGAAAAATCAGAATGCCTAATTCTTATTCTAACTGCCTATTTATACTAATGACCTTTACCCATTTCCTTCCACGTACCCTCCTGCCACGTGCATTTCCCCTAACAGAATCCTACCGGCAAAACAACTTTTAGAGAGCACCTTTAGTGTTGCTTCACACGTCTCACACCCCTCTGCCCTTGTGCCCCTTGTATTGATAGACCTTGTTGATAGGGGGCTTATCAATATACTTATTCTTTCTCTTTAGTTGCGGAGGGTTTGAATCCTCACATGGTTCAATTTCATTCTCCATTTTCCAACAGAACTTTTTACTATTTCGTTTCAATATGTTTATTACCTCTTGTTTTCTGTTAATTATTGTATTTTTGTTGGAGCCTTTGTTGCTTCTGGAGTGTTCACAAATCAGCATGCAATTATTTGTTTAACATTTTCTGTCTGTGTTCTGATGTGCAACCCTGTGTTGCTTCCATGTTAGCAGCTTAACTTTATCGTACCTTTACGTGATGCATGTTTGATCTGTGGCCATGCGCATCAGCAGCTGCAACGAAATTACCCCTAGCAGCAACAAAACAGCCCTAGGGGGTAGCAACCCCAACAGTAGCCAAAAAACCAACAGCAGCAGCGAGAAATCAACCCAGAAGCAGCAACCAAAACCCCAACAGTAGCAGCAAAATCACCCCGAGCAACAGCAAAGAAAAATCCCATCGGCAGCAAAACAGCCCCAGGGACAGCAGCCCCAACAGCAGCAAAAAAACACCAATAGCACCAAAAGGCCCCAGCAGCAGCAACAAATCAACCCAAGAGCAGCAAATCATTTCATTGCAGAGGAGACTATTGTTATTTCTTATTGTTGACAATGTTTGATGTTATATAGACGACAAAATTTATGATTTAATGTGATGCATTCAATAGGAAATATGATTTATTTGGTGTCTATTTAATCACAATTGCTTTGTTTTATGGAATGGATGCTATGCTCAATGTTGCATTAAGTTAAAAGAAAACATATTGAAGTAAATCATATAAAACTTGTACAGAACAAAACTATAAACTTTGTTCTTGTATGGGTTGCATTACAAAAAATCAGAGTACACAACATACATTAAAATAGGAAGAATAGTCAAGGATATACAATTCTTATAATGTTATACACAAAAGATTTACAAGTAACAAGCAAAATATTGCTCCATACAAATTTGCATTCCCCTAACAATGTCCAATACCAGACTTTTGTACAAGCACACAAAAAATGCAGGATTCAAATGCTGAAACTCCAACAAGCCCCAACATTACTCCCAGCGAACAAAACACTGCAAAAACTATAAAAAACATTCAGAATCTTCAAACACCGTACAAACCAGCTCTTTGACTAAAATGCTAACAAAATGCTCTTTCACAATGCATAAGAAATGTATAAGGTATAACCAAGTCAAGGTACCATGTCCAACCCAAAACAATGTAACAAAAGCAAGAACCAAGACCGTTGGACATGCCCAAGGACAAAGCAACACATGAAGATCCAAAATCAACAAAGAATATACAACCCTTACACAGAAAAATAGAACAACCATTTTTCAGTATACTTCATTGCCTGCACTAATCTAACGCCAGACATCAATCATTAATCTGCATCTGTGGGAGCTGGCCTGGAACTAACTGACACCTCCGTGTAACCCTAGAAATGTCACGACATGTTTAGTGAAGTTTACCACACACTATTTGAACAAGCTAGAATGAGTAACATTAATTTTCTAGCTACAAGGAACAATGAAACTGTTTAAAAAATTTAAACAATCAAAACCACAACCAATGTATTACACAACTCCATCATCTCACTTTAATTCCAAAAAAAGGGACAATTCAAGCACACTTATAACCTGACTTAATACATGACCTCTCGCTTCACCTCCTTGGACGTTAATCGCTAATGCACCAACGTCAATTGCTTCTATTGATTGTTGGGAACTCTCGGCCTTCAATCAAATTAAATTTATAAATCATGAGGCCAATTATAGTTGGTAATTTAAAAAGACTAATTGATACTAAACATAACCTCTGATAATGAGTACTATAATATGAACCACATATCGAGTCTAACACACTTATTGACAAAATGATACATAAAATTATTTAAACACAGTTTGAATGCTAAAAAAGTTGCTACAACACTCACTTGGTTTTGCAATTTCTTCTTTTTAGCTTTACGAACAATTTGTTCAACCTTTGATTGCTTTCTTTTTATTAGAGATCGACCTCTACTACGAATAGACCGTGGAGTCAGAATAATACTACTCCCCTCTTTTGAATTACATTGAACGCTTTCACAGTTTGTTATTCAATTTGCGGCCTTTTCAGTCAACTCCAAATCCTTCTTCATGTCACTGATCATTTGCATCACCTTATTACAGGCATTGTCATTGCTTGATGCCAAATCTGCTACCACAAAAAATGCATTACACAACTGATCAAAACATTGTCCTTCAGCATCCGTGCTCTAACTATTATAACTTATGCGAACTTTGGTGTGACATCTGTATATATTTTTCCTCCACCGCCTTAAAATGTACTTTTCAAGAACTTGATAAATATCCTTATGAAGCAACACAACAATTGCATGTCGACATAAAATTCCTCTAAACTCAAACAATCGACAATTACAACGAATTTCACAACTACTTTCATCAAAGCACACTAGAAAAGAATCATGACGACACGTCACTCTAACCACAACAACTTTCTTCACTATAAATTCCCTACATGAAGCAACATCTTTGCAAGAAGATATTTCACAATAGAGTTTAGCAGCAAGCTCTTGTTGAAACTCTTTGAATTTAGCAGTGGTGTATGCATCTGGATATTGTTTCTCCATAAGATAAGCGCTTATGCAAGGGATCCATGATTTGAAAGATCTGAAATCAGCTTCCTTTTCTTTTTCCACTTTATCACGCAATTCATTCTCATATTGTTCAACAAACTGTTTTAGAGTCGTTTTTGAATTTACATACCCATCAAAGAATGCATGCATACTTTCACTACGTTGAGTAGTAGACATACCTGCCCAGAAGGTATCTTTTACAAATGCCAGCACCCAACGTTGTCTTTCATTACACAATCCAAGTAACCACTCATTAGCGTGAAGGTTGTGTCTATCAATGAACCTATTCCATCGTTCCTCAAACTCCTCTCGTGTCAACGAATCATAGACGGCATTTTGTAAACTAAACTTAATATTTTCATATTCACAATAACCTTTCAACTTCTCAGGCAATTTCTTCATTATATGCCATAAACACCATCTATGTCATGTATCGGGGAACACAATCTTGATTGCATTTTGCATTGCTCTATCTTGATCGGTGATTATTGCCTTAGGAGCACAATTCCACATACATGTAAGCCAAGACCAAAAAAGCCATACAATTGTATATGTGTCCTCATGAGAGATTAACCCACAACCTAGCAATGTTGAATGGCCATGATGATCAACACCAACAAAAGTAGCAAGCGGCATATCATACTTGTTGGTCAAATATGTAGTGTCAAATGTCACGACGTCACCAAATTCTTTAAATGCAGCCCTACTCCTTGCATCCACCCATAGAACATTCTGCAATCGACACTCTTCATCTAAATCCATTATGTAGAAGAAATTCGAATTCTCCTTTTGCATCTTCAAAAAATAATCTTGAATTCTAGAAGCATCTCTAACACCAAGTCGTAGCCTCCTAACTTTATCAATGTAGTTCCTACAATCTTTCTATAGGAAAGACAAATTCTCAGCTCCGCCAACTTCAACTGCTAAGGAATTAAAATTTTTGCTTGCTCTAATCCCGGCTCTATCGTTCACTTCAAGCTTCCTTTTCACGAACGGTTGTATTATTAGATTCTTCTTGAAATATCTACTTTTGCCAAGAGTAGTGAGTTCATGGTTATGATCTACGATAGTTGAACATATTTTCTATTTTCCATCATAACGTAGAGATGTAGTAATACGAGCCTTACAATCAGTTTTTGTCATTGGATGCATGTTAAATGCTTTTCTAGATTCATTGCTCGACTTCCCACTACAACTACAAGCCATTTTCACATATTTCAACTCTCCATCATCTCCTTTCTTTGAAGATCTTATCATAAATTCAAAACCCATTTTATTCCCATAGTTTTTGTAGTATTGGAAAACCTCATCAAAAGAATCAAAAACCATTCCAGGCTTAGGCTCCCATTCCGCTTCTGTAGTTCTTGTATCTTCTATTTCTTGACAATCATTATCCTGATTTGTTGATATTATAATAGACAGAATTAGAATATAATAACACTATAAGAGGTAGACATGATATCATACAAAGATTAAAAATCATATTAATGAACGAAGAAGAGATTATGAAGAAAAATTTACCTCAACAACATTGGCTTCAAAAATAGAGTTCCCTGGTTTTTTTTCATTGTACTCTTCCATTTTTGGTTTACGGTTGCAAACAATATTGGCTTCAGAAATAGATTCTATTAAAAAAATACTAATGTTGACTAAACAGTGCATCCAACATTGAGAATTCAATAGTAATATTAATCATTAGTACAAAATAGGTGCAGAAGTCCATAGTTCCACCTCAAAATTCTATGTTCTTTGAATGTCCAACACTTAAATGATTCTACGTATATATAAAGGCTATCAAAACCATAAAGAAATACACATCTTCAAATATACAAATGACACGTGAAATAAACAGTTTATATAATGCTTTTTTTTTTTTTTTTTTGGGTAAGTAGTTTATATAATGTTTTATAATATAATCTAATTAACAAGGGTAATTTCATAATATTTTAATGTTATCTAGTTCTACAATCTAGAAACTTTGAAACCTAATTAAAGACAACTAAATAAAACAATGTCAAACTTGTAATATATTAAGCAAGTTTCAAACATAAACAGGTTAATAAAAGCAACATAATCTATGTCCATGTCCATCCCATGAAATGGTTTAAGTATAGGTTGTCAATGACCAAAAATCTGCCATGTAATGTTAAACAGAACCACCCACTCAGTCAACACTAATAAAGCTCCAATTTTTATTTTTTTTTCCATAAATTCTTGGTTTCAATTCACTGAAGTTAACATCTGGACATTGGTCATGTCCATCCACAGCCATACCAGTTCCTTATTAATATTTGTGTATTAGATATAAGATACATCAATAAAATTTCCCATTCAACTCTAATCTAATTCTCATTTCTTGTAAATTATATTTGTGATTTCTAACTAAGTTCAATGTTGAATTATTGGAAGTCGTGATTAATAATTCCGAACACTAGTTTCATATGGATTAATCTTCAGTGAAAGGGAGTGCTTGACTAAAAGGTGGCTGAGCTCGGCAGTGGTCGTCGTTGCAGATGGCTGGACATTACCACAAATAGTTAGTTTGTAATCAAAACCCATTACTAAAATACACAAACAAAACCTTGATGAATTTTATGATGTTAGCTACATCATAAAATTCATGCCACTTAAAACCACCACCATGCAATCAACGAAGCTACATATCATATGTTTAGAACAACTAATTACCTAAATTGTTATAAAGTCTTCCTTAGTGAAAGGTTCATCAATTAGAAGCTCTTTCCAATTCTTTGTCTTGATGTTTAATTCTTTGATTGCCTATAAGACAAGAGTACACAAATGAAGAATTTATCTACATACTATATACATGAACTTGAAGTAATATCACTAAAAGTGATGACAATCCAACAAACATACGTCATAATGGAACACGTTCCCTGTAGTCCTGATAGCAACAATGTCAGTAAATTCAGTGAAAACTTTATTTAGCACGGGGCAATGATACTCTCCTGCAAAGAAAGTGAAAAAAAAGTTTTATATTGTTAAGATACAATAGTAGTAAACCAGAGGAATATAGAACTCAAAAACAAGATGAAGACACATGGTCTATAGGCTTGAATTTATGATATCATATAAGTATCATAACCATGTATGTCATGGCTGTGTAGGACTGCACACAATTTTACCAACAAATTGAACATTAAGAATAACAATAATTGGAAAGCAGAAGTAGCAATCCCAAAATTTCCATTGCAAAATCTATGAGCTTATAGATATAGTGACATCAGAAATCTGCTATAGCTTCCATCATATTCCCGTCAACAAGCAAGTTTTTGAAGATCTCTTCTCTCTATTCATTCAATTAAAACTAAATTCAGATAATACCAATACATCTATTATTCATAAATTCACATACCAAACATAAGCTACACTTGGAAAGTTCACTTTATCTTCCTTCACTATACCATTTTGCCTTACAGTGGAATTTTTCCAACAACTACAGCTATTCCCTAGTGCCGATTCCTCTTATATATTCCTTTTACCTCCTGAAAAAAAAAAAATGTCACTTGAGAACTAAGACTTCATTGGCAGTCCTAGTAAACTGAAAGCCTCTTAGGGCTCATCCAAGAACAACAATAGTCTAAAGGCTATAACTTCACCAACAACAGTCTAGAGTAGCTTGGTTTAATAGTCTTCCCTATAAATGGAGATGAAAAGAAATAGAAATAGGCATACATATTGAATATAAGTGTGTAAAGAGAGTTAACAAAACATGCTCTGTTGAATTAAAAAAGCTTCATTCCTTCACAGGTGCCTAGCGATTGGGCGGGGATGAAGGGACAGAAACTATGGGATGGGAAGAAGATGGACGGGGTCCCTGTAGTTGGGTAATCTTCGCTACTGGTAATGGCCGATGGGGACGAAGGAGGTACAGCCTTGAAGCATTTGTTCCCGGGATTTAATGCGTGTCCTTCTCCTATCCTAGCAAAGAGCGGTAATGCCCTATCTATTCTAGCAAACCAAGAGAGACCCAAGCAGCAAGAACAAGGAGAAAATTTGGCTGCCCGGTCATCCCAAGTTTGGATTTAAGAAAATGGCCTTGAAACTGTTCATCATTTTTTTTTAATTTAGAGAAGATGACGTGGCATAGTTAAGATTAATTAAACACGTAAAATGGGTTAAAATGAAAAGATTAAAACATATGTGGGCCGAATCAGAAATAATAAAAGTTTTTAAAATTTGAAATTTCGCAAAACAAGCCCCACTAACTATTCACCTCGCTTAATCAAAATTCATCAATTCAAAAAGCGATTTCTTGAACGAAAGGGAGACGCGATTTTTTCCGATCAAACACCTGTAAATTTGCACCCTAAATCAATTTCTTGAACCCTAAACCGAATACAGGCGCGATTTTCGACGATATAGTCACGATTTTTGATCGATTTGTTGAACCCTAAAATCGATTTCCTTAACTGTAAACGAAATATATGCCATTTCCGGCGATACAGTCCACATTTCCGATTGAAACTGCAAACTTTGACAGCAAATTCAATCCAAAACCATGAGTGACACTAACAATGAGGAGGGAAGCCCAACACCACTTCGAATCCTAGATTCTGGTGGTGCAAGCAGTTCAATGGCTGCTCCGGTGGATCATCTGACCCGTGAAGGTGGTCCACACGCGAGAGACACCGGCGGCACAAGAAGCAGAGGGAAGAACCGCAAAGCAGTGCAGAAGACAAGGAGTCGGGGCGAGGCAGGCCGGGAGGAGGATTGGCGAGTCGAGGGAGGAGTCGTCGGAGGATCCAGGCTACGAGGAGGAGGCCGACGAAGATAGGGTACATAGTTTGGGAATATTGCTTGTACTTTCGCTTAAGCAATCATTTGTATCGCTTAAGCGATTATTCTGTTTTACTCGTGATCGCAGTCATGATCGCTTAAGCGATAAAAAGGATCCCTTAAGCGATCTGAGATTTGGGCGATGATTACGCCGGACCTAAGATCGCAAGCGATCATGAGTGTTTACTCTTGGTCGCTTAAGCGATCTTAGGTGCAGGCGAATCACGATATAATAAGCGATCTGTTGTATCGCTTAAGAGATTCTCAGTTAACTCTTGGTCGCTTAAGCGATTTAAAATCGCTTAAGCGATCTTGCATGAGGCAGAGTAAAGATCTCTTAAGCGATCCGAGATCGCTTAAGCGACTACCGTGGTTTTGGTTTATTTTTGTTGCTGGCATTTTATTTATATCGATTGTGCAGATTGTGCGGACCGTAAACTGTAGAGTACGAGTTGGAGCCTATAAGTGAGAAGGTACCCTACTTCCCTGCAAGGGTGACGGTGGAGGTCAGTGGGAAGGTTTTTGGTGAGAATAAGGGTCATTTTAGCTAGAATTAGGCATGGTGAAAGAGATTTTGGTGACACTTGTTTGGTCGGTTTTTAAGAATCGGAACAAAGTGGAAAAAAGTCATTTTGGGGCGGGGAGTGCATTACATGTTGATGCACTCAGTAAAATGCAAGAAAAAAAATGAAATGTGGTTCGTGGTGGAGGGAAAGCCACTACGGTTTGGTATGATGGAGTATGCATTGGTGACGGGCTTAGGATGCGGGAAAGTGCCAACTAAGGCGGAGGCGAGCTTAATGGGGCAGTGCGGGAGCCATAAACTTTTGTAAAAAGGTTTTGAAAGGGGCAAAGTCTATTACAGGAAAAGTTTTAGAGAAGAGGCTATATACAGTTCGGTTTAGTGATGCAGAGAAGATAAAAGTGTACTTGATATTGTTTTTACATTCTATCTTATTGGCTGGTGACTCAACAAAAGTGTTAGAGTAGATGCCCTAGAGCCAATCAATTATTGTGGAAGTGACTCTTTATAATAATGTTCATTAATCAATAATAAAAGGCATTTTTATTCTATATCGCGTAAATCATTATTATTGCAATATGTATTGATATATGTCCTTAGAATGGTAGAACCGTGACGAGGGTATCAAGTGTTTCAAATCTTGATAGTGAGAACCCTATGAGCACATATGGTGGCCATTACGAACGTCCGTGTAGCCCAGTATTATTCAAGTAAGGGCACGATAATACGGTAAGGCTATCATAGTGTTGAAGCGACCTCTCGAAAGGCGGTGGCAGATCTCACTTGTCAAGGTTGTTTGGTGACAACCTGGTGCAACCATGGGTGCTTGTTGTAGGCGGATATACGCGACAAGTTCACGGGTGACCCACCGAGAGGATTCCATATGGATGGTAACCCCGGTGTCTATGGAACAAATCCTCTAACGAATGGTGGTGCATGTGATCCTTGGACTTGAGATCACCGGAGTGCCTTGTGCACCGATTGTGCGATTTGATACTAGCCTAACGCAGCTTGAGTATGTCGATGCGGTGGTGATTGGCTATATCAAGGAGTGTATCAAGACTATGGTGGATTGACAAAGGATTCATCACTCCCGGGTACGGGAGAAGTTATCTCACGGCGCAATTCAGTATATGGTAATGACACTAAAACCGTGGCCACAGTGGGATTGAGTTGTTGCTCTATCCAGATTATAATACGGGTCATTGGTCCGAAGCCGAATATATAATATCGAGTAACCGAAGGTTGACACTATTTCTATGCCTTCGTCTCGTCCGAGATAACGGATGATGAAAGGATCGTATTGCACGGTAACCATATCGTTGACAGGTAGCTACTTTGCTTTGAATCCGAATCTATCGGGTGGCCATGATGCCTTGCTAGGGGCCAATCTTGGTCTGTGTATTAGTGAGACGATTAATTGGTGTTAATCACGATACTATACACTACCGGTATGATGAGGAGCCTATGGGTCACACACATAGAAGATAATTTAAGAGCCAAGAAGAAAGAAGGGCATTTTCGTCTTTTTAGGCGAAAGGGTATTTTGGTAATTTCACAGTGCAATTAAATTTGCTGAGGTCGTAGCCTTTTATTTAATTTGTTAAAGAAATTAAATAAGTGAAATTACGGTTAAATGTGTGTTCGCACATATTTAATTAAATCATCATTATTGTTAAATGTTAATTAAATATTAATTGATTTTAATTAAAGATAATGATGAATTAAATTAAAATATCAAATTGGGAGTGTTTGGCAACATGGGGTGTTTGGGTTGGAGCCCAAGCCCATCCCATGTGGGAATAGGGCAACTTGGTTTGCCTATAAAAAGAATAGTGTGTGTGTGTTATAAAAGTGATTCATTCTTTATTTTTAAAAGAAAACACAGCAGCCCCTTAGACACTGATTCCCACGCCAATCTCTTTGTTTGATTGTGGAAAAAATCAAATACTGATCTTCTTCTTGATTTCTTAAGGCCAAGGAGGATCTAGCAAATCCCTCCTTGGTTCTTGGTGGTTGTCTTCGTGTGGACCTCTACGGTTCGATCCTACACTTGGATCGGTAGCAAACACATTCAGAGACAACATTGGTGGAGCCTCCAAACGTGGGTATGAATCTAAACAAATGGATTTATTTTTCTGCAGATTCATATTATGCATAAACTGTAAAATCTATGCCTTGATTTTGGGTTCTAAGGAACGATCCGTAGTTGTAAAATTTTTGTTTTCCGCTGCGCAACCGGGTCGTTTCCTAACAAAAAACTGTTGAGAAAGATTGGTTGTTGTTTGTAAGCGACTTAGAGTTCTTTAATTCTTATCCGTGGGGACGGATATCATTTGAGCGAACCATCAAGAGCCTGAAAAAACCCAGACATGGCGTTAAAGCATGCCGAATGGGGCGGGAAGGCTAAACCAAGCACGTATAATTTGTTTGGCTTCCCATGGGCAATGCGGGTAAATATTAATAGCTCTCGTTATATTTTTTTATAATATGTGTGTTTGAATAATGACATTGACTATTTTTTTACAATGTAGGCTTGGATGTACGAGGCCATCCCTGTCTTCGCTAAGGTGGCGGGGAGGAGCAACAATTTGAATGTGCAATAGCAATTTCCTAGGATGTTGCGGTGGCATGTCGAGAGTTGTAACCATTGGGATTATGGCCAATTAGAGATTGAGATTCAAGCGGCTGGAGTAAGATTGAAGGATTAAGCTTTTGAATATGCAGTTGCTTTTTTATTTTGCTTCAATCTGATTGATTTTTATTTCTTATTGCAGGGAGTCGTCCGTCCCTTTCTAATCGCTATTGGGGATGAAGCGGAAGAGGACTATGTCACATCTTTCAAAGCAATGGATGATGAAAGGGATGAACAGATAGACCGCCTGATGTGGGACCTAAAAGGGGTCACGCATGTGATGGCAGTTGCAGGGCCATTGCTTGACAATGTCATTGATGCTAAGGATAATGAAGCTCGGGGGGCCGAGGATGAGGAGGAGAAGAAGGAGGAAGAGGTTCGTATGCCTCAGCAAACCGGTACAACAAGTACCGCTTTGCCGAGACATCGGCGTGGGAAGAATGAGGTTGTTGACCTCATAAAAGGCCTGTTTGAGAGTTTTACAACAGCCGTTTATGCAAGGTTTGACAAGATGGAAGAAACAATGAAAAGGGTGGAGGAGAAAGTGGATAAGCTAGGAGAGAAAATAGGTACAATGGAGGGCAAAGTTGGTACAATGGAGGAGGAACTTGGTGGAGAATTAAAGGCGATTGAAGTGCAAACTGGCTTGAAAAGAGAGAGCCGAAAGAGCAAGTTTGTGAAATCGCCTTACATGGTAGTGACACAGGTAAAGAAGAAGAAAATGAATAAACAAATGGAGGAACAACCAGAAATGGAGGAGGTTGAGGAGGTTGGTGGTGGAAGTGGGGCGGTGATAATGGAGGAGGTGAAGGTGGGAGGCGAAGGAAGCGGGGATATAAAAATGGAGGAAGAGGGAGGAAGTGGGGAAGGGAAATTGGACTCAAATGTCGATTTGTATAGGCTAATAGAGGAAAAGAAAAAACTCTTTTATGCCTATTACAATGGATCAGGAAGTGATGGCCATATAAAGTGTAAGACAGGGGATTATCCCCGGGAATGGTTTCAGAAGTTGTTGACGATGGGGACGTGCCTTGAGGACTCGGTGAGTTATTTTCACTTAATTTTTCTTATTTTTGCCTGTGTTTTCCATACTTATCTTGTTGTTTTTATTTGATGCAGCACATCGATGAGATATTGGCAGATGAGGCTATGCGAATAGTGATGGTGATCCATTGTATCTCGTGCTTATCACCGATGTGGCGTTTGGGCAAACGCTTGTTTCGGCATATCGCACTTTAATTAAAAATGTCGTTGCTAGTGGTGTAATAAAAGGACCGAAGCGAAAACGATTGGCCGCACAATAGTCGTACTGCATCCTTGATGATTTCTGGTTTGATGACAAGATTATGCAGTACGTAAGGGGGGATCGGCCCAAATATGGCCACGGTTAGGCCTTTGTTAAAAAAGTGTACTGCATCATCCTCGTCAAACAGATACACTGGATAGTAGTCGTTGCGCATCTAAAGGAGGGGTTTCTGAAGATCCTTGACTGCAACCCAACCATTTGTCGAGACAAGCAGTTGGAGGTCGAGTTGGACCCACTGTCCAGGTTGTTCCCGCGACTGAGCATTGCGTGGACAATGGGATGTTTGGGCACTTCGATGATCAGGTACTAACTGAAAAGTGGCCAATTCAGCACTCTACCTGCCCAATAAATGAGTCAAGGTAAATTTTGTTTAAAACTAACTTACATAATACAATTGTTCTATAAGTTTATTATAATGCTAATGTCTTCTTCCTATTGTAGCGCTGAATGTGGGGCATATGCCCTGAAATTTATTCAGTTCGACATGACCAACAACCCGATGGACAGCTTGAATGACGAAACAATGAGGCATCGAAACCTTTAACTGCAGCCGCTTCCATGGGCAGATGGATCCGTTTTGAGTGACCAGAACCCAATCAAAAGGTATGAATGTTGGACGCTGAATTTTGTAGTTTATGTGATGTTAATGTTCATACTTGGGTTTTTTGAGTTGATTGTATTTATTCTAAACCATATAACTTCAACTGCTGACACTGAGTTTTTTGACTTGTAGTTTATGAAAGATGGAATGGTCAATCTCCACAGAAAGTCAACCGAGGCACCATATTAGCCGCCCTTGTAGATATCATCTTGAATTTGTTGGATGCTAGTGCAGAGCCAGAAAGCATCGGGAAGAATGATGTTGTGGGCATCTTTTCTAGCATGGACTGCCTTGATACCATTCACTGTGGACTCTAAACTCTTTGGCATCAAAAACTAAATTAAAAGCAGTGTACAGGAAATTGTAAATAATTTACTATGTATGGTGTGATCATTGTAAAGAATTGGATCTGATATTTGGGATATATTTTTGTTTGTCCATATAAGATAATTCATCAGCAGTTTCAATTTACTATGTATGGTGTGTCCATATAAGATATTTTTGTTTGTCCACATATCTCTCTTAAACGACCAAGACTTTTCCAGAAACGATCGCTTAAGCGATCTTAAATCGCTTAAGCGACCAAGGTGTGGGCAGATGTCATTTTAGGAAGAATCGCTTAAGCGATATAAATGGGTCGCTTAAGCGATCATAGTCTGGCCAGATGTCATTCTGCTCGGAAAAGATCGCTTAAGCGATCATAAATCGCTTAAGCGACCATGTGTCTTTTAGGAAGAATCGCTTAAGCGATACAAGTGGGTCGTTTAAGCGATCATATTCTGGGCAGATGTCATTCTGCCTCGGAAAAGATCGCTTAAGCGATCATAAATCGCTTAAGCGACCATGTGTCTTTTAGGAAGAATCGCTTAAACGATACAAGTGGGTCGCTTAAGCGATCATATTCTGGGCAGATGTCATTCTGCCTTAGAAAAGATCGCTTAAGCGATCATAAATCGCTTAAGCGACTATGTGTCTTTTAGAAAGAATCGCTTAAGCGATACAAGTGGGAGGGTCGCAAGCGATCATATTCTAGAGCGATGTCATTACGCTCCGGAAAAGATCGCTTAAGCGATCATAAATCGCAAGCAACCATGTGTCTTTTAAGAGGAATCGCTTAAGCGATATAAGTAGTACAGCGACCATGTGTCTTTTTGGAAGAATCGCTTAAGCGATTTATGATCGCTTAAGCGACCATGTGTCTTTTAGGAAGAATCGCTTAAGCGATCATAAATCGCTTAAGTGACTATGTGTCTTTTAGGAAGAATCGCTTAAGCGATACAATTCATACTGACGTGTAAAAGAACTATATTAAACATACAGTTCTTTTACACGTCAGTATGAAGCCTATAGGGTTTACGATTCGTTCAGAGCACCTGTTCCGTTATTACATTTATATTAAACATACAGTTCTTTTACACGTCAGTATGAAGCCTATAGGGTTTACGATTCGTTCAGAGCACCTGTTCCGTTATTACATTTATATTAAACATACAGTTCTTTTACACGTCAGTATGAAGCCTATAGGGTTTACGATTCGTTGAGCACTGTTCGTTATTACATTTATATTAAACATACGGTTCTTTTACGTCGGTATGAAGCCTATAGGGTTTACGATTCGTTCGAGCACCGTTACCGTTATTACATTTATATTAAACATACGGTTCTTTTACACGCGCATGAAGCCTATAGGGTTTCACGATTCGTTGAGAGCACATGTTAGTTATTTCATTTATATTAAACATACGAGTTACTTTTATACGTCGTATGCAAGCCTATAGGGTTTACTTGATTCGTTAGAGCACTTGTTCCAGTTATTACATTTATATTAAACATACGGTTCTTTTACGTCGGTATAAGCCTATAGGGTTTCACGATTCGTTCAGCACATCCGTTATTATATTAAACATCTGATTCTTTTACACGTGTATATACCCTTTCACGATTCGTTGAGCTGATATTGTGTTATTACATTTATATTAAACTTTTACGTCGATGTAAACCTATAGGGTTTCACGATTGATTGAGCTGTTAGTTACATTTATATTAAACATACGGTTCTTTTACACGTCAGTATGAAGCCTATAGGGTTTACGATTCGTTCAGAGCACCTGTTCCGTTATTTCATTTATATTAAACATACAGTTCTTTTATACGTCAGTATGAAGCCTATAGGGTTTACGATTCGTTTAGAGCACTTGTTCCGTTATTACATTTATATTAAATATACAGTTCTTTTACACGTCAGTATGAAGCCTATAGGGTTTACGATTCGTTCAGAGCACCTGTTCCGTTATTACATTTATATTAAACATATAGTTCTTTTACACGTCAGTATGAAACCTATAGGGTTTACGATTCGTTCAGAGCACCTGTTTATGGCTATACTAAACATATGGGGTTTACGATTCGTTCAGTATATTTTTATATTTGTTTGCTTAATTATTTACGAAATATTAGTATATTTTTAATTAATTTTGGACCCATTAAGTGAATTAATTTCATTAATACTGAAAAGTTTAAAAATTAACAAAAACACCCCCACCCACCCAACTTCCCAGATTCTAGCTACCGCCGATAGCAACAAACAACCAGAAATGGCCAGTAATGGCCAATTGTGACCTTTTTCGGCCAAATCCACCGTGGATGTGGTCGGAAAAGGCCACATCTTGCCGTCATGGGCTTTCAATGAAATGTCCGACTTTGATGGTCAACGACGGCCAAATGTTGGCCATCGTTGACCGACAACGATGGCCATATATTTGGCTGTCAAAGACGGCAAGATCTGGACTTCTCCGTTCGTCTACGGCCAGTTCTGGCGGATTGTCTGGCCTTTTTCGACCACATCCGTGGTTGATCTGGCCGGAAAAGGCCATATAGAGGCCCTATCGGCCAGATCCGACCACTGTGCATAGTAACGCCCTTTCCCGATAAGATTCCAGCTCCGGTGGCCAGAATCTGGCACTGTGGGTAGGTGGGGGTGTATCTGTTAAATTTTAAAACTATTTGCACAAGAATCGCTTAAGCGATAAAATGGATCGCTTAAGCGATCATGTGATTGGCGAAGCAAATGCGCGGTGCATGATCGCTAAGCGATCCGTGATATCGCAAGCGAATCTTGTCTTTTTCCCATGGTCAATTAAGCGATAACACGGATCGCTTAAGCGATCATGCACCTGGGCAGAATCAATTAGTCCAGGTGCGATCGCTTGCGATCCGTATCGCTTAAGCGATCCTGTTACGAAAACACTTTGTCGCTTAAGTGATACACTTTGTCGCTTAAGCGATCGTGGGCAATGTATACTTTTGCACCTTTTCTCCTGAATTTTGACAAACTAAAATTACCAACACGTATTAATTCCATACTTTTTCCTCAATTTGACAACCTAATTCCAAACTAAAATCACCAACAAATATTTAGACCATGTAATAAGAATACACAATATAAAGGATAATTTATTAAAGGTAGCAATAAAATTTAAAACATCAATAATTGAAAACAATAACTCATCAACGGTTGCCCTTCGCAACTCCCTCAATTTCATCCTTCTTCGAACCTAATTACTTCTGGCAACTGCTTCTCTTGTGGCCAGGTTGCTTGCAAATTGAGCACTTATTCATCTTCCAGGGGAACCTCAAAGGCTGATGGAATACGCTTAACCCTTTTTCTCCCCTTTGGTGTCTTCTTGAATGGCGGCTGGAGGATAATGTCGACCACCTCATGCGGCACTACCCTGCTTCTTCGGAGGCACCGGATATATCGTTTCTGAATATGCTAGCATGTAGTGATCTGTCATATAGAGAGGGGAGCAAAGTTCCATGTAAATTCTTGAACCAAAATCCGGCTTCCGTTGGTGTTTTAGTGGTGCTAGTGCATGAGGACAAGGTAAACATTGAATGTCAAACACTTTACAACTGCAAGTTTTTCTAACAAGGTTAACTAGAGCATTCGGACCATAGCCGCGCACAGTGAACTCTTGAGCATTAAGAGGATAGGCAAACAGTGTATTTGACAGTTCCATACGTTCTCGTAATAATTTTTCAGTTGACGGAACAAGGGTTGTAGTAAAATTATCTGACTCCGTACGACGCTCATGGAACCACCGCGACAGTGTCCTTTGGATTGCATCAAAAAGTGCAACTATTGGAAACTCTATTTCTATTAACAACTTCGAATTTATGGACTCAGCTATGTTCGTGGTCATGACATCAAACCTTCTTCCAGGAAAGTAAGCTCTACTCCATCTCTCGAAATCAACATCATGCTCAAGATACTTAGCAACTCTAACATCCTTGATTCGGATTTGCTGGAAGTGGTCCTCGAACTCATCAACCCGATAAGCTTTTCTTTGCCATGTAGTATGTCCGAAGGAGGCCAAAGACACTTAAACTTTTGTTTTATGTTCTCACCAAGGTGCCTCATACGAGAATCCGTGATGTGCTTGACAGTAAATAGTGGCAATCCCCTTCTTTATAGAGTTGTGCCTATCGGATATTATGCACAACTCGTCACTGTCAGGCACTATCGTACGTAACTGCTGAAAAAACCAAGTCCACGACTCGTCATTCTCAGAGTCAACCACACACCATGCAACAGGATATGTGTGATTCTCGTCTCGTGCGGTGGCCACCAACAATGTACCTCCATACTTTCCCGTCAGAAAGCAACCATCAACAGCCAACACCTTTCTCATGTTTACAAAACCCCTTATAGCAGAACCATAAGCAACAAAAAAATATTTAAACATTATATTCCTGTCCCACTTCAAAGCCGTCTTGCTACCTTGGTTTGTCAACTCAAGCATATAAGCAGTGCGCTTCTAATCTGCGTGCAGTGCTCCACGTGCATGCCCTCACAAAATCTTGTGCATGTTGTCTCCCTTTCCAACATTTCCAATAACTAACAGCACATCCCAACTCTGTGCGCACAAGTCTCTGAATGTCTTTAGGAGATGGACCTCTCCCTTCGACGAACCGACTTTTGACAAATTGTCCAATAACATCAGCGGACGCTTGTCGATGCTCACCTGAAATATGTCCCAAACCACATGTGTGCTCACGGGTATATGTTCTAAGAATAAACTTTTCCGACTCCGCCAACCTTCTACAATAAACCCACCACTTGCACTTTCGGTCACGACATGCAACCGTCACAGCCAATGAATTTGACTTTTTGGTGATGAACTCAAAATTATCTTTCACAGCAACAAGTTTTAGCTTCCTCACCACTTCCTCTTTGTTGTCAAATAAATATCCTATGTGCAACTCCGATCCATTCGTAAAGACATGAGCTGATTCACTACTAGCTCCAATTGCCCCCTCTGAACCTACATAAACGACCATAGTGTTCTCTTCCTCACAATGTACACCTTCTGCATAATCTGTATTTAAAGGAATCTCTACATCTGTGGGAACATCTACGGGTCCTCCTCCTCAACATTTTCATTCTGCCCCCATCACCAACCTCTTCTATAGTGTCCTCCTCACCACCCAATTCACCGTCTACTCTTGATTTTTCAGCTAACAAATCAATGGCCTCGTAGTTCAAATTAAAACCAGGCAAATCTCCGCCTACATCCTCGTTATCCCCTTCCTTGGAACCAACTTCCAACGGTTTTTCTGCATAAGAAACCCTTAAAATCGGCCTCGAACCACTATCGGCCATATCAATCATATATAACTTCACACTTTCATCCGACTTTAATATAGCAGGAGGTACCTTATAATTTTCAGGAGCTCTGCTTAAAATATACTTCACAACTATATCACTACGCGAGTAACTCAAATTACCTCTTCTAATTATTTCATCAATCAACTCATTAAAACTAACCTCTGTGCTCACAGCAATTGGTATAACTTCTTTGCTCTTCCCAATCCACTTCCACCTACTTTCTTCCTCCACCCACTCACCAAAATATTCAACACCCAAAACAACTTGTCCCATGTATAATAATAGCCAACTACCTGTAATGCAAGAAAAACAATATTCCTAAATGCTGTACTAAAGGTTCAAATATTTTAAAAAGAATCTGCACATTCGCATATTTGGTCTGATGTATCGCTTAAGCGATCATGGTTATTTATACTGGATCACTTAAGCGATACACTTGATCGCTTAAGAGATCCAGTATAAATAACCATGATCACTTAAGCGATCTTATGTCATTTACTGATCGCTTAAGCGATCTGCTCCCATACAACAGACTTTAACCAGATCGCTTAAGCGATAATATGCCACATACCTAATCGCTTAAGCGATCCATCTGCTGCATTACCAGACCTACCAGATCACTTAAGCGATACACCAGATCGCTTAAGCGATCCATCGTACCCAGAATACATTTTCAGTCATCTCCACCTACAATCGATCCATCATACCCAGAATAAATACCCAGAACAAATTTTTAACAAATTTCACTCCTTTCAACTTGCATTACATCAAACACAACCCAACAACCTAAACAAATAAATCAAAATCATAACCCAAACCCCATCCATTATTAAATCTTTGTAAATCTAAATATAAAATGTAAAAAGGAGATACACGTACTTACACGAAATGTCAGGAGGAGGAGGAGGGGGATCTTTGCCGGAGAAGATGTTAATGGTGGAGGAAGAAGAAAGTGTTAATGGCGGAGGAACAAGAAGATATAGAGGAATGAGAAAGAAGAAGATGTACAGGAAGGAGGAAGAAGAAGAAGATGTAGACGAAGCTAAGAAGAAGAGAAGAAGATGCAGAGGTAGAGATGCGTTAATGGCGGGAGGAAGAAGAAGGTGTTTGGGTTTGTTTGCAACAATTTCGGGTTTGTGGGAATATAGTATAGTTTTGAAAAGATTACATAATACTTCTTTAATCATAATTAAGCACTAATCAAGTTTAATTACCCTTAATCAATAATAGGACTATTTAGTTAAAACTTTAAAACTTGATAGCTTTTTAATTAAATTCAAACTTGAGAGGTTGTTTTAATAAACTGCCCCAAGAACAAGAGGGGATGTTGCCGATTCTGAAACTTGCGAAAAACAGGGTGTTTACTCTCTGTTTGGGTTCCCTCCAAATTTCAGTTTAGGGTTTAAAATAAACTTTTTTTCTTTTTAAATTTGAAGGGGAGAAACGTGACTGCTGAGTGAGTGGGAATGATATGGCATCTGCCAAGTAAGTGAGTAAGAGAAAATGAGTAAAAAGGTGAGTAAGAGTAGCATTTTTCTTTCTCAAATGGGTTTATGGGTTTTTCAATGTACAAATAGAATATTGACGGAATATTTGATTATAACATTTTCAATGTTTTATAACAAATGACAATGTTAAGTATTGCTTACTAAATAAAACATGATTCCACAAATCTAGTTGTTGTGCCTAGTTTTTTTTACAATTAGATCTCTGTCACGCGTCCGTTGGGTATATCAAAGCCTGAAGACCAGTGTTAGAACTCAACGACGCTGTTTCAGGCTTTCATTTTAACAGCTAGGATGCTCCCAAGTATCATCCCATCAACGCTTGTCCTCTATCACAAGGTGATTACTATCTCAAGCATGAGTTAGGCTTCCATTAGCATGGCTGGATTAGTAACAAGTGTGAAGATTATTGACTCAGATCCTGATTAAGGGAATTATGCATGCAAGCAACCCCGTACCGTCCACTCTCAATCACTATCAGACGAACCAAGTATAAAAGGAGCCTACAACCTCTGTTTCAAGGAGGATTCTAGTATTAGTAAAGTTCAATAGAAAAATATATTCATTCGTTTGAGAGAGTGTTTAGAGTGGATAGGTTGCGAGAACTAGGTGTCCTTCATTTAGCTCGCGAGCTTCCCTTTATAACCTCATTTTACCCTGTAACACCCCCTAATAATATCATAGTAATGGATGTAGGTTTGGTTTCTATACTGCCGAACCATTATAAAATCTATTTTGTTCTTCACTTTATTATATCGTGTTTTGTCGACTTTACTGGTTACTAGTAACCACGCGTACATCATACTAGGCCCCTCCTGAGGTTGACAGAGTATCTTTAATTTATATGAATTTTCGCATCAACACTAGTCATTACTCAACTTTTAGTTATCGACTTTATTGGTCTGTTAAAGGATGGAGAGATTGTATGTAAGCCAAAAAGATCAAGATTCAATCCTTTATATAAGCAAAAACAGATGAATTCAATGATCTTATCCTTGACGATGGAAAGGAAACCTCATATGCAATTACAATAAAACTTCTCTATAGTCATAACAGTGGTTGATGCGATCATACTAATTTATTACTATAAAGAAATTATAACTTACTAAAGACATAGTTACAAAAATTACTATTTTGATTTCTTATTTTATAATTTATATTTTAGTAGTATATGTTAGGATTTCAATTCATTGTTTTAACAGTATTAGGATTTTTTATTTACTTTTAATATTACTTGATTTCTTATTTTATAATTTATGTTTTTAAGATAAATATTTTAGTTCATCTTAAACCTTTAATGTAAGGTAGCATATATTTTTTTTACAATATACAGATGATTATTACTATGTGGAGACAACTTTTTAAAAACAGGAATTTAAAAAATCATGACTACTGTAATTCCAATATTAGCAATTACTTAATACAGTAAAACCTCTCTATAGTCATAATGGTAGGATCAAAATATTTTTATTACATGAGGAGGTTATAACTTAATAAATGTGTAGTTACAAAAATTATTATTTTAACTTAACTTTCCCTAGTGCAAGTGGTATAAAAGTAAAGTATGCATTACATTTATAATTAATTAATTGAGCATGTCAAATCCTAAGTATAGACATTGATAAAAAAGATAGATAAATATTTTATTTAATCTTAAACATTTAATATAACATAGTATATATTTTTTGTAATATACAGATAATTATTGCTATGCGGATAATTATTATTATGTGAAGGCAAGTTCTTAGAAATTATAACTTATTACAATGTGTGAAGTAAGTTGAGACTAGAACTACATATAGATTATTCTTATATAAAATATCAATGTAGAAAGGTTTTATTGTATTTCATAAGGGATGTTGCAAATGGTATAGAAAAAGAGTCAACTTTATTATTTAAAATGTAAGAAACTTCAAGATTATATCGGTACAAAGAAACATTTTTTCTCAAAGGTAATGATAGATGTTTGATAGAACTCTTAAAACAAGAAGGTTAGAGAAAACAATATAATGATCAAATACCTTATGATAACATTTGGACAAGTGCATAATTTCGTCTAAAAAGAACTTAACAAAAAATTAGACACATTTTGTGAACAATTTGATTCAAGTTACAAAGCCCCACCCAAAACCACAAAAATCAAAGCCATTGTGACTGACCTTGAGGACAAGGTCCATTTCGAAGGGGAGGGAAATGTTAGGCAGCGAGAAGAGGATGAGCTTGGGAAGAGAAGTCCAATATGGGGAAAGGACTATAGTTAGGATAAGTGTAAGTGAGTTGAGTAAGTTCATTATTTTGATAAGAGTTCCATTTTATTATTAAAGTACTTGGTTATCAGGCTTCAAATAATAAGCCTAAAACATTACTGAGATATGAATAAGCAAACTCTCTTCTTCCACAAATAATTTCACAAATCTAATATTATCGTATTAATAAAAAAGAGTAAACGACTTTTTCCCACCCAAGGTTTGCATTAATGACACTTTTCCACCAAAAAAGTTTCAAAAATACTATTTTTCCACCCAAAGTTAATATTCTATTACTATCCAAAACCAATTTTATTAATCTAGAAATTTCCCCAGTACTTGCTTTGCAAGCCTGAGCTCTGTCGAATGGAGTAATATTGGGAAAAGAAACAATCTACCATAAGTTGGTATAAAAAACATAATCTGCAGAATCGGAAAAACACAAATCCTGCATAACAATACACATTCATCTGCTCTCTTGTAGGACGTGGTTCCAATTCCTCCTCATCATACGTCACTTCCAGTTGATTTCCATTTGTGTCCTCCTCATCATGTTCCTAGTAATAATCATCTATAGCTGTTTCCGCAGAATCTCGATTAGTGATTGCAGTTTTTTAATGGCAGTTTCCTTCATAAAAAGTCCCTGCAAATGCTTTAGATTCCCCACGTCGTATGACAATTCTTCATTTTGAGCAACATCAAGATCAAATTACATCTAGAGACGTCAAGTCACAAAACTGCTTGGAAAATCTCAAGCTTTTTGAGATCCATCAATTTCAGCTCACAAACCCCGTTTAAATTACCTCTTTCAGACTCTACACAATCCAGCTGTGATGATTTCGGTTAACACTATTGAAGTAAAGATGATCTCTCATTAACTTAACATCTGATAATCAAGATCAACATTTTACAAATGTATAATGTATATATAGACAACTGGTTTGAGTAAACCAAGCATTAAAAACCTACTTTTTGTTATTCTTCTAATCTTCATCAAAACATCTTCAAGATTCATCCCTTTTGAACCAGTTCAACAATCCAAATGATCAAAACCGTTCAACTTCAGAATTTTGATGATTTTGAGGGAAATAATGGAGCTTTTGCTCAATAATTACATGTGAAATAAAGAGAATAATTATTTACTGCATTGAATCCATATCAGGAGAGAGCAAATAATCCTAAATCTTATGTCAAAGAGAACTTCTTTTGTTTTTCTCCGAGTTCAATACTTACAGACATATCAGCTCCAGCTCCCTTCTAACCGGACCCCTTAAAGTTATCCAGTCTTCTCCCAAATATTCTGCTGATTCAGACTCCACCATCAGTTTGTATTTGTTACAGCAAACAAAACTCACTGAAAATATCTCCATTCGTATAGTTCAAAAATTACTTGGTTAGAGCCCATTAATTTTTGAACTATAATCCTAAATCTTATGTCAAAGAGAACTTCTTTTGTTTTTCTCTGAGTTCAATATTTAACAGACATATCAGCTCCAGCTCCCTTCTAACCCCCTTAAAGTTATCAATCTTATTCTGCTCATTCAGACTCCTCCATCAGTTTGCCCTTGTTACAAAACTCACTGAAAATATCTCCATTCGTATACTTCAAAAGTTACTTGGCTAGAAACCAGTAAGGAGTTAAAGAATGCGAAACTTTTCAATACAAAAAATAAAAGGCTCCACTAAAATAAAATTATGCCTAAATTCTGTAAAAGCAATATGTTTTAGGCCTGAATCCTGTCAAAGCAATGTGTATTACTGGGAACATCATTCAAAACATTACCTCAAGATTCCATTCAAAATCGAATACCATTGATTTCACCATGATCTACAGTGCTTTATGAACTTGCCACCCGTACTTTGGTTGAGTAATTCCACTTTATTACCAATAATCATTGCACGAGCATTTTCTATCTTTAAAATGGTGAAAACGGTTTGAGTCTCTCACAACAATCTCCTTTTGAAGAAGATCTGATGCTAACTTCATGAAGTTATGGCAGTCAACACAAATTCTGATATTCTTCATAATTTTTATTACACTAGCTTCACAGTGCATACTTTCTTGATTCATTACAGCGAACACCAAAGCCAACTTCTCACTATGATGGTATAGTTGCACCTCTTTGTGCTCCTCTTCAATGTCATGCAAGGCCAAGCTCGTCTCTGGCACATAACCTATCTCCTTCAACCGCGCAATCAGTTCACTAAGCTTTGTACATATAGCCTTTCTTTGTGGATGACGTTTGCCTCCAGAGGCAAATTCATGGACTTGATTCTTAATTTCAATCCAACTTAAACCAGGTTCCTTACGCACTTTACACCCCTCCATTTCTTTCCTAATTAGTCCTGCTTTACTGAAACTGCCACTTGAGCAATATGCATTTGACAATTGTACATAACCTAATGAATCTCCAGGCACTAATTCCTTCAGTTTAGATGCTGCTAACTCAGCTAAATGTGTCACACCATGCTTTCTACATGAACCCAGCAATGCACTCCAAACAACTGAATCAGGCTCCTTTGGCATTTCATTTATAAGCTTCTCAGCCTCAAGAATTCGCCCACCTCGCCCAAGAATATCAACCATGCAGGCATAATGATCTAGTTGAGGAGTGATTCCATAATTATCGCACATGGAGTGAAAGATTTTATTTCCTTCTTCCACCAATCCAGCATGGCTGCAAGCTGAAAGTAAAGCAACAAAAGTTGCAGAATCTGGTTTGACATTCATTGTTGAAAAGAGTTGCAAGGCTTCTTTAGCTTGCCCATGCAAGGCATAAGCCTTGAGCATAGAATTCCAAGAAACCAAATCTCGAAACCCCATTTCCTTGAAAACTTGCTTGGATAAGACAATGGATCCACACCTTGCATAGGCATGGATTAAAGCATTTGCAAGTACAATATGTCCCTCAAAGCCAGCCTTTACTACTTGTGAATGAACTGTCGAGGCATGTTGTTCTGTCATAAGACCTGCACAAGCCTTTAGTGCAATTGAGAAAGTACACCAGTCTGGAGTCAAGCCCTCTCGACGCAGCTGACGAAAGAGGAATAGAGCTTCTTCCGGTTCACATTCTGCTAACGCTGTTATAATTCCTGTCCATGAAACAATATCCCAACAATATCTCCTCTCCAAGAAAAGCCTGTAACATTCAGAAACATCTCCGCCAAGATCTGAATAAGCTTTCACTAGAGCCGTTGCCACTTCAATTTCTGAGATAAACCCAGTTTTGACACTCAAGCAGTGCAATTGAAAACAAAACTTTAGACCCGAGTGAACATCCATATCATAACTTCCACACAAGGACGTCAAAACACTAAGAATCGTGGCACGATCAAATCCAATACCCTCACGCCGCATATTAAAAAAAAGATTGATAGCTTGCGCTCCAGATTTACAGTACTGAAACCCTGCAATCATCGAATTCCAAGATATCACATTCCTAAACTCCATATTCTCAAACACCTTCCAAGCCTCCTTTATACTACCACCACAACCACAATTCTTACTATACATATTTACAAGAGCATTCGCCACGAACACATAAGCATCAAAACACATCTTCAACACAAGCGCATGTACTTGCTTGCCACACACGTAATCACATGAACTAAGCACACTCGCGAACGTGAAGTCATTTGGACGGAAGTGTAATAACATGCCAGAAAACATACTGAAAGACTTAGTGTGATGCCCATGTTGAGCATAGCCCGAAATTAGTGCAGTCCAAGAAACAAGGTTTCTTTTAAGCATTTCATCGAACAGTTGCTGCGCATTGTCTAAGAGCCCAAATTTGCAGTACATGTTGATTAAATGATTGGTGAGGAAGAGGTCAAATGGGTGGCTACCGTAATGGGAAAGCATGTGTTGGTGTAAATGCTGGCCTTGTTTGAGGCTGCCGTGAAGAGCACACGCGTGGAAGAGAGTGGCGTAAGTTTGCTGAGAGTGAAGAGACGGCGGCGCATTGTAGAAAAGTGAGAGAGCTTCCGTGAGGTGGCCAGGCGTGGAGAGTACGCGAACCTTATCGAGAATGTTGTTGGCTTCTGGTGTTAGAGTGAAGACAGGGAGAAAATTGGTGAGACTAAAGTTTCTGATGGAGATGTAGCACGCGCGGATAGGTAGAGGTGACATGACGTAATGGGAGTGATAATTTTGGTTGAGGAAAAGCTGTTAAGGAACATGCAAATGAAATGAGAGGGTCCAACAAATCCGTATGATGAAAACTATCATACATTTTGTCGAAATCAAAGTATAAAGGTTATTGTCACATTTTTAATTAATTAGATTTATGGTTTTTGATTTGTTTAGGGTTAATATTTATGTCATGTCCAATAACTTGGGAGCTGTACATTGATTTTAGTCAAGATCGACGTACATAACCAATTTGGAAATCTCTATTTTCAACGACAAACATCTTGTCGCTTATGTACTCTATTTTGTGTGACGTTAGATCCCAATCTTGTTAGCGGTGCCACCATTTAAGTCGACAAGTGGTAGTAACCAAGTTAGTTGTCTCCTCCATGTGATTGAGGCAGAATGTATCAATTTAAAGTTCTTTGTGAGTTTAGATTTTTCTAATGCAATTGGTGAATATGGAAAATGCTATAGCAATCTATTAATCACAAACAAGCAAATATAGAATAAAGTAACAAGTTTGAAGGATAAGAAAAGCAAGTACGCCATATATAGTGGTTCGGCCCAAATCAGCCTCTAATCTCTCTTTCCTCTGACTCTTGCTTGTCAAACCACAATCAAGCCTTCTTTCACTTTACAAATAGCTCCTAAGGTACTATTAAACCTTTACCCTCTCTAGGAATCACTTTCTCTCACTAGAAAAGCCTAGAGTGAAACTCACTCTTTTACAATTCAAAAAATGGATTAATGGAATAGTAAAATGACTCTCTCATAGAGTAGATACACAAGTGTTTTCACTTAATACAACCCAATCTATAAGAAATCAAAATGAGTGTGTGGCAAGGGCTAAAGTTAAAATAAGACAATGCAAGTGATAGCTCAAGAAACTTTGGTTGAATGTTTTTGCTTTGGTTAATATGAAAACTCAAGAGTGTGCAAAAGTGCTTCAGAGTGGACTTAGCTAGGTTTATATATGGTAGTGCAAAGATAGAGTTTTTATGCCCAAAACAAGAGTTTGAAAAACGAAGAAATCGATTAACCACCTCGAATTCAATCGATTGGATTTGAGGTGGCGCCTACGTAGCGTCTACATGGCACGAACCTATCCATTGAATTGAATTTGATCGATTGGATTAGTTGAGCCCCCAAAACGTATCTTCTGCCCAATCAGAATACCATTCGGTCAAGCGAATGGGGTGAAAATGTAAGTTTTCAAAGTTTAAAAAATAGTTTACCCCTTAAAGCTTTAGAATATGATAGTTTAGCCCAATATTTAAAACCCTGAATTTGGATGCCAATCTGGTTGACCGGATGGGTTAAACTGTGAAGTGTGAAAGCTTGGTAAATTTTATAACCCAGTAAGTTTGGAAAATGACATTTTGGCCCAAATACGAAAATCCCCAAAAACAAGTTTTTGAAAGCTTTCACATGCACAAGACTTTTCTAACCAAGGTTCACGCTTAATAAAATAAAAGTTGATTACAAGGAAAACTATCTAGACTTAGCTTTCTTGAATTCTTTAAATCTCTTCATCCAAGCTTTATTTTTTCTCGGTTTAGTTCTATGAGGAGATTCCATCCTGTCTTGATCTACACTTAAGTACGTCATTAGCATTAATACTTATAGACATATTAATTTGTTATCATCAAAATAAGAGCACAATGACTCATTGTGTAACACCCCAGCCCACTACTAGCCTAATACAATCAAGATATTGTCCGTTTTGATAACCTGGATGGTTCGACTCCGAAGTCCAACCCCTCACGGTTTTTGTTTTCAGGCCCAAAAATCCTTACTCAAGCCCAAAACGCGTCTTGACTATTGGGGGGTTCCCTTGATATTTAACTAGCTCAAGCCCCTCCTTCCCAAGCGATGTGGGATGTCTCAATCTCTCCCCCTCAGGATCCAACGTCCTCGCTGCGATCCCTCTTAGGCCAAAAGAAATCTATTGACTATCCACACACATTCGAGTGGGATTGGCTCTAATACCAATTGTAACACCCCGACCCACTGTCGGTCCAACATAGTCAAGATATTGTCTGCTTTGGCAGCTTGGGTGGTCCGACTCCGAAGCCCAGTCCCTCACAATTTTGTATTCAGGCCCAAAAACTCTTGTTCAAGCCCAAAACACGTCTTGACTACTGAGGGGTTCCCCTGGTATTTAACTAACTTAGGCCCCTCCTTCCCAAGCGATGTGGGATGTCTCACATTGAGTCAACAGATGATATCCCTAATGAATATGTTGTGGCTTATCATGATGATAATGACGGTTGTGTTTTGTTATGTCATGGGTTTGATTATTGGGATGACGAGTTATGGTCAAATGATATTAGAAACATTCCAGAACGATATAAAAATGTTCGAGTCTCCACAAAATGAAACATCCAAAAAGATTCATATATACTTTTTGCACTATAAACTATAGATTTCTACCCAGAAACACATGATGCAAATTCAAAGTTGATTCTTCCAACTAAGGTATCATTTCCAAAGGTCAAATATACAAAGGAAAAAGTGCAAGATATATTGAAGCTCCATGCAATCAATAACAAGTATCAGTTTAAGACCTTTAAAGCCACCAGGAGTGAGAGACATGTAAATGGCAGCTCCGTGCAATTAAATTGTCGGAGTCTAATTGTTTGAGGTGAGACGTATTGACATTAGCTAATGCAAAACGTAGAGGCTAGAGAATTTGCTTATACTGAGGTTAGGGGTTCATTTGAAGAGTCTTGCGTTTCTACCTATGTTTTGTCAACAATTAGAAGTCCAAGACATATGTTGCAAAACATTTCCAGTGCTTTTTCATAGCATTGGGTGCTTCCATTTCAAGTTCATTCACTACATCATGCAGCTCAAGCTCTAGAGAGGCCATATCATGATCGGATACATGTGAAACATTACTTCTAGGTTTAGGTGGAGCACAAAGGTGTTGTTCTTCATAAAAATTGTCACCTTACCTAGACAGCCTTGTAACCATGAATTCCAACCGAGGAACACAAAGGCTTTGCCCTGACAACATGTAATTGTCCCATATATCCAAGTCTACATGAATAAATTAGATGATAGACTGTAGTGTAGTGATTAAAAATGAATGACAAAGTAAGTTAATAAAAGAACAAAGGACATTTGCCTAAATTACACTTCTCCTTGTTTTTAATTATTTGCTTTTTTCTTAGGCTCAACCAAAATACTAGTAAAACACCAATGCAACTATAAATAAAATGGGCAAATATAACGGCATAAGACATTCTCCAACACCAATATCAAAGATAGCTTAACTGCATCATCTGTAGGAAACAATCCATCCTTGTCTCTAAATAACTCAATCTGTATTAAAATATATATCTCCTAGTTTATGTATCCCTTCCTTTTCTGTCTTCTAATCACCTTGCTCTGGCTTGTTCTCTTTTGTATAGTCATAGCACTTTTCTTCTCGGATAGTTTCAAAACGTAGTCCACAGACTAACCCAAACTCATAATTTCCAAATCTAAGTTTCTCACCATCAACCTCCATTGGCCAAGTATCATGAACATGTAGTTCCCTCAAGTGTTGAAACTTCATATCTAAAAGTTTCCTAAAACACGTGTTTCTATATTTTTCATAATGTACAGTGTATAGCCTTATAACATATAGAAATGCATTCTTATAACATATTTGGATGTAAAATTCTACGAGCAAGAGCCAACAATCTAAGCCTTTTATATTTTCATAATGTACAGTGTATAGCCTCGATACTTCATTACTACTGCACAATTACAGAGTAGTTAAGGAAAATACCTTTGCAAGTAAGAAACCTTACAAGTTGCAATATAAACTGATTAAGATTTTATGATAACATCGTAATTGAAAAGTGCATGCCCTGAGGCAGAAAGCTTACGCACTCACAGTCACAGGTACTATGAATTTTAAAGCTCTCCACACATCCATTCCCATGCTCCCAACTTTTTTGGTATTACTTCTTTGACTTTGATCTAAATATGTTCTCCTTGTAGTATTTGAGTTCTGTGATGCTTTCTCTGATATCATCTAAAGCTCTATGTTTATTCTCTTTTGATGGAGCTTTCCTGTTTTCTGTACAAGTGATGAACTTTGTTTAGTATGTATATGAATTAGTATGCTCCAGAATTAAAGCACTTCAGTATCTCATGTGTTGCATTACAGAATAAGTAGCAAGCATAAAAACAATACAAAACGAGCATGATAGATTTTACACACAGATCCAATATTATCGGAAATTATGGACAAAAACCTCAGCCACTAGGGATCCATCAGTGATCCATGTAATTAAAATTTTAGGGTGCATTTGTTTCCCTATCCTATTCTTATTCCAAATCAAAATGCATATTTGTTTCTCTATTCTCAAAATCCTATCCTAAATTATTCAACTATTTTTAATTTTCAAATCCAACCTCGTAATAACCACTCAACTCTACCTAACAATAATATTTCAAAAATACTATGCCAAATAAGTAAACAAACGAACATATTTTTTCAAAATTATGTATACGACTATTAAAAATTGTTTTATTCTCTTTCTTTAGTTTTCCCTTTCATTTTCTCGGAAAAGTTCTCTCTCAATTTTCATAGCTTCATCTCTCCTATTTCTTCCATGATCATAAAAAGAGCACAGTTCCCTTCAAGTGTTAATTCCAACAGATTTGATACTACTGTGAAGGTGTTTCCATGATTTCTCATAACATTTGGTTTCTGTATTATTATCTAATCTTTTAAAGACTTGGATCGTCCACCAAACAATTGACAATTATTTTCAATCATTCTTTCATTGCACTAGCTCCTTTTCCCTCTATACATGACTACACTAAGTTTATTTTAATTAAGTGAAGAAATCACTTTTTCATAAGCTTAAACTACCCTTCAAAATGGGTATATCATCTTTGTTAAATGATTTGACAAACGAAGGAAAAATTCCAGTCATCAGGCAAGGGTGTAATAACAGATACACCAGGAAGAAACAGAGGTGTATATAAAGTTTAGCAAATAGATACATAGCACCAGCAACTGCAAATTTTTTAATGATTAACAGAAAACAATGACTACTACAAAGACAATTTAGCCCTCAAAAATACAAAATTCCTTTTCGGATTACACAACTTGATCATTAAGTCAATTAATCCAAAATTAAATCTCTACACTTCCCAATTCTCTCAATTCCATTTTAAACCAATTCTCTCAATTCCATTTTAAATTAATCAAATACTTATGTTAAATTTCCTATTAAATAAAGATCCCCAACTTATAAGAATAGACAGTGTGTTCTCCTTTGATAGCTTCATCTGCTTCATTTTTCTTAATCTTTCTCTTCAATGGACACTCAAAATTCCAGAAAATAAGGCTTTAGATAGATAAGTTATTTGGAGCTCCATTCTGAGCTAATGGAAAATCATTGAGATGGGATTTTAGACTTTGTGTTTGAGATGAAAGTTTAATGTATTCTATTTACACATTATTGAGTGGTATAAATCAGTTGTCTCTATTATTAGTGAAACAATCTTAACTTGTCGGTTATAATTTGTTGCTGGATGGCTAATCCAGAGGGGTTAATTTCCAACACAATTATAGTGAATTCAAACCTGGTGTAGCTCTTACAACATCTATATAGTGATTAAACTCAACAACCTAGGCAATGCAGGGGCTACCTAAGCATAAATAGCAGAATAACAACTTGACTTATCTCGTAGACTTTTACTCTCTTCAATAAGCACAGGAATATTGACTGAGAATTTAAGAAGGTAAGAGAAAAACATCAATTTTTTTTTTTTAACCCACTGATGGGTAGCCCAGCGGTAAGGGCAAACCGAGAGGGTTGTAAATGGGTAAAACCCACAGTCCTAAGTTCGATTCCCAGCTGGACGGAAAGGTAGTACTTTTGCCCATAATTTAAGGGCCATGGTGGCGGTTTGTGATGGGATAGCTCCTCCTAAGGATTAGTCAAGGTGCGCGTAAGCAGACCCGAACATCTCAATTATTAAAAAATAAATAAATAACTAAACATCAATTTTTAGTGAAACAATCTTAACTTGCCGGTTATAATTTGTTGACATTATTGAGTGCAATTGGATGGCTAATCCAGAGGGGTTAATTTCCAACACAATTACAGTGACTTCAAACCTGGTGTAGCTCTTTCAACATCTTATAATGATTAAACTCAACAACTAGGCAATGTAGGGGCTACCTAAGCATAAATAGCAGAATAGCAACTTGACTTATCTAGTAGACTTCTACTTTCTTCAGTAAGCACAGGAATATTGACTGAGAATTTAAAAAGGTAAGAGAAAAACATTAATTTTTAATTCATCACACTTAACAAAATCACAGAATTTCAGAATCAATATGGTATTTTTAGATAATTACCTTTAGGATACCAGCGAACACATAGAGCCTTGACACTGCTAACATCGACGAGTACATGAGAGAAGAGATTAGCCAAATCAGGCATGTATTTCTGCAAAGCTGAAGCTGGTTAGGAGGATAAACAATGCGGCTCAAATGATGGAAGGTCATTAAGACAACAGAAAACTACCAAGGGATAATCAATAAGAGGTAGTGAGCCAAATTTAGGTAGGATCTTAATTCCATAAGGCTTAACACACCTTGTTCAACTTTTAAGATTATAAATTAATTACAATAAGAAAACCATTATACTCCATTTATCCTGCCCCCCTATTATCTACTTATCAACTTCCCTTTTCTCCTTTTTGTATTACTTCAGCTCTATCTTTTGTACATACTCTACCTATCTTCTATACATAGGCATATTTACAAACTGTACTCTTAGCATAAGATGACAAGGATTCTCAAAGCCATGAGAATGAGAGGCCATAATCACTAACCGTAAACTAAATCAACCAAAAGACCTAATAACTCAACAAAATTACAAAATAGACTCTTCAAGTGTGGGAAACAAAAAAAATATAGTTTTGGCTTTCTCTATATAGGGATGGCAAATGGTGGGCCCAGGTGGATTGAGTTCCAACCCAATTCAACCCATAAAAAAATTGACCCCAACCCATTTAGGAAGTCAGATTATATGGGTTTGCTGGGGTAACATGATATTCATTACATTTTAAAAAGAAAAAAAATTAAAATTTGTAGGTACTTGAGTCAAATTGGACATAGCTATTTTTCTTATCATCTATAAAAGATATTAAATAAAATTATAAACAGATTAACATTATTTAAATTAATTAACAACAATTTTTAAAAAAAAGAGACAATCACCGGATCACTATCATCCACCTTTGCCAAAACACATTTGTTGATACCATCCACACTGAAATGATCAATAGTTGCTAATCCACACAACCATATACCCACCATCAGAAAAGATACGGTTTTTCACAACGGGAAGCGGTCCAAGCTTTGGGCGACCAAAAGTTTGACCGCTTTCGACAGCCAAATGTTGTGTTGTTTTCTGACAATAGGCATACAGTTGCGTAAATCAGGAGCCATTGAACATTTCTATGTAAGCACTATTACCGGGAACACTTTCGCGATAGTGGCCAACTGTGGTTCAATGGAGGCCTATCACTTTTTTAATAAATAATTATCAGATCTTTTATAGAAGAAAAAAAATGAATATAAGTTACCGGAGAAATGAATTACCCAAACCCACCATGAAACCAATATCATTCTTTATAGCTTGGGAAATCACCCAACAAATTTGACTTCGGTTGGGCAAGAAACCTACCCAATAGATTATTCTACAATCTCTATTCTGTACATATAAAGGTCCATTACTCCTAAATTAACACTCTGAACTTGTACTGGTTTAACCGTAAGCTCACAATGACTAAATCTTCAAAAACATGTAAATGCTACATAAACTGAGAGACATATGAGAAGCCCACAAAATTAAATACAGAAAAAAAAATTACTTACGTAAAAAATGCAACAAAATTGCTTTGCTTTCCCATGGCTGAGTCAACAATGCATACAAAAAATAGTATACAACACAACAGATTCTAGTAAAAAACAATTACAGCTCTACTTGATTAAATGATTCATAAAAGTCTGATAACGTCAATAATTCTTTAAAAAATAAAAAGGATATGTAGGAGTTTTGTTGCATTACCTTTAAAAATAGAAAGTCCACATAAACTGAATTCCCTGCAAGAAGAGGTGTGTATGTACCAACATTTCTCTTAACAAATTCTATTACCTGCAGTATTGAAGCTTGTATCAAATGTATCTTAAACTAACACAGAAATGAAGAATCAACAAGGACATCTGATTGAAATAGCATAATGCCTAAATAAATATAGAAATGCAAACTCATAATATTCCACCAGTAATGCTTCTCACATTCCATCTAATGAACTTATTGATGGAACATCATTAACCTTATCAAGCTTTATGAGCTCCTTTTTTATCGTAATTTAGATCTTAAGTTAAATTATTATACTCTCAGACTCCTTTTGTAACTTTTTTAATATTCTTATAACTCTTTTTTAGCAAAGGGTGCAAAGATAAATTCATCCTCTTTAAATGATTCTCAAATTGCCTCCAAAACTCCCCGCCAAAAGAAACATTTTGCAACCCATGACAATTGCATCCTTTCTCCAAATCCAAATTTCTCTGCACTCGTGGAATTATGAAGCTTTTTTTTTTTTTTTTAATACTGAATAATTTGTTGAGCATCTCTATTTGTGATTAATGTTAGATTATATATTAAATCGGAAATGAAAAGCACTTATTACTAATTACAGTCTACCAATTCAAACAATCAATCATATTGTGGCTCAACTAAACAATCATATAAGGTTCATCACCAACTGTCAAAGTGTGCTGTTACTAAAAGAAGAAAGGAATCAACACGAAATTTGGCACATGCCACTCAGTTTAAGTTAAAAGAAAAATATAGTAGACAAAACAGAAAAACGTTCCCAGGAAAAACTTTTCTTCTAGGATATTCAACTTTCAAAGTACCCTCTAATGATTTTCAACTATAATCCATTGACACAGCGAGCTTCTTATCTCTTCCTGTGCTGCTCCTTTGTTTTGCTTCTTTGGTTCAACTTAAATTTGACAATTGGTTCTCAAATAAAGCTCTTCCATAAGACATCTGGCTTTGGAGATAAAAAACCGGCCTCCAAGTGGTCGGGTGGGGGTAATACATTGCATTGTTTTCAGATAATATATTCAGTTATTTGGAGCAAAAGATATATATGGGCCACCTCAGTAATATAACAAAAAAATGAATCCAAAAATGACAATAGTAAAGTTAATTTTGTATTCATAAGATTAACAGTGGGTTCGGTATCATTTCCTAAAAACAACACTTTTAAAATGAAACTGACAAAACACATTCAGTGGATGTTTTTAAAATAACAAACAAAAATGAGCTTTTTAAATCTAATTATTAAAAATATATTTTTTATATAATCATGAAATACTTTAATAAAAATCTTAATTGTTTTAGAAATTAAATTAAAATTATTTACCAAAAATTTAGTTAAAGAAAACAACTCAAAAGTGCTTTTGGTTTTGACAAATGAATCTTGAAATTAAAAACAACAATAAAAAATTATTTTTCTTGTTTGGCTCCCTTTTAGTTACGATGGTGAAAACAAGATTTTTTATTCATTTGAAAAGAGTGTAAACAATAAATAACAAGTATTTCAAATTTTACAAGGCAAAAGACAAAATTACAGTAAACAAAAACATAAAGAAACAGATCCAAGGCTAAGAAAAAATTTTAAGCTTCTAACAAACTAAAAATAATGGTTCCGTTTGGTACACTTTTTTTAATAATATTTTATTCTGAAAAGGATATGATGGGATTTAATCAAATAAGATAGGATTCTGAAAATGTGTATAGTACAATTTTTTAAAACATTTTTTAAAAATATTTAGTTTATTTTTTAACCCCTTACATTTGTTAATTTAGCTAAACACCCCCTACAATAAAAGTTTATAAATTAACAAAAATACCCTCACCCACCCAACTAATTGTCGGCAGCCATTGATAGAAATCCACTCCAATAACTCAACAATTGGGTTGGGTCATGGGTCTTTTATAGGCTTGGGTAGAACTCTCTTTAGAAAACTAGCTTGCCAAAGGAGGGTGCCCAAGCCTTTACAACCTGCATGCCCACCTTTTTCCTTCCAATATGGGATCCTAACATTCCACCACGCTTCCGCAACCGATGTCCACCCCAACCTCTTTACCCCCGTCGGTCTCTTTACCTCTTGGGTGACTACGCGGATCCCCTTTCTCTCGAGCCTCCATGCCCTTTCTAGAGGTAGCAGCCCGAGCCCAAGGTCAACTTGCCACAGGTCAACCTGCCACGTCGACGAAATCCTATGGGCGCAGGATCATGCTCTGATACCAATTAATAAGAACCCATCCCAATAACTCAAACAATTGGGCAGAGCCATGAGCTTGGGTAAAACTCTTCTTGGAGAACCAGCTTGCCAAGGGAGGGTGCTCAAGCCCTTATAACCCACGTGCCCATCCCTTTTCCTTCCAATGTGGGATCCTAACAGCCAGCCACCACCGCCAAACGGAAGTTACTAGAATGGCACGCACGATTGGATTTGGCCGATCGTGCGCCGATTTGACCGTTTCCGACCAGATCCACCATGGATCTAGCCCGAAATGACTAGATCGACGCATGACCGACCAAATCCAACAGATTGTGCGTTGTTCTGGCAAGCAACTATTGCTTGGTTGGGTGAGGGAGTCTTTGCTAGTTGATAAACTTTTATTGAAAAAGATAATTGTTAAATGTTTTGGGTTGAATAGAATATGTTTGAATTTTGAACAACATAAAAACAAACATGTTTTTCATTTTTTAGGATAAGATAATAGAATAGAATGTGGTTGAAAAAATTAAACAAACTAGGGGAATGTACTTTGAAGTAAGAAATAAGATATGATAAGGAAATAGTGTAAAAACTCATTCCCCCCTTTGTTTAACTTTTTAAACTCTATTCTATTCTACTATCCTATCCTAAAAAGTGAAAAACGGGTTTGTTTTATTACTAACTATTCAATTCAAAATCCAATCATATTATATTCAATTCAAAACATTTAACAATTATCTTTCTCAATAAAGTTTATAAATTAACAAGAACACTCCCACTCACCCAAGCAACAGTCGCCTGCCAACAACCACCGCCAACAGCCGCCGCCTCTGGAACGACTCACGATCGGTCGAATCTAATCGATTGTGCGCCGATCTGCCTGTTTTCGGCCAAAAATTTGGCCATCAACAATGGTCATATCTTCACTATCGTTCGGTCATAAATCTGGCTGTTTTCGGCCAGATCCATGGTGGATCAGGTTGAAACGGCCAATTCGGTACACAACCAGCCAGATCTAGCTGGTCTTGCACCATTCCAATGACTTTTAGCCACCTCCGACGATGGTGGCTGACTGCCGACAATTAGTTGAGTGGGTGGGAGTGTTTTTGTTAATTTATAAACTTTTATTGTTTAGGGGGGGTGTTTAGCTAAATTAACAAATTTAAGGGGTTAAAAAATAATCTAAATATTTTCAGAAAATGTTTTCCAAAAATGTACTAAACAAATTCTCAAAATCTTATCCTATTTGATTAAACCTTATCATATCTTATTCATAATAGAATATTATTCAAAAAAAGTGTACCAAACGAGCCCCATGATAATGTGTATTCTATTTCATACAAAAAAATAAATAAATATAAATATTTTAAAAAAAATTAGAACAGACATTTTTTTTTCATGTTTTGGTCAACATGGCACAAACAGTGTTCGTGCTTGGGCCACCCCAGGCAAAATAGCTCATTTAGGCCTAACTTTTTACTACAGGGCTACACTACATGTTTGGAAACTATTCAAGTGTAATAATCATTCTTCTAAATATGTCCTTTTTGCACATATTACACAATTCATGACAGTCTAGACCACCATGATAGAGAGATGGCTTATTTTTATAACAAATACTTAGTTCATTGTTAAAAATCTTTACAATGTTAATACATAAATTTCCATTGCCTATTAAGAAAATAGAACGTTATCAGAAGATATTAATGAGTAAAAATCAGAAAAAACATCTTCATGGTTATAACTAGAATTCAAAAAACAAAGTTGGCTAATTTGTCTTTATGTTGATCATTATTCGCTTCAAATAGGGAGAGTAAATGGACATATAGCCCTAGTCAAGGAAAGGACTTAACTGCCATTTATTCTCTTTAAATCGTCATGGCTAGTAGTTCGAAATTAAAAAACAAGCTTCTTTCTTTCCCCCGACATTTGTTCATTCATCTAAAGTCAAATTATGTTTAAATTTTTTATTTAGTACCATTAGTCAAGCTAAGGACAAGAGTAAACATTATATTTACGCTAGTTCAAATTCATAGTTTCATCAATACGGTTTATTTTCTTCTGGATAAGTGAAAACCTTTAAAATGTCCATATTAGTTTATGGAAAGCAAATTTGATATGGAACACAAAAATCCTACCTTTTAAGGTCTTTAAAGAGACAGTAATTTTCTCTTAAATACAGCAAACTTTCGTTTTGAATAATAAAGCTCCAATAACACAAAACTTTACAAATTAACTTCTGAAATAAAAAAATAAAAAAATAAAAAATTTAAATTCTGTTATTATAGTCACTCATGTTGGTTCATGGAAAATTAAGTTGAAGAACTAGCCAGTTAATATTTGAAAATTTCTAATTCTAGTCACCTTTGTAATGTCTGATAAAATTGAAACCACACTAATAACTAACAACAAAGGTGTCAAATAGATTAACTGCAACATATAAGTAATACATGCCAAGGTTTTTCCAAAGTAATACTAGTTGAACTTGGAATTCCTACTATCAAATTGCCATGTAGTCAGAAGAGATCTAAGCAATTATTCTTTTTCTCCATAATGCAAATAGTAACATTCAAAATAAAATCTTCAACATGAAAAAATTTCAAATGACATGATTTTCCATCTTAAGTGTCCTTTTAAAGTTAAGGTGTGACCAAAAACAAGGTGTAAATAAGTTTCACAAAATGTCTAAAATCTTATAAACGACAAAAGCACAGAATTATGAAACTGTCTTACAGCTTACCACTTGACAAAGTTATCACACACCTGCTTTTCAGCTTCTCTTTCACTCAGGGTGCTTTGGAGCACTTTGTTTGTCAACCCTGCAGTAATTTTGAAGTGTTTGAGATGCTTTCTTACATATGATACTACAGTATGCAGAGATATCTAGACTGCATATGATATCCTGTCAAACCATTTGTGTCAAGCTGCTTACCACTAGCTTTGTGGTGATTCTGACACCATTCCCCCATGCTATCCAAACACTCTTTACTTTGATGGATAACCAAATCAGGGCCCTAAAATAATAAAGAGTTACATTACAAGTTTGGAATTTCAGATGAAATTATGCTTATTAGTCAAATATAATCCAAAGGTACACCTTTGTGCAATTAAAAATAGCACAAAATGAAACTTTGCTATCTCATCTATACATACTAAGCTAAAGAAACTTATTTTTCTCTTTATGAGATGCAGTCTACACATGGAATCATTTATGAGATTAAAGTGAAGAATATGAACAGCAGGTTTATAAAATCTATAGCAAAATCAATTTTCCATATTAAACTTATCCACAAGTTCCATAAAAAGAGGGAAAAAGAAGCATCATAAAAATTCAGAAGGTTTGATGTCATCTACATGGAAATCATTCATAAGAAGATGCCATATATCTGCTTATCTCTTTTGTTGTATGCAATGTACAAGAAAGCATAGTAAATATTAATTATTAATCTCCTTTGTCCTATAGCAGAAGTCTTGGAACAAACCCTCAAAAACTTTTAGAAAGCTATTTTCATTGCTAATTGAAAAATCTGTTCTTTCACCAAAGGAAGGAAAGCATTTATGTTACAGAACTACAAGGTTTCAGCTACTTTTAGGGTTGGTTTGAAAGACACAGATGACATAATTTTCGTGGAATAAAACTCAATTTTTGACATCCCTTTCAGCATCAGCTTCAAGCGAATTCATTGACAATCCACTCTTTCATTCTAAAAAATTTAAAGGCAATAATAAGATGACTTCTATATTAAACATCTTTTTTTTTTTTTTTTTGGATTTTGTAAAAATCATCTTTTTGTTTTCTAATAATGAAAATCTAGTTTTCTTTTCTTGTAGTGTTTCAATGGCAATGAAAAGTTAAGTTTTCCATCAAAAAGAAGGTTCCATACATGCAAACTTTGTTTCATAAGATAGAACATCAACTGTCTTACTTTATAGAAAATGGGTATAAGAAGCTACAAAGTTTTAAAACTGAAATCCTTCAGGATTTTTTTTTTCCCAGTTTCTCCACAACATGTGAGAAGAAAATTATCACAGTTACCAAATCCAGATTTCTCACTCGAATGCAGTAACTCATATGGCAATTAAAATGTTTAAGCGGGCTCTTGTCTCTCTTCATTTTTTTGAATAATGTTTACATTACTAGATTATTCCATCTTAAAGTTCTAATTTCATGAACTCAATTCATGCTATTTTGAATACATTCACAAACATCAAATATAAATTTCTTATCATTCATATCACTGTAATGTCCACAGAAACTTCAGACATATAGAGGAAGATGCAAAAGAATTAATGGAAGTAGTAGTACTCAATCTTATGCTCTCAAAAGTGTACTAAAGAATACAATACAGTCACAAGGAAAGAAGAAATCTATCCTAAAACTCTTCAAACCCCTAAAATAGTTCTTTTACAGATGTTCACAGTACGATAGCCAATTGACTTTTGAGTATTGAATAAACCAATCAAATTCAATAGTTTTCTACATGATGTAGTTTCTTCCTTACAAGGTACTAAATGGGATACAATGAAAAATATTAAGGAGGAGCAAGGAGTATGATCTTTCTAAAATGTTATATAGCAATATCAAACTATGGAAACATCTACATACATTTAAAATGACCAAAGAAATTGAAAAAAAAAAATTAAGTGAAATAGGAAAAAAAAAAAAAAGAGGCCTGCAAATAGGCCCAAAATGCACTACAAAATAGGATATGTACCTCCACTGATTTTGTCAAATTTCCATCTGTAATTATACAAGCAATCTCCAGTATTCGATCAGCTTCAATGTTCAAACCTGTATAGCAAGAAAAAGAATTATAAAAGGATTGCCTATCTTCTTTATCTTCTCACATCCAGTAAATATAGATTGTTTTAATGCTTCTACTAACAGACAATGTACAGGTACGCTTAGGAAAGAAATTTTACGTTTAAAGGAATGCAGTCAAGAAAACCATCTTATGGACAAAAGAATAGTGTAGCCACAACTTTTTCAAGAATATCAAATGTTTTCAATTTATGCTACGGGCAGCAACAATTCTTACAAAGGGATAAACAGAATGTAGGCTCATATATTTGTTGGGGGTGACCAGAAAGAGGTTTGATTGTGGTTGTGGCTCGGCCACTGAAATATTCAGACTATTCTTTGGGAGGTAATCCTGGGGCCTAGGAATTTTGAGATTCATCGGTGGAGATGGTAGAAAAGAGACTTGGTGAGGTGAAAACGTACTTTTAATTCCACTGTTATAATGATGTATAAAATACAGAAGATAATCAAAGACTCACCACAGGAAGAGTAGGCTAAGGGAAAACAAATCATCTAACTAGAAAAGGGTAATTTCTCTATATGAAGTTACTTCTCAGGAAAATAATTCATTTTCATTGCTTGTGCCACTTAGGTGGTTGATTGGAAGGCAATAAGATTTCAGGGTTGATTGTGGATAAGTGACTTTTTTATGTTTGTTATTTTGTAGCTTAAACTGACAGTCTTCATCTTAAAATTCCACAATTAGAAGTTCATAGGTCCAGCTTATATATAGAGAAGGAATGCAAATTTATTTTTGTACCTTTAATGTAGGCAGAAGACTTCCCATGTTTTCTGATATTTAAAAAGTTCACTTTGTTTACAAAAATCTCCAAGCATGCAAAGAGCTACAAAGAATAAAGTTATGCCAATATGTGAATCTCACCAACTTTGCAAACAAACTTCCATACAAGCCAAATTAACCAAGAAGCATCCTACAAAATTCAAGTTCATGGCAAATATTCTCACCACCAGCCTAACAACGTCATCAGGTAATTACGATACACAACAAAGACTAAGAGTTTTATTTATATTTTAAGCCCTCATTTGAAGGATTTAGGCATACTGAGAAACTTCCAAATAATCAACTCTTTTTTTCTTTTTGTGAGACTTTAAATTTACCCATAATTCAAAATACATCCAACTCCGGTAATTTGTTAGGCAAGCTTAATTGAGCTTGTTAAATTGCACCTGATCATAAAGAATGAAGCTATTCATGGTATCAAACGAAGAAAAAAAGAACTAAAATGACAATATAATAACCTAATTGCTAAGGAAAACCACAAAAATAACAATTTAACAACATAAAATTACCAGTCATTTCCAAGTCAATCCACACAAGGGGCATTTTGTACTTTAAACGATTCTCAGAATTTTCTGGATTTTTTTTCTCATTTTTCACCAGCTTGGCATCACTAGAACTTTTTGCTTTATTTTTGGCTTGACCTGCAATTGTCATGATGAAATTATAGAAGAATTAAACCCTAAAAATCAAAAATTTGAAAATAGATTCACAAGAAAACCGCAAAATATAAGGTGTTGAAATGAAAATGATAGTACCTGAATTGCTAGAAGAGGAAGAAGCAGAGGAGGATTGAAGTTGATCATCTTCAGCGTCGAGCTCTAATACAGAGAATATATTTGAGAGGGTATCCATTCTTCTTCAGTCTTAAGTTTGGCCCGGGGCTCATGGGTAAAGATGATGACACCTCACCCGCTCCTATATACCTAAACCCTAAATCACCCAAACTCCCCAACTTTACTTAGAAGAAGTATCCTGCAATTTCAATTTTCTTTCTTTAGTCTAGGGGAATATATTCGTTAAATGCTATTTCCCCGGGATAATAACTGAAAACCCCCCGAGGTTTCCCTCATCTCATAAATCCCCTGGAGTATCAGGAATGACCCTAAACCCCCTGCCGTTGTACAGACGTTTAAAATCTGCGTCAGAAGTGTTGAATATTGCCCTTGGACCTTAACTTTGTTATTTAATACTAAAATTTTTTATTTAATAAATACAAAATAATAACAATAATATAAAAAACATAAACCATCTCCCTCTTTCGTTTAACCCACGACCTTCATTCCTCTCATTCCACATATTATTTTTATTGAATAGAGATTGGGTAGGGATATGATTTTATCTTAATCTATTATTTTTATTTAATTATATGTTTTTATCCTGAATAATGTATTTGTTATAAATACAAGTATTTGGAATAATAAAGAAGTCAGTTCATACCAATTAAAAAGGAGAAATGCCCCTAACCAATTGTACTAACCCCTTTACTAATTGAAGTGGCAAATGTTTCCTCATCTACCACGTCACTTAATTGCCACATCAGTTCCCCCAAAAACTTAAAAAAAAAATTCAAAATTTTAATTGCCTCCCCCAAATATATCAAAAGTCTCTCTCAAATTAAAGACCTAAAATCAGAAATTGAGAACCCTTCCTCTAAAATTGAAAAATCTCTACCACCGTCGACCCACCTCTACCACCTCCATTGCCGTCGATCGTCGTCTACCACCACCTACGCTGGCTCCCATCGATCGTCATCTACCACCACCTACGCTGGCTCTCGTCTCCCACAACCACCACCTTCTATCGTCATTCCCAGATGCACCAATCTCAGAAATTGAGAACTCTTTCCCTAAAATTGAAAAATCTCTCCCACTATCGAGCCACCTCCACCACCGCTGATTGTCATCTACCACCACCTACGTCGACTATCATCTCCCACGACCACCACCTTCTATCGTCATTCCTATATGTGCCAATTTCCCCAATTTCTGTTCAATTTTTACCGCTCATCTAAAAGTCAAATTCTCAACAATTTCTTAGCGGATCTCATCTCAATTTTATTACACACCTCGAACCCTCGTTTCCATAACTCGCCAAACGCCGCCACGCGTCGCCAATTTCCCCCAATTTCGTTTAAGTTTTTATTTATTTTTTATATAAATTAATTCATCGAAGCAATGCGTGTTTATTTGGATGATTCAAAGTCCCCAAGATTCCCTAATCGCTATCCAAAGTCCAAACCAAACACAATTGTCACAAACCATCCACCATCAATATCATAACCCACAAACATAAAATAAAAGCTACAAATCATCCACCTTCACAACCCACGAACAAAAACCAAAATCAATAGTATCCAGATAATTACCAAATCAAGATCAGAACATGCTTCTTCATAACAAAATCAAGACCAAAACTTACTTGATCGTTTGTGATGAATCTGGAGAGAGACGAAGCTAAAGAAGATGAGGGACTAAGCTGAAGACGGGGATGAAGGTAAAGAAGGAACGAAGGAGAAGGAATAATGAAGCTGCTCACCTCTGGCTGTATATGCTACTAGAAAAGGAAGAATGGAAGAAGAAAGAATGAAATAGAATTGGGGATTTAGCCTTTACTTTAGGGTTTATTGTTTTTATTTTATATTTTATTATTTTTGTAATAAACTGGTTTATAAAACCAATTATAGTTAATCGATTCCCATAATCCTGTAAACCGATAACCAAACTGGAAAACCGGTTTTTGTATTTCTTTGAATCAAAACCAAACCGATTCTCTAGATAATCGGAAAACATGTTTGGTTACTAGTTCGATTATCAATTCGATTCGGTTTCTACATTTTTTTAACACCCCTAAGGGGTGAGGGGAGAGGTTATTGAACTTTTTAGCTTGTCTATACATAAAAAGTGGAAACTTATGTTTTCATACTAATATGAGAAATCTGTTAGAATAGATGCCCTAGAGCCAATCAATTATTGTAGAATTGACTCTCTGAAATAATGTTTATTAATCAATAAAAGGTAATCTTCTTCTATATCATGTAAATCATAATTGTGTGTATTGATATATGTCCTTAGGATGGTAGAACCGTGACGAGGATATCAAGTGTTTCAAATCTTGATAGTGAGAACCCTATGATCATATATAGTGGCCATTTTAGAAATGTTCGTAGCCCCAGTATTATTCTGACCAAGGACACAGATAATACGGTAAGACTATCATAGTGTTGAACAACCCTGTCGAAAGACAATGACTGATCTCACTTGTCAAGGTTGTTTGCCGACAACCTGGTGCGACACATGGGTGCTTGTTATTGGCAAGTTTACTAGACAGACCTACCAGAGGATTCCATATAGATGTAACCCCAATGTCTATGGAATAAATCATCCAACGAATGGTGGTGCATGTGATCCTTAGACTTGAGATCACCGGAGCGCCTTGTGCACCGATTGGTGTAGTTTGACACCAGCCTAATATAGTTCTATTCAGAGCTATCAATACGGTAGTGATTGGCTACATTGAGAAGTGTATCAAGACTATGGTGGATCAACAAAGGATTCATCACTCCCGGCTACGGGAAAAGTTATCTCACGGCGCAATTCAGTGAATGACAATGACACTAAAGTTGTGGCCATAGTGGGATCGAGTTGTTATTCAATCCAATTTATTATTCTGGTTATTGGTCCAATAATTGAATACAAAGATATCGAAGATAACTGAGGTTGACACTATTTCTGTACCCCAGCCTCGATGAGATAACAGATGATGAAAGGATCAGTTTGCACGATAACCATATCGTTGATAGGCAAACTGTTTTGCTGAATCCAAATCTATCGGGTGGCCATGATGTCTTGCTAGAAGCCAATCTTGGTCTATGTTTAGTGAGACGATTAATTGATGTCAATCGCGAGACTACTCACTGCCGATATGATGAGGAGTCTTCGGGTCACACACACAGAAGACAGATTAAGGATGAATTAGTGAGAAAGTGTATTTTCATCATTTATGATGGAAATGATATTTTCGTCTTTTGAGATGAAATGTCATTTTGATAATCTCACAGTGCAATTAAATTTGTTGAGGTCATTACCTATATTTAATTTCATATTGAAATTAAAATTAGTGAGATTATGTATTTATATATATATATATATATATATATATATATATATATATATATATATATATATATATATATATATATATATATATATATATATATATTTAAATATATATTCAATATTAATATTTGATGATATTAATAAAGATAATATATGAATATGAAAATCATATTTGAATTTGAATAAGATGCCATGTGGATTATTACATTGTTTGGTAACAAGGATTTACTTTTCTAGTCATGGAATAAATTTATTCCTAACTAGATTAGGGTTTAATTTTTGTTGCATATAAAAGGCAACTTAAAATAAAAATAAAATCGGAGAACACATGAATTAAATCCAAGCCACTCACCTCACTCTCTCTCACGTTTTTTCACTTGGTGGAGAAGAGAATTTTTCAAGATTTTGCATCCTTTTTGCTTGTGTGTCTTGCTAGCACTTAAGACCGCAAGTCGATCGTCATCCTATCTTCATGTGGATACCGAGAGTTCACTCTTATCTTAGAGTGGGAGCGATTCGTATCGATTGAAGGAGCATCCAAACACTGGTATGAAATCTGGAAATTTTATATTCAATATCATTTCATATGTAAATAACGTAAATCGGGTATAAGGGCTTCGTTTGGTTGCCAATTGGGAATACTACTTTTATTATTCCCAAAAAAGTTAAACAGTAAAATACCAAAAAACTCTGATTTTTGGGAATACTACTCTCAATATTATTCAACTTTGTTTAAACCCCTTAAATTTGTTAATTTAATTAAATACCCCTAAATATTTTTTTTAAATTACAAAAACACCCCAGTAATTCACATTTACCAAATTCTGGCCACCACTGCCGGAAAATGGCCGGAATCTGGTAGGATGGCGCACTACCGGTTGAATCTGGCCGGTAGTGCACCGATCTAGCCTTTTCTGGCCAGATCCACAATGGATCTGGCCGGAAAAGGCCAGATCTAAGGCCACCGTAACAGTTAGTAAAGACGGCCAACAAACGGTCGTCATTGACCATCAACGACGGCCGTTTGCTGGCCGTCATTGATGAGCAAATACAGCCAGATCGGTCGCTGACACCGGATCTACCGTCAGATCGGCCTTTCGCGGCCATATCCACCGTGGATCGCCGGTGCAAAAGGCCATATCGGCGCACGACCGCAAGATCCACCGGCATGCACGATACGACGACTCGACCACCCTCCTACTGGTGGTCCGGACTGCTTGTATTTGAGGGTGGGTTGGGGGTGTTTTTGTTAACTTTTAATGTTTTATTATAGGGGTGTTTTTTGTAAATAAATAAACATAGGGGATATTTTATTAATTTAAAAATCCTACATCGTAATACCCGCCCAATTCAACTTTTTTTTAACTTTTTTCAAAAAACTTTTCCCAAAACCCCAAAATTTTGAACCAAACAGAGCCAAGGTTATTGGGTTCAATGTTGTTTTTGGGGATTTTATTTTTAATTTCCGCTATGCAAGCCCTATCAGCCACTAATAGTGGTATCAGAGCCTTCCATATACCTTTTACGTTGTTATTCGATGTTTGGTTGAATTGATTTCGATATGTATCGATTATGTTATTGCATGATGCGTAAAAACTGATTTTTTTTTGTGTTAAAAATCAGCTGCGGTTGATGTGATGCTAATCTAATTTTTTGCATCTGTTTTTGGGGGATCGAAATCAAATAAAACTTGATTCCGATCAGAGGAGGATGCTGCCTTGTAGGGTGGCATGTTGCTACTGTGTGCTACCGCACACGGCAGCAACAAGAAGCAACAGTGGCAACACGCAAACGTACGCTACTACTTCACAGATTGCGTACGATATAGCATAACAATAGTGTTGTTACGCGCGCTCGCGGAGAAGTGCTGGCCACATGCTCCAGCATGTGGCCTTGGGTTGTGCCGCTACAAACGGCACAACAGTAGCCTTGTGCAACTACACCAAGGCTACTATCACACGTAGTAGTGGCGCATACGAATACGCCACTACTATCCTCTTGATTGGCTGTTGTTTTGGGGCTGCCCCAAGGTGGCCAAGTGCTCCCAGCACTTGGCCTCGATTGGCACTTGGTTTTTCAGCCAAGGGCCTGATCTAGTGCGCGTTAAAACGTGCACCATATTTGGATTTTTTTGAGTAGCCCACGTAAAGATGCAATGGGCTGAATTTTGGGTTGTGATCGCATTGTTGTATGATATTTTTTAATCCATAATTTTCTAAAAAATGTTGCTGCATGTTAGAAACATTTTGGAGGCCCAATTTAGTGAGGCCTGTTAACAAGGGACTAAAATAAAAATTTTAATACTCGTTGGACTTAAATGCAACACTACGAAATTCAAGGGGTAACTAGTAATTTACCAACCTAATCAAAATTAAATTTTGATTATTTATGCATGATTCTTGTTTGTGAATATGCATGGTGCTTGTTGCATAAGCCTATGAACCTTGTTTAATTGTTTTGGGTTATGTAATTTAAAATAGAGCCTGCGTGCCCTGCCTTTCTCTAAACCTCCAATGTAACTTCTTTCTCTCATGTCACTCTCCTCGAATGTAACTCGAGGTTTCTTTTCAATAATGTAAAATGTAATTTTATTTTTGAAAGTTGTGTAATGTTCGAGAAGAAGAAGCGATGGAAGGGAAGGAGGCAAAATTACTTGAAGAATCCATTTCCTTTTAAACTGAGGTTGACCTACCAATTCCTCTTGACTTAAGGAAATCGGTTTTAGTTAAGGCTATGCACCAACACGTTTATTTTGCGCTTAGTATGCATGCTAAGAGTGTATGTTATGACTATAACATGCTAAGAAAGATAAAATTGATGAGACATAAAATAATAATAAAAAAACACCCCTCAACTAAAGTGTATTAAGTCAAAATTGAAATGCCTTCCATCACCATGTCTTTAATCAAACCACTATTCGTTGGAACCTTGTTCGCCAAAGCGAAGGGTACATTTCTACCAATGGGACATTAAAGTTCAAAGGAGTTTTCCTTAATGGTGATGGATTGACTTAAAATGACGTGTTTTGCTTGTTCGCCAAAGCGAAGGTTGAATAACACGTCATAGGCATAGTAGAGAAGTACACTTGTTATGTGTACATGGCGGCATGTAGTGTCCACCCTAATGATACTGAGAATCATACTTGAGGGCAATGGCTTCGATCATCATATTGTGTGATTGGCTTGTTGGCTTGTTTCACATTTGAGGTTGGTAGTGAGAGCTATCAACTGATGTGGATTAAGTTTATTGGCCTACATAATCAACCTATTTTGGCTTGTTCGCCAAAGCAAAGGTTTGAAATGGGCTAGATGGGATCTCAGTCCACTAGGAAAGCCGATGGGCTTTCCTGAGTTAATAGTGAGGGCTATTGGCTTAAGGAAAATAGTGGGAGCGTTTTTAATAAAAGGCCTTATTAAATAATAATAATAAACATTGTAATAACATTTACTTATTCTGCACTTGTAGATTCACTTAAAAATTTGAGCAATATGATCCCATCATTACTGTGACAAATCATCGAACTGGGAGACAAATGGAATGGTGAGAATTTCGTTGACTGGTATAGAAGTATAAACAATATACATCAGTCAAGCGATAGATTATACACCATTGAGCAGGCTTTGTCACCAGAGCCTACTAATAGTTCTATCCATCAAACTGGGTATGTATATATGAAGCATACACATGATGCAAAAGCAAAAATGACAAGATCCATTGTCCTTGCATCAATGACACCATTATTACGAGCAGTGCCAAAATATGGACTTAGCTTCTATTATTTATTTTCTCCATAGAAATGAGAAGCATATGGGGTCTCGGTCACTGTTCAGATGCAAGATGGAAGAGGGTACCAAAATTGGCGATCATATACTCAAGTTGACCGAGTATATGAACAAGCTTGAGATTTTGGGATGCCGATTTAATGAGGGTTTAGCGATAAACCTAATATTATAGTCTTTGCCAGATTCTTACTCTCAATTTGTCTATGACTTCATTGAGGATGATAAGAAGAATACCCATTCCGAGCTTCTAGATATCTTGAAGTCTACTGAGTCAGGCATGAAAATGTTAGAAACATTGACATTGGTTGAAGCCAACTCAAGTGAGAAGGAAAAGGCTCAAAATTCGTTGGAAGGAACTGTTGTAGATAGGAAGGGCGTTTGTCCTCAATGTGGGAATCCCAACCACTGGAGGAAATATTGTAAGGCCTTCATAGCAAAAAGGAAGAAGAATGCTACTTCTTCGTCAGATACGTTCATGATTGGGATTAACTTCTCCCGTCAACACCATGGGTCATTGACACAGGATGTGGTACTCACATTTGTTCTGATGTGCAGGAACTACGGTAAAGCAGATTGCTCACCGAGGGAGAGGTAGACCTATCAGTTGGAAATAGAGCGCGTGTTGTTGCATTAGTTGTAGGATGTTATCGCCTGATTTTGCCTACGGGCTTGTTACTTGGAACTTGTGGATTATTATGATTTTTCCTAAATTTCTAGAAATAATATTTATGTGTCCATTTAGGACAAGTGAGAATATTACTTTACTAATGGATTGTTGTCCTTGAGTATAAATAATATTCTTTATGGAACTGTTTCATAATAATATGTTCTTAAATAGACAATAAGTATATTCTCAAAATAACAACTATGCCAAGTATGGCAAGTTGAGTTAGACATACCTGAAGGAATGTGGAACAATATCAAAACTCACCCCTCCGTATACACCCCAACACAATGGAATGTCTGAAAAAAGGAATAAGACCTTACTTGAAATGGTTAGGTCCATGATGAGTTTTAGTGATTTGCCCACATCATTCTGGGGCTATGCCCTAAAGACTATGACTCACGTACTGAACCATGTGTCGTCAAAGTCTGTAGATAAGACTCCATATGAACAATGGAGTGGGCGAAAACCCAACTTGTCTTATCTAAAGATTTGGGGTTGCGAAACTTATGTCAAGAAATTGACTTCGAACAAGCTGGGCTCAAAATCTAACAAATGTATATTTGTGAGGTATCTTAAGGAGACCAAAAGATACTATTTCTACCAACCAGAAAAGCGTAAAATTTTTGTCACTCGTACTGGTGCCTTCTTAAAAGGATTTTTTCCTAAGAAATACTAGTGGGAGAAAAGTAGAACACAATGAAGTTCTAGAACCACAAAATGCATTAGACAAAGGACGGGAGGATGTGCCATAGGAAGTGGTTAAACATCATGAGGAGGTCATTCCATAATCCGTGGATCAAAATGAACCACCTCAAGTAGCACAAGAGCTACGTAGGTCTGGAAGAGTACATCATGAGCCTGAGAGATATAGTTTTCTCGTGACTCAACATGGCGACATACTAGTCTACCAAGACAACAAATTCAAGACCTACGAAGACACTATATCGGATCCGGATTCCATTAAATAGCTTGAAGTTATGAAATCTAAGATGGACTCCATGTACCAAAACTAGTTATGGTTTCTAGTGGATCTACCTTAAGGGGTAAAACCTATAGGGTGTAAATGGGTCTTCAAGAAGAATAATGACATGGATGGCAAGGTGCATACCTATAAGGCACGACTGGTTGCCAAAAGTTTCAAACAAATTCATGGTATTAACCATGAAGAAACCTTTTCAACGGTTGCCATGATTAAATCCATCCGAATTATGCTTGCGATTGTTGCATATCATGACTATGAAATTTGACAAATGGATGTCAAAACAGCTTTCCTGAATGGATACCTTGAAAAGGATGTGTATATGACACAACCCGATGGTTTCGTTCTTGATGGACAAGCTGATAAGGTATGCAAGTTGTAGAGGTCCATTTATGGACTCAAGCAAGCTTCAAGGAGCTGGAACATTCATTTTGATGAAGCCGTAAAAGAATTCAGTTTTATCAAGAATGAAGATGAGCCTTATGTTTACAAGAAAGTAAGTGGGAGCGTAGTGGCATTCTTGGTGTTGTATGTCGATGACATACTTCTCATTGGGAATGATATACCGAACTTGAAGTCGGTAAAGACTTGGTTATCCAAGTGCTTCTCCATGAAGGATTTAGAAAAAACAACCTACATCCTTGGAATAAAGATCTATAGTGATAGATCAAGTAGGTTGTTTGGCCTAAGTTAGAGTACATACATATACAAGGTACTGAAGAGATTCAGTATGGAAGAATCCAAGAAGGGATTTCTTTCGATGCCACATGGTATCTATCTCTCCAAGGATACGTGTCCTAAAATACATGATAAGAGAGATAAAATGAAGAGGATCCCATATGCGTCAACAATTGGATCCATCATGTATGCCATGTTGTATGCTCGGATTGATGTCTCATGTGCATTAAGCACTTGCAGAAGATATTAATCGGATCCAAGTAAGCGATGTGATGGTGTGTACTCAAATTGATTTCTTATGTGCATTAAGCACTTGTAGAAGATATCAATCAGATCCTAGTGACCGACACTGGATGTGTGTCAAAAACATCCTTAAGTGCTTGAAAAAGGACTAAGGATATGTTCTTGGTCTATGGAGGGGAAGATGAGCTCACTGTAAGAGGTACAATGATTCTAGTTTCCAAATGGATAAAGATGATTTTTGCTTGCAATTTGGGTTTATATTTTGTCTCAAAAGAGCTGCAGTGAGCTAGAAGAGCTCGAAGCAAAGTACTGCAACAGATTCTACAACTGATGCTAAGTATATCACATGACCTAATACAGTCGTGTAGACGGTTTGGATCAAGAAGTTCATTACTGAACTTGATGTGGTTCCAAGCATTGCTCATCCAGTAAAGTTCTACTGCGACAACAATGGAGCCATTGTTGTGGCTAAGGAACCACGGTCTCACCAATGATCCAAACACTTACTTAGTTGATTCAATCTGATCTAAGAAATCGATTAGAAAATGGGATGTATGAATTTGCAGAATACCTACTAACCCACAGTTAAAGTTTCTGTTGCAACAGAAGCCTGATGAGCACTTAGGGTCATTCGGTGTTGAGTACATGAATGATTGGCTATAGTGCAAGTGGGAGATTGTTAGAGTAGGTGCCCTAGAGCCAATCAATTATTGTAGAATTGACTCTTTAAAATAATGTTTATTAATCAATAAAAGGCAATTTTCTTCTATATCATGTAAATCATAATTGTGTGTATTGATATATGTCCTTAGGATGGTAGAACCGTGACAAGGATACCAAGTGTTCAAATCTTGATAATGAGAACCCTATGATCACATATGGTGGCCATTTTAGAAATGTTCGTAGCCCCAGTATTATTCTGACCAAGGGCACAGATAATACGATAAGGCTATCATAGTGTTGAACAACCCTGTCAAAAGACAGTGACTGATCTCACTTGTCAAGGTTGTTTGCCGACAACCTGGTGCGACACATGGGTATTTGTTGTTGGCAAGTTTACTAGACAGACCTACCAGAGGATTCCATATAGATGTTGTTAGTAAACGGTCCCGTATACGCAGCGGAAACGAAAAATATAATATAACAGGATCGTTTACATGAGCCAAGATCAAGGGTATCATTTTACAATTTATATTAAATAAAATCTGCATAAACATTCAACATGAGTTAAGAGAAACAAACGCACGTTGAAGGCTCCTCCAAATTTGTCGATGAACGTTTTGCTACCGATCCAAGTGTAGGATCGAACCTGCGTAGTCCACACGAAGACAATCTTAAAAGAACCAAAAGGGATTTGCTAGATCCTCTTTGGCTTCAAGATTAAGAAGAAGACAAAATCAATTGAATTGATTTCAGGCTCAAGATGTTACTACCGTGGGAGAAGCAAAAGGGCTGCTGTGTGTATTTTGGTTTTACAAAGAAAAAACTCATCAATTCAAAATCACACACTTTTCCTTTTATATTTAAAAATAATTTGCCCTAATCCCATACGGAATAGGCTTGGGCTCCAACCCAAACGCCCCATGTTGCCAAACACTCCCAATTTGATTTATTTTAATTTCCATCATTATCTCAATTAAAATCAATTAATATATATATATATATATATATATATATATATATATATATATATATATATATATATATATATATATATATAACAATAATGATAATATATTTAAATATGTGCGAACACATATTTAAACGTAATTTCACTTATTTAATTTTTTCTAACAAATTAAATAAAGGCTACGACCTCAAGAAATTTAATTGCACTGTGAAATTACCAAAATACCATTTCGCCTTAAAAGACAAAAATGCCCTTCTTTCTTCTTGCATCTTAAATTGTCTTCTATGTGTGTGACCCTTAGGCTCCTCATCATATCGGCAGTGTATAGTATTGCGATTAACACCAATTAATCGTCTCACTAATACACAGACCAAGATTGGCCCCTAGCAAGGCATCATGGCCACCCGATAGATTCGGATTCAGCAAAGTAGCTACTCAATGATATGGTTACCGTGCAATTCGATCCTTTCATCATTCGTTATCTCGACGAGACGAAGGCATAGAAATAGTGTCAACCTTCGATTACTCGATATTATTTATTCAGTTTCTGGACCAATGACCCGTATTATAAACTGGATAGAGCAACAACTCAATCCCACTGTGGCCACAGTTTTAGTGTCATTGCCATATACTGAATTGCGCCGTGAGATAACTTTCTCCGTGCAGGGAGTGATAAATCCTCTCAATCCACCATAGTCTTGATACACTCCTTGATGCAGCCAATCACCACCGTATTGACAGCTCTGAAAAGAACTGCGTTAGGCTAGTGTCAAACTACACCAATCGGTGCACAAGGCGCTCCGGTGATCTCAAGTCTAAGGATCACATGCACCACCATTCGTTAGAGGATTTGTTCCATAGACACTGGGGTTACCATTCATATGGAATCCTCTCGGTGGGTCATCCGTGAACTTCTTTGTGGTGTAATCGCCTACAACAAACACCCATGTGTTGCTCCAGGTTGTCACCAAACAACCTTGACAAGTGAGATCAATCACTGCCTTTTGACAGGGTCGTTCAACACTATGATAGCCTTACCGTATTATCTGTGCCCTTAGTTCGAATAATACTGGGGCTACGGACGTTTCTAGAATGGCCACCATATGTGCTCATAGGGTTCTCACTATCAAGATTTGAAACACTTGATACCCTCGTCACGGCTCTACCATTCTAAGGACATATATCAATACATATTGCAATAATAATGATTTACGCGATATAGAATAAAATGCCTTTTTATTGACTAATGAACATTATTACAAAGAGTCAATTCTACAATAATTGATTGGCTCTAGGGCATCTACTCTAACAATCTCCCACTTGCACTATAGCCAATCATTCATGCCCTCAACACTGAATGTCCCAAGTGCCTGCACTATAACCAGTCATTCATGCACTCAACATTGAATGACCCAAGTGCCCATCATGCTTCTACTGCAATAGAAACTTTAATAGTGGGTTGGTAGGTGATGGGAATGCAAAATGTCATATTTAACCCCCTTAATGTTTAGTCTTTTATATGTATTTGTTTCCTAATTGTACTCATTATTACTTTATTTTGGTTTAGGAAGCAAATGGAGGTGTTAATTGAAAAACGGAATTAATTAGGGGAATTCGGACAGTTTCGCCACTGCTTCGTATTCTGGGCATAATTTTCTTATCCGAGCTCCGATTGAGATGATTCAAAATGCTGTGCAACACTAAGAAAGAGATCTACAACTTTAATGTTTTGAGGTTTTAGAGATACTGGCTGAATCAAGGTTGTAATCGAGCTTGAAGTTGACGCACCTGCATTACCGACGTCCCTGGAGCGTTCGACTTGTTATGCAAGTCACTATTATTGCACGTTTTAAAGACATACATGCTGCACGAAAATTACAGCTGGAAACACCACCTTCCTATTGTATTAGGACTCTATTTTATTTTATTTCCAATTAGAATTAAATTAGGATTAATGTTATTTTAGGATAGGAGAATATTTCTTTTAGGAGATTGAGTGGGATTTGAATTCTTAAATTAGATTTTAAAAGAGAGATCGATTAGTTTTTGGGGGAGACGCCTCTCTGGTCTTCTCTGAACTTTTCCTCTGTAATTCGTTGATGGCCATGAGAGGCTGATTTTGTAACTTGGTCGAAGGAAACGGAAACCTCGGAATCAAATAAAGCTGTGAGATCTTTGTTTTTAGTGTTAAATTCATGTTTGAGTATTGAATGTTATTCCGTGCATATTTTTATGATTGATGCATTTAATTACTAGGAGGCCTACTAGTGTATTATTTGTTGAAATCTCTTGCTAAGTTTGATATCAAATCCGTAATTGTTTGATCCCTCCAACTTGTGAAGCAACTAGGGTAAGTAATTTGTGCGTCAGGGGAATTAGTAACCTTACGAAGAACATTCAACTAAATTAAATACAACCGCTTGTGTTTGTGTTGTTTAGCTTCTCGATCTCTCTAATTCTTAAGGTGCCACTAGATTAAATCTTGAGCGCTTGTCTAGGGTTGTTTAGGGGTAAGATTAATTAGGATCGCTTGTTTCCTGATTAATTACAATTAAGGAGAGATAGGAAATTAGTTCCAACGGTGAATATTCAATGTGTGAATTGATTATCTTCACGTCAATGATCAGTTGTAAGATTCCGATGGTGGATGTTGACGGAGACCAAGTTCCGTCATTTTAATTGATTTCGATTTGAGTTGTTTTCTTTTCTGGAAACGTTTTCTGTTTTTACAAAAAAAAACCCCACCTTGTTCACATAACAAGAACTTCACTAGACACTCTTCGTGGGATCGACCCTGACTTACACTACTACGTGTATTTTTAGGTTTTAATTCTGGGTGCCTACGACAGCACGCCAGTAGGTATTCTGCAAATCTGCACATTCCCTTTCATATCGATCATTCAGATCAGATTGAATCAACTAAGTAAGTGTTTGGATTACTGGTGAGACCGTGATTCCTCAGCCACAACAATGGCTCCATTGTTATCGCAGTACAACTATACTGGATTAGCAATGCTTGAAATCACATCAAGTTCAGTAGTGAACTTCTTGATCCAAACCGCCTACACAGCTGCATTAAAAATGCGGTACACTTAGCATCAATTGTAGAATCCACTACAGTACACCAATTTGAGCTCTTGCAGCTCACTGCAGTTATATTAAGACAAAATGTGTAATCCCAAATTGCGAACTATAATCATCCTTTTTCCTGTTTGGAAATAGCGTCTCTGTATTCTCTTACAGTGAGCTCATCTTTCTTCCATAATCCAAGAATATATATTCTTAAGCCATTTTCAAGCACTTAAGAATGTCCATTGACACTCACCATGTGTCATTCACTTGGATTTAGTTGATATCTTCTACTAGTGTTGAATGCACATAAGACATCAATCTAAGTACATAACATATTGCTCACTTGAGCCTGATTGACATCCACTACAAATGCTGAATGCACATTAGATATCAATCTAAACATATAAGATGGATCCACTTGCTAAAGCATGTGGGATCCTCTTCATTCTATCTCTCTCATTGTGTGGTTAAAGACACATATCCTTACAGAGATAGACACCATATGCCATCAGAAGAAATCCCTTCTTGGATTTTTCTATCTTGAATGTGTTCGTACCTTGTCTATGTACTTTGACTTAGTTTGAGCAACCTACACGATCTATCACGATAGATCTTTATTCCAAGGATGTAGGCTGTTTCCCTTAAGTCCTTCATGGAGAAACACTTGGATAACCAAGTCTTTACCGACTGCAAGTTCGGTATATCATTCCCGATCAGAAGTATGTCATCGACATACAATACTAGGAATGCTACTGCGCTCCCACTCACTTTCTTGTAAACACAGGGTTCATCTTCGTTCTTGATAAAACCGAATTCTTTTATGGCTTCATCAAAACGAATGTTCCAGCTCCTTGAAGCTTGCTTGAGTCCATAAATGGATCTTTGTAACTTGCATACCTTATCGGTTTGACTATCAAGAACGAAACCATCAGGTTGTGTCATGTACATATCCTCCTCAAGGTTTCCGTTCAGGAAAGCAGTTTTGACATCCATTTGCCAAATCTCATAGTCATGATATGCAGCAATTGCAAGCATCATCCGGATGGATTTAATCATGGCAACCAGCGAAAAGGTTTCTTCATAGTCAATGCCATGAATTTGTTTGAAACCTTTGGCAACCAGCTGTGCTTTATAAGTATGCACGTTGCCATCCATGTTGGTCTTCTTCTTGAAGACCCATTTACACCCTATAGGTTTTACCCCTTCAGGTGGTTCCACCAGAGACCACACATGGTTCTGGTACATGGAGTCCATCTCAGATTTCATGGCTTCAAGCCATTTAATGGAATCTGGATCCGATATAGCATCTTTGTAGGTTCTGGGTTCCTCGTCTTGGTAGACCAGTACGTCACCATGTTGAGTCACAAGATAACCGTATCTCTCGGGCTCATGGCGTACTCTTCCAGATCTACATAGCTCCTGTGCTACTTGAGGTAGTTCACTTTGATCCACAAGTTGTGGAGTAACCTCCTCATGATGCTCAACCACTTCTTGTGGCACATCATCCCGTCCTTCGTCTAGTATACCTTGTGGTTCTAGAACTTCATCGAGTTCTACTTTTCTCCCACTAGTACTTCTTAGAAAATATTTATTTTCTAGGAAGACACCAGATCGAGCAATAAAAATTTTGCGCTCTTCTGGGTGGTAGAAATAGTATCCTTGGGTCTCATTTGGATACCCCACAAATACACATTTACAGAATTTTTGGGCCTAGCTTGTTCGAAGTCAATTTCTTAACATAAGCTTCGCAACCCCAAATCCTTTGATAAGACAAGTTGGGCTTTCGCCCACTCCATAGCTCATATGGAGTCTTATCTACAGACTTTGACGACACACGGTTCAAAACGTGAGTCACAGTCTCTAGGGCATAACCCTAGAACGATGTAGATAAATCACTAAAACTCATCATGAACCTAACCATATCAAGTAAGGTCTTGTTCCCCCTTTCCTACACTCCTTTGTGTTGGGGTGTATAAGGAGGAATGAGTTGTGATACTATCCCACATTCCTTCAGGTATGTTTAGCTCAACTTGCCAAAGTTGGCATAGTAGTCATTTTGAGATTATCCTTGTTGTCTTTCTTAAGAACATATTATTATGAAACAGTTCCATAAAGAATATTATTTATACTCAAGGACAATAATCCATTAGTAAACTAATATTCTCATTTGTCCTATATGGACACAGAAATATAATTTCTAGAAACTGAAGAAAAACCATAATAATCCACAAGTTCCAAGAAACAAGTCCATCGGCTAAATCAGACGATAAGATCCTACAGCAAATGTAGCAACACGTGCTTCATTTCCAACTGGTAGGTCCACCTCTCCCTCGGTGAGCAATCTACTCTACCGTAGTTCCTACACATCAATCAAATGTGAGTACCACATCTTGTGTCAACTAGATGTTTACGGGAGAAGTTAATCTCAATAACGTACCTGACGAAGAAGTAACATTCTTCTTCCCTTTTGCTAGGAAGGCCTTGCAATGTTTTCTCCAGTGACTGGGATTCCCACAGTGAGGACAAACACCTTTCCATTCTGCAACAGTTCTTTCCATTGACTTCTGAGCCCTTTCATTTTCACTTGAGTTGGCTTCAACCAACGTCGATGTTTCTGACATTTTCATGCCTGACTCAGTAGTCTTCAACAAATCCAGAAGCTTGGAAAGGGTATTCTTCTTATCTTCCTCAATAAAGTCATAGACAAATTGAGAATAAGAATCCGTAATGATCGTAATATTAGGTTTATTGCTAAACCTTCTCTAAGTCCACATCCCAAAATCTCAAGCTTGTTCATATACTCGATCCACTTGAGTATATGATCGCCAATTTTGGTACCCTCTTCCATCCTACATCTGAATAACAACCGAGACACCATATGCTTCTCATTTCTTCAAAGAAAATGAAGAATAGAAGCTAAATCCATTTTCTGGCACTGTTGTCGCAGTAATGGTGCCATTGATGCAAGCACAATGTATCTAGTCATTTCTGCTTTTGCATCATGTGTATGCTTCACATATACATACCCAGTCTCATGGATAGAACTATCAGCAGGCTCTGGTGATAGAGCTTGCTCAATGGTGTATAATCTATCGCTTGACTGAAGTATATTATTTATACTTCTATACCAGTCAACGAAATTTTCACCATTCCATTTCTCTCCCAGTTCGATGATTTGTCGCAGTGATGTTGGGATCATTTTGCTCAAATTTAAGTGAATCTACAAGTGTAGAAAAAGTAACCGTTATTACCATGTTCATTATTATTGTTTAATATGGTTTTTTATTAAACGAAGCTCCCACTATTTTACTCAAGTTAATAGCCCTCACCATTAACTCGGGAAAGCCCGTTGACTTTTCTAGTGGACCGAGATCCCATCTTACCCATTTCAAACCTTTGCTTTGGCGAACAAGCCAAAATGAGTTGATTAGGTAGGCCAACAAACTCAATCCACACCAATTGATAGCTCCCACTATCAACCTCAAATGTGAGAAAGCCAACAAGCCAATCACACAATCCAATGGACAGTACATGCCATCGTCCTCAAGTGTGATTCTCAGTATCAGTAGAGTGGACACTACATGTCACCACGTACACACAATATGTGTACTGCTCTACTATGCCTATGACGCGTGTTTATCAACCTTCGCTTTGGCGAACAAGCAAAACCGTCATTTTAAGTCGACCCATCACCATTAAGGAAAACTCCAATGCATTTTAACCTCCCACTGGTAGAAGTGTACCCTTCGCTTTGGCGAACAAGGTTTCGACGAACAGTGGTTTGATTAAAACCATGGTGATGGAAGGCTTTCGTGACTTAATATACTTTAATTGAGGGTTTTGTTATTTAATGTCTCACCAAATTATTATCTTTGTTAGAATGACATTGTTTGGCATGTTATCAAACATTCAACCTTAGCATGCATTCTAAACAAAATTAAACGTGCGGTACATGGCCCTCAACTAAAACCGATTTCCTCGAGCCTAGAGGAATCGGTGGGTCACCTAGGGGTCCTGTAATAAAAATCTTGAGTCTTCAAGTATGGTTGCCTCGTCCTTTGCTCCGACTTCAAGTACATTACAAAAAATATCTTTCCAAATTTACAATAAATAAATATACAAATTCTTTACATCAATAAATTTAGAAACCTCGATTTACATTCGAGGGGAATTAGATGAGAAGAGAATATACATCGAGAAGAGGAGAAAGGCAGGACACGCAGGCCCTACTTAATAAAATACAACCATACATACCCAAAAATAATTAAAACATTCACCCTTAGGTCTAAGGCTCATGTACCGGGCACCATGCAATATACAAACAAGTACAAAGCATACATTTCAAAAACAATCAATTTCTGAAATTTGTGGGTTAATTTTTTACCCCCTGATAATTTGTAGATTTACAGTTTGGTCCAAAAGTTTTGAAACTTTGATTTTACCCCCTGTACACTTGGAAGTGCGCTCGCTGCAGCGATGAGTTAGATCGCCGCGGCGTGCATTGGTATAGCACACGTCCTAAAGACGATCGCCGCGGCGATGGGTTATATCGCCGCGGCGAGCGCTGTTTTCATACAACGCTCGTCCAAAGGACGATCGCCGCGACGATGAGTTATATCGTCGCGGTGACGACGATCGCTGCGGCGATGGAATATATCGCCGCGGCGAGCGTACACAGATCTGTAGCTCCGGATCTGTTCATACAACAACCAAAAACACTCTTAACCGGATTTTGCAATCAATCAAACACATTGATCTCAACAAAAATCCATCATGCATTAAACCAAACCAAGAAATCATCAACAAATTAAATTAATCGATTAATCGTTTCTTAAAAACATATTTCAAGACAGATTTACATGCATTCAATATGGCAACATATTATCATCAAATACATGTTATCAACCATACACATAAAAATTGTAAAATTCAGTACCCTAGGCTCTGATACCACTGTTAGTAAACGGTCCCGTATACGCAGCGGAAACGAAAAATATAATATAACAGGATCGTTTACATGAGCCAAGATCAAGGGTATCATTTTACAATTTATATTAAATAAAATCTGCATAAACATTCAACATGAGTTAAGAGAAACAAACGCACGTTGAAGGCTCCTCCAAATTTGTCGATGAACGTTTTGCTACCGATCCAAGTGTAGGATCGAACCTGCGTAGTCCACACGAAGACAATCTTAAAAGAACCAAAAAGGGATTTGCTAGATCCTCTTTGGCTTCAAGATTAAGAAGAAGACAAAATCAATTGAATTGATTTCAGGCTCAAGATGTTACTGCCGTGGGAGAAGCAAAAGGGCTGCTGTGTGTATTTTGGTTTTACAAAGAAAAAACTCATCAATTCAAAATCACTCACTTTTCCTTTTATATTTAAAAATAATTTGCCCTAATCCCATACGGAATAAGCTTGGGCTCCAACCCAAACGCACCATGTTGCCAAACACTCCCAATTTGATTTATTTTAATTTCCATCATTATCTCAATTAAAATCAATTAATATATATATTTAAATATATATATATATATATATATATTAACATTTAACAATAATGATAATATATTTAAATATGTGCGAACACATATTTAAACGTAATTTCACTTATTTAATTTTTCTAACAAATTAAATAAAGGCTACGACCTCAGCAAATTTAATTGCACTGTGAAATTACCAAAATACCCTTTCGCCTTAAAAGACGAAAAATGCCCTTCTTTCTTCTTGCATCTTAAATTGTCTTCTATGTGTGTGACCCTTAGGCTCCTCATCATATCGGCAGTGTATAGTATTGCGATTAACACCAATTAATCGTCTCACTAATACACAGACCAAGATTGGCCCCTAGCAAGGCATCATGGCCACCCGATAGATTCGGATTCAAAGCAAAGTAGCTATCTCAATGATATGGTTACCGTGCAATTCGATCCTTTCATCATTCGTTATCTCGCGAGACGAAGGCATAGAAATAGTGTCAACCTTCGATTACTCGATATTATTTATTCGGTTTACGGACCAATGACCCGTATTATAAATCGGATAGAGCAACAACTCAATCCCACTGTGGCCCACGGTTTTAGTGTCATTGCCATATCTTGAATTGCGCCGTGAGATAACTTTCTCCCGTGCGGGAGTGATAAATCCTCTGTCAATCCACCATAGTCTTGATACACTCCTTGATGCACCAATCACCACCGTATTGAGACTACGAAAAGAAGCTGCGTTAGGCTAGTGTCAAACTACACCAATCGGTGCACAAGGCGCTCCGGTGATCTCAAGTCTAAGGATCACATGCACCACCATTCGTTAGAGGATTTGTTCCATAGACACTGGGGTTACCATTCATATGGAATCCTCGGTGGGTCGTCCAGGTGAACTTGCCCGTGGTGTAATCGCCTACAACAAACACCCATGTGTTGCTCCAAGGTTGTCACCAAACAACCTTGACAAGTGAGATCAATCACTGCCTTTCGACAGGTCGTTCAACACTATGATAGCCTTACCGTATTATCTGTGCCCTTAGTTCGAATAACTGCAGGGGCTACTGTTTCAGAGAATGGCCACCATATGTGCTCATAGGGTTCTCACTATCAAGATTTGAAACACTTGATACCCTCGTCACGGCTCTACCATTCTAAGGACATATATCAATACATATTGCAATAATAATGATTTACGTGATATAGAATAAAATGCCTTTTTATTGACTAATGAACATTATTACAAAGAGTCAATTCTACAATAATTGATTGGCTCTAGGGCATCTACTCTAACAGATGTAACCCTAATGTATATGGAATAAATCATTTAACGAATGGTGGTGCATGTGATCCTTAGACTTGAGATCATCGGAGTGCCTTGTGCACCGATTGGTGTAGTTTGACACCAGCCTAACGTAGTTCTATTCAGAGGAGTCAATACGGTAGTGATTGATTGCATTGAGAAGTGTATCAAGACTATGGTGGATCAACAAAGGATTCATCACTCTCGGGTACGGGAAAAGTTATCTCACAGCGCAATTTAGTGAATGACAATGACACTAAAGCTATGGCCACAGTAGGATCGAGTTGTTGCTCAATCCAATTTATTATTCTGGTCATTGGTCCGGTAACTGAGTACAAAGATATCGAAGATAACTGAGGTTGACACTATTTATGTACCCCAGCCTCGATGAGATAACAGATGATGAAAGGATCAGTTTACACGATAACCATATCATTGATAGGCAAACTGTTTTGCTGAATCCGAATCTATCGGTGGCCATGATGTCTTGTTAGAGGCCAATCTTGGTCTGTGTTTAGTTAGACGATTGATTGGTGTCAATCACGAGACTACTCACTGCCGATATGATGAGGAGCGAATAAGGATGAATTGGTGATGAGTAGTCTCGCGATTGATGAGGATGAATTGATGACAGAATAAGGATGAATTGGTGAGAAAGGGTATTTTCATCATTTATGATGGAAATGATATTTTCGTCTTTTGAGATGAAATGTCATTTTGATAATCTCACAGTGCAATTAAATTTGTTGAAGTCGTTTGCCTATATTTAATTTCATATTGAAATTAAAATTAGTGAGATTATGTATTTAAATATATTCATATATTTATATATATATATATATATATATATATATATATATATATATATATATATATATATATATATATATATATATATATATATATATATATTAGTGAAGATAATATATATGAAATATGAAATTCATTTTGGTAACAAGGATTTACTATTCTAGTCATGGAATAAATTTATTCCTAACTAGATTAGGGTTTTAATTTTTGTTGCATATAAAAGGCAACTTAAAATTAAAATAAACAAGGAGAACACATTAATTAAATCCAAACTTACGCCACCAAAAGACTCATCACCCTCTCCTCTTCAAAAGCTCTAACAGTCTAAACCGAGTTTGCTCTCTGTTCGCCTCTGGAATATAAATTTAAGTAGTAAAATGGTATTTTTAAAGTTTATGAGTAGAAAAGTGTCATTAAACCATTATTTGGATGAAAAAAAATCGTTAACTCTGTATAAATACTAATAATTAAATCAATATATGATTTGCCATTTGGATTGGTAAATGTCTATATATTTATACCAATTTCTGGCTGAATTTCATTCCTGTAACATGAAGAAAAATTATGCATCCTTTTTGCTTATGTGTCTTGGTAGCACTTAAGACCGCAAGTCGATCATCATGCTGTCTTCGTGTGGATACCGAGAGTTCACTCTTATCTTAGAGTGGGAGCGATTTGTATCGATTGAAGGAGCCTCCAAACGCTAGTATGAAATTTGGAAATTATATATTCAATATCATTTCATATGTAAATAACGTAAATCGGGTATAAGGATCTTAGGTTCAATGTTGTTGTTGGAGATTTTATTTTTAATTTCCGTTGTGCAAACCCCATCAGCAACCAACAAAATCTTAATTAAATCCATCCTATCTCTGCAGATGCCTTGAGGTTTTTTTTATTTTTATTTTTTTTTCTGTTAAATGTCTTAAATTTCCTGTTTCTTAGGAATAAACGACTTCATTATAAAATTATGTGAGAAGCCTTTAGTTTAAGCAGCCCAAGATCATTGTTGTTAGTATAAAAGTAAATATTTTATTTTTTGATAAATATTTCTTATATCCATATATACCTTCTTATATTAGATTTATTTATAGTTAATATTAATTTTTCCAGTGAAATGAATTTGTTTTTTCCCTTAATAAAAAATTTCACGTCCCATTTGATCTTGTAAACTTTTTGTTATTGATTCAAACTCTTATTTAATTTAAATTACTCATTAAAAAATTATATTATTTAAACTATATCTAATTAAAATTGTTAAACAATAAACAACAATATATGATTAGATTAAAATAGAAAAAATAAAAAAATAAATTTAAAGTTTATGTGTAAATACCGAAACTAATGCTTAAAATTTCACACCTCGGCAATTAAATTAGGTATATGGATCTTAATCTTGAGTGAATAAAAAAAAATTTCTTGATAATGTCATTTTCTCTTTGATTAGAATAAAGGGTGAGATCACAATTGATGTTGTTCGACATACTCAACTGTTTGGGAGAATATATTTATGATCAAGGAGAACTTTGATTCATAGATATGATATTCTTAAATACAGAATATCACCATGTAGTAGTTTTCGGGTTCTTGGATAATAGTCTTGACCCATCAAACCTTGACCGTACAAATAGATTTATGTAAAACAGTAATAAATATATCATAAATAGACAACTTGTATATTTATTCAAAATTATTATTCTATTAAAATTAAAAAAATTAAATTAATAGACATGATTTGGGCAACAATATGACAATAAGTATATTAATATAATCAAAAGTTATATGTATTTTTAACATGTATCTCTTGGTGAACAAATCCATTTGTTCTAGAACTAAAAAATAATCAATCATGAAAGAGAAGAATCAATTATAGTCATAGGTGTATCATGCATCCAAATCAATACGTACCTAACAAAAAAGTGCATTGTATACTTAGCTAATAATATTTTATATATTTTAAAATTATATTATTAAAGTACTTTAATTAATTTTGTATACTAAGTTTAATCTCTATATTTAAAATTATTTAATGTTATATTGAATAATAATAAATACTTTTATTCAAATTATTTATATATATATATATAAATTAAAATAGTAATTAAAATATTATTTTATTATCTTAATTTGCTAGCATTATTATTGAATGATAATAAATGTTTTTGTTCCAGTATTGAATGATAACATTTTTGTACTATTTTCAATTTAATTATTGAATGATTTATTTTTTCCTAAATTGATTACTTTTAACTAATGCTGAACCAAGACATACAATTAGGAAAAAGGGGGAACGGTATACACCTACTTAGAGTTTGTTGTAAAAATAAATTGGTACCCAAAAAGTTTTGAAACGATAAATACTCATCTTCTGTCAGAGTCAGTTAGTAAAAACCCTTTAAAAAGGGACGAGATGATAATTTTCTATACAACCAGAAAATCTAACATTACATCAATACCTCCACCAAATCATCCACCGTCCACACCTCCATCAAAACCTCCACCATGGCCAGAACCATGGTGGCCTGGAAAAAATAATTTATGTACTACGTAATCACCTCTCAACTTAAAAATTCTCAAATTCGTAAATGCTGAACTCAAATTAAAATACAAATTCAGATTTTTTGTTTAGTAATCTAGTAATTTTATAGAAAAAGAATAAAAAATAAATACAACCTAAATGAGGCGACTCCTTCCAAGCAAAACACCTTGGGGTAGGCCAAGGCAGCAACAAAACAAGAAGCAAAAAGGAAAGATCCTTTACAATCAAAGCTGAATCAAGAAAGAAAGTCCACAGTCTAGCTATCCCCCTTTATGCCAGCTGCAATCATCATAATATGCAGTGGTTCTCCTAAAAAAACGCAACACGAATTGCAAGCAAAAGAATCAGCCATTTCCTTCACCATTCTGCCTAACCAAACAAAGTAAAAGCAAAACATAGGCATTCCTGTGAAGAGCTTCCACAATAGACAAGCACATAATTTGGTTTATTCAATGATTTACTTCTCATTTAAACACTAGAAGGGAGAGGGAGAGAAGAAATGGTGGGGAGTAGGAGCTCGAGGCAGGGGTGGAGGAGGAAATGGTGGCGGGTTTGTTGGAAGTGCAAATAGTCCGATTTCAGCCTAATCGCACGCTGTCAGATGCGATCGGAATCGCACTTGACCTAGGCAGAATCACCCCCAATCTAATATATGATTCTGGCCGAAATCGCACTGGTTAGGTGCGATTTGGTTGGATGGGAAGATGAAGACGAGAAGAGGGGGAGATGAAGAAGAAGAAGATGGGAGGAGGAGGAGGGAGAGTGAAGAAAGGAAATAAAAATAAGAGAAAGAGATGAGACGGAGAAGATGAATTGATGAGAGGGAAAGAATATTAATAATACCATATCAGTTAATGATTTTTACTAACCGACTTTAACAGAATGTGAGTATTTTTCGTTTTAAAATTTTTTGGATACCAATTTATCTTTTATCGTTTTAAAATTTTTTGGATATTAATTTATCTTTATAGCAAACTCTGGGTAATGTAAGTTGTCTCCCTAAGAAAAATAATAAAAACCATAAAAAGTAGCCTAGTTAGTAAATACGAGTACGGCAAAAAAACGGTACGGGAATTTTACGGGTATGATACGGCAAATGGTGAAAAATACGTTTGTAAAAATTCGGTCATAAAATTCGGATACGGAAAAAATACGATTCGGATATATACAAGTTTAATACGACACATTGTCAATAATACGTTTTGAAAAATACGGCAATAGCAATCTTGGTTTTAGCACTTTTCAAAACATCCCCATTTAAATAATCCATTGTGGTCGACCCTACAATTTATTTTCCTTTTAATTTAAAGTATATTTGAACAATAACTAAGACTAGTATTTTTATCCTTAATTTTATAGCTACGCATACAAAGTTTGGATTCCAATTAGTATAGTTCTTTTATTTTCTGAATTTAATTGGACAGTACATTCAAAGGTCAAATAATAATAGTGTTATGAAATCTAAAAACATGACAAAGTGCACATGGGTTTACAATTTGCGTTAGGCGTTGGTTGTGTGATGGTTTGTTACTTTTTTTCTTTTTCTTTAAGTATACGCAATTCCAAATCCAAGCCCGACAATATTATTTTTATGAATTCATGCTTTTCTTTTGCAGTTTTGCCTTTATCTTTTGCTTTCATAGATGATCTTTAGTCTTTTCATTTTGACCCATACAACACAAAACAACAGAACTAAATGAAATATTATGTTAAAACATATACCAAATATAACTCTCACAAGCATTTCATCAAACATGTTTCAAACAAATCTATCAATTCCACCAACATAACAAATCCATCAATCCACCAGCCCCTATTACTACTACTCACACACCAACACAAACACAAACAAATCACCAACATACAAGATTCAAAGAGAGTTAAAAAGAGAAGAGAAGAAGTGTGTAGCTTGAGGCTTGAAGAGTTGAAGTCTTGGACTTAAAGCTTGGAGAAGAGAGTTAAAATTTAAAAAGAGAAGAGAAGAAAGATCAAGACTCAGAGTCAAGAGATGAAGAAAAAAAGAGTTGAATTGTTGAAGATTTGAAGAAGAGATGAAGACTGTGGAAGAGAGAACCGAGAAAGAGGAGAAGGAGATTTTTTTTAATTTTAGTCAAACCCCACCAAAATGACGTCGTTTTGCCTTATCATGTAATTATTTTTTTGTCTGCAAAAATTCGGCAATAATTCGGGTATAATTCGCGAATTATACGGATAGGGTATATAATTCGCGAATTATACGGTAGTCCTAATAAAATACGTGAATTCGCATTTTATATGGGAATTATACGGCTAGCCGTATAATTCGCGTATAAAACGCGAATTTAATAACTAGTAAGCAGGCAAGGAACGTTGCGTATGCTTTGTAGGCACTTTTTCTGATCTCTTTCTTTTCCGTCCTTAATAAGTAGTGAGCTTTTATTTTTTATTTTTTTATTTTTCTTTGGCAGCTAGACAATTAATGAAAACCCCTTTGGTAAGCACGTTTAAAGCTTCACATTTAAGTGAAAACCCTTTTTGAGTTTCTTTTTTTTATTATTATTATTATATATAATTGGAATTATTGGGCTTTATTTTATTTTTCTTTAAATATCACAAAAACCCACCATTAATGAAAAATGCAATATTTATTTTATTTGGCTTCAATTTCAAAGCGTTTTATTAAGTTTAATTTAATTTATAATTTCCCTTTGGTTAAGAGGGCTTGCATGTAAAACAGTTTTAAAGCAAGTTATTGATTCTTTATTCCTCCAAGTTTTCTAATATGTTTTCAGTTGATTGTTTTTTATGCCCACTTTTGTCAATAAAGTCGAAATGGGTTTAATCGATGAAGTAGCTTAAAGACAAAGGCATTAAACATTTCATCAAAGTCTATTAGGCCCAAATAAGAGGTTTGCTTGCTTAAAACCCTTTTCCGTTTTTGGAGACTGGTGGACCCAAACCACTTTAGTGGGGGCATTTCCCATTTCTTGTGGGTTATGGTGTGGATATTAGAGCATACAATTAAATTGAAATATTGCGTTGAATTAGGCATGTTTGGAAGTACCTAATTGAATGTTTTGGTTTAATACTTGTGAAAGTCTATTTTCACAAAAACCCAAGATGAAAAATTATTTTAAAAAATTTTCCCAAAATTATTTTTGTCATAAAATGTCTTTTCTCACTAATTTGAGCTTACTCCCTTGGCTTTACAATTTATAAGTTCACCGAAACTCAGTCCAAAGACCAATTACAATATGAGAAGGGGGCAATTTATTTCGGCAGAGAAAGGAAAACTCTTTGATGGACTCTGTCGATGGAACCATAAATGAGAATATATGAGTAACCAAGCAAAACGAAGAATAACTTCCAAATACAACTCCCCAAAATTAGAGTTGAAGTTGAAGCCAAAAGCCAAGAGAATGTCCTTTAACTTCCCCCATCCAAAGTATAAAAATCTTTTTGATACACCCTATTTGAAGCAAACATTTCTGCCTCTACTTTTCATTTCAACTAGATGGAAAGTCCGCACGCTGCGCGGGTATATTTATTATATTTTGTTTACATTATTTTTTTTTTTTGTGTGTTTTAAATATGTATTTTCTGCATTAAAGTTCATTTTATATTGAATTGATAATTAAATAAATCAATAAATAAAATATTATATATGAAATAAATATTAGATATTTATTGTTGATATAAGGAAATATTATGTACAAAAGAATTAATATTAATTTTATCATATTGTATAAATAAAAGTAGTTATGTTTTCAACATTTATGATAATTTATTTATTTATTAAGATTAATGACTTTGTTATTGGTGAAAAAAGTAAGTCATAGAATGGAAAACTTAGTTTACTGTAATATGCTATTACTATACCAGACAGGTTTGAAGTTGATGGTTTGATCTGGAGATTCTTGCCATAAGAAGGTACTCAAGATTTGTGAAAAAAAATATTGATCGGCAATTTCATTGCATCAATTATCATAAACAAAAAAAAAAAAAAAAAAAAAAAAAAAAAAATCTTTTAATATAGTATTAATTAAAATGGGTATTACAATATTACATTTGGTAACGGGAAATGTACGACAGATAATCTATTCTAATTGTACTATACAAACTAATGACTTTGCATCTTGACTGTTAACATTAAACAGGTTTGTTAAGCGAATGGTTAAAATTATAGGATTAAACAGGATTGTTCAACAATGGCTACAATTATAGGGAAATGGTGCGACCAATTTTTAGTAAATAATAGCAGCATGTTTTAGTAATTCGGTAAATTATTTGTAAGTGAGAACCAGCATGTTTGAACCAGTTTATTTATAAGTGTTAAACCAGTTTTTTTTATCGGGTATTTAACCGGTTTATTAGTTTGTTTAGGTTTTTAATTTTTACGTTTCCCTTTTTCATTTTGCATTCGTTCACTGACATTGTTAATTTCTTTCTCTCTTTGAAGATTGAAGATTGTGTTAGTGGCGTCTGGTGCTACTGTTGCGATTTACTTCGAAGATGATTACAATGTTTGTCATATTTCTTTGTTATGTTTTGTTTCATTTTTTTTTTTTTTTTTGTTATTGTTGTTGACTGTTAAGATTATAGAGAGAAGGTTTATTGTGAATTATAAGTTTTTAATTTGTTAAATAGTCTATTTCGACAGAATGCCAGATAATGGAACCATTATTTTGTTTTTTCAAGTTGAATTTGTTGCTATTATTAATAAAATAGTGAGTTAGGGTTTTCTATTATAAGGAAATTAAGTGAAGTTTGATTGTTGTAGGAGTAAATTAAGCAAAAACATCAGTTTAAGGGAGATTTTATTACCAATTTTTCAAAGTTGTCTTTGATGTGGGTCCTTAGAAGTCAACTGTTTAGATCTAGTATTTAGGCATTTTAGTAGTGTTGCAGAGTATGAGTTAGTGGTTAAAAGTTGTTGCTATTTTTCAGTTTATTTTTCGTTGATATGTTGCCTATTTAAAAGGCTTTTAGTTAATTGAATAGTGATTAACAGTAAAAGTTCTATTCTAACCAAATGAAGGAAAGTTTGATTGTTGTAGGAGGTTTATTTTTTAATTTTTTTTTTTTTTTTTTTTTTGTAAATCTTTATTTTGTTATAATTAGTTGTTAATATATTGTAGTTATTTTTTTTCTTTTGTGTTTCTAATAAAGTCTTAATCTTGATAGCATTGAAAAAGGAAGCAGTGTGTGAATGACATAGATGTTTCTTCAAAAAGGAAATGGAAGAGAGGCATTAATGCTAATGTTAGACGTTCTGTAAAGCTTGAGGGTATGGTTTCAGATAGTTGGCAACAGGAAATTGATCGTTTGATTGATTCAGTTGTGTTTACTGAAAGTGAGAGAGATGATGAAGCTGCTATATTTGAGGAAGTAGCAAATGAAGCTGCTATATTTGAGGAAGTAGCAAATGATGTACCAGTTTCTGAAAAGAAGAAGTTGGAAGACAAACTTGATTACTTAACAAAACTTTTACAAAGTCAAGAAACAAAACATTCTCCTCATGAGAATGTGTGTCTTTGTCATGCAAAATACAAAAGCTTGTATTTTGACTCGAGAAAGAAGGTATCCGAATTGTTTTAAAATATGTTTGTTTTTTTTAATTATTTTAAATGTTATATTTTATCAAGTATTATTTATCGTTTTTGTGTTTTTTTTTTGGAACACAGATAGAAAGCTTAACAAATGAAAAACATCAGCTGGCTTTAAATGTAGAAATTTTGCAGGGTAGACTTGAATAAATATGTGTTTCTAAATGTAATGTATTCCTATTTAACTTTTAATTAGTTGATATATAATTTTAAAATTATTCTTTTTATTGTAGGCTAAAAAGTGTTATTCAGAGGTGTTGCAGCAAATGAAGGCTATGTCTTTCTACTCATATCAAAGAATGCCTGATAAAAATGCAATACAAGTATCATTGGCAATAAAAGATGTGGAGAAAGAAAAAAGAGGCAGAGGTAGACCATCAACAAGAGGAAGAATGAAAAAATAGAGTTTAGCAAAATAATGATATAAAAATGCAGTAATTGTTTAACTTTTTTATCAATGGGCATGCTGATGTTAATTGATATATTAATTTAGTATATTAAAATGAATGGTTCGCAGTGGGTCTATAGTTATCCAAATTCAACGTATAATATATTATATTAAAGCTCTGTTTGTTTAGTTTCCAAATATTCAAACTGTTCGTCAATTGGATTTTTATTGAGTATGTTATGGCCAATTTACTACTGACTGTGCAGTGGAAACCGAGAAACAAGAGAAACTGAAATGTGTGTGATGATAAAATGAGTTATACAGCAATGAGTCTATAGTTATCCAAATTTAGTTTATAATATATCAAATTAAAGCTCTGTCTGTCTAGTTTCCAAATATTTAAACCATTTGTCAATTGGATTTTTACTGAGCAATTATGGCCAATTTACTACTAATTGTTCAGTGGAAACTGAGAAACAGGGGAAATTAAAATGTGTGTAATGATAAAATGAATGGTTCGGAAATGGGTATATAGTTATCCAAATTCATAGTATAATACATCAAATGCTTTATCTGTCTAGTTTCTAAATATTCAAACCGTTCATCAACTGAAATTTTATTAGGCAAGTTATGGTCAATTTACTACTAACTATTCAGTGGAAACCGAGAAACGGCGGAAACCAAAATATGTGTGATGATAAAATGAATGGTCTAGAAGTGGGTCTATAGTTATCCAAATTGAGCGTATAATATATAAAAGTAAATTTATGTTTGTCTAGTTTCCAAATATTAACCGTTTGTTAATTGAATTTTTATTGACAATGTTATCGCCAATTTACTACTAACTGTTCAGTGAAAACCGAGAAATTGGGGAAACCAAAATGTGTGTGATGATAAAATAAATTATTTGGAAGTGAGTCTATAGTAATTGAAATTGATCATATAATATATCAAATTAAAGCTATATCTGTCTAGTTTCCAAATATTCAAACTGTTTGTCAAATAGATTTTTATTGATCAAGTTATGGTCAATTTACTATTGACTATTCAATGGAAACTGAGAAACGGGGGAAATTGAAATGTGTGTGATGATAAAATGAATTGTTTGGAAATGGTTCTAAAGTTATTCAAATTTAGTGTATAATATATCAAATTAAATCCCTGTCTGTCTAGTTTCCAAATATTCAAACTGTTTGTCAATTGGAGTTTTATTGAGCAATTTATGGTCAATTTACTACTGACTATTTAGTGGAAACCAAGAAACAGGAGAAACCAAAATGTGTGTGATGATACAATAAATTTTTTAGCAATGAGTATAGTTATCCAAATTTAATGTATAATATATCAAATTAAAGCTCTATCTGTCTAGTTTTCAAATATTTAAACCATTCATCAATTAGATTTTTATTGAGCAAGTTATGACTAATTTACTACTGACTATTTAGTGGAAACTGAGAAATAGGGGAAACCGAAATGTGTGTCAAGATAAAATGAATTGTTCGGCAATGGGTTTACAGTTATCCAAATTTAGGTTTTAATATATCAAATTAAAGCCCTGTCAATGTAGTTTCCAAAGATTCAAACCCTTGTCAATTGAATTTTTATTGAGCAAGTTATGGTCAATTTCTGTTTAGTGAAAACCGAAATGTGTGTGGTAATAAAATAAATGGTTCAAAAGTAGGGCTACAGTTATTCAAATTAAGCGTATAATATATCAAATTAAAGCCCTATATGTCTAGTTTCTAAATATTCAAACCTCTTATCAATTAGAGTTTTATTGAGCAAGTTATGGTCAATTTAGGACTGACTGTTTAGTGGAAATAAAAATGTGTGTGATGATAAAAGGAATGGTTCAGCAGTGGGGCTACAGTTATTCAAATTAAGCATATAATATATCAAATTAAAGCCTTGTTTGTCTAGTTTCTAAGGGTTTAAACCTCTTATCAATTGGATTTTATTGAGCAAGTTATGGTCAATTTACTACTGATTAATAAATGGAAACTAAAATGTGTGTGATGATAAAATGAATGGTTTACTAAAGCTACATGGTTCAGCATCAAACATCAGTTGATATTGGTTAAACAAATAAAATTAGTTATATTTAACAACAACCTCTTTTCATGATATATGTATATAGCATAAAAAAAATATCAATAAAAAGAGATAGAACAATTACAATTAAAACTACATATCAATATTTGTTTTCCTTTAAGGATAATAATAATGGTTTGACATATTACAAATGGTTTACTAAAGCCACATGGTTCGGCATCAAACATAAGTTGATATTTGTTAAACAAATAAAATTAGTTATATTCAGAAACAACCTCTTTTCATGATTTATGTATGTAACGTAAAAAAATATCAACAAAAAGAGATATAATAATTACAATTAAAACTACATATCGATATTTGTTTTCCCTTCTCATCACTAAAATTGAATTCGTTTTTATGGCACAAATCCTCGCTTGTTCATCCTGAAATTGTCAAATGATACCAATCCTCGTAGGTCATCATCACTTGATTTTCCTAAAACTGATGAAAATGAAGATGGAAATGATGCATAGAGAAATCAAACAGGACTATAACAATACAATAGCAAATAAATTCCAACCAATTAAAGATGCGTAGAGAAATGGATACATTATTAGCATCAAAAGTTTAATAATAAACTGGAGAAACCAAAAGAAAACAATGACAAATAAGAATTAGGAATTACACACCTATCTTTCTTCAAATAAATTGTAAAACAAACTATTACATAGTGGACATATATATAAAGGATTCAAAGTAATTAATACTGCAACTGATACAATGCATCTTTCTACATTTACAAAAATCAATAATACACGTTATCAATCCATTAGTATTCACGTCTATCCATGCATGTATACCCTTTCACCAAAAAAAAAAAAAATGCGAAACAAAGTTTTCTTGAGACCTTTGAGATGCCACTATTTAATTGTTATTAATATTTAGGTGAATGTGAAGCGATTAACATCAATCTATATATCTTTTAATTAGACCTTTGGATGCCCAATATGTGCTCTCTCTCTCTCTCTCTCTATCTATCTATCTATATAAAGCCGAATACCCATGCGGGTTGATCGCCATGTGGCACATTTTGGAAGCTCTAGAATTGCTTCATTTTGACACATTGGATTGACAAGCCAATCAAATTGCTCTATCTTGACATGTTGGGTTGGTATTTATTGCTCCATCTATAATTATTAATTAATTAAAAAAAGGGATCTGTGTTAATAATAATAATAATACATGTGTATTGCACTGGTATTCCAAAGATGTGCATTAATAACATGTATACAGGTGTTTTGGATTGCTATTACTAATTATGGTTTAATGACATTTGTCTAGGATTGCTATCTATAATTATATAGGTGTATTGTATTGACATTGGAAAACTTTCTTCATATTGAATTCGTATTTAATTGCGTTGGTATTCGGAAGGTCTAAATAAGGGGTTATAAAAGGGGCACATGTTCAGTTGTGTATCATTGCAATTTGTTAGTTGGTGTCAACAATATGTCTGGTCTTTTGTTAATTGTTTATAGGTCATTTTAGTTTGTGAAAATAATATGTTTGGTCTTCATGTTTTTTTTATCGATGATTTTTTATTTATTTATGTTTTTGTTGTTGTTTACAGGTCAAAGATTCATGAAATGGCATGGAATAAAGGCAGGATTCCGATTGACACTGCCAGATGAGTTGTTATTTTGATTTGTTCTTCTGAACTGTAAGTATATCTTCTAACTATTTTAATGCGAGACTATAAGTATGTCTCCCAACTATTTTAACGGTTATTGTTAGATTGAATGATTGTTTTTGTTCAGTCAATTTATTTGAATGGTTAAGTGTGTTCCTTGATAATTTTAATATGAAGATTAATTAACTTTTGTTGTTTCCGTTTTTATGTACCAGTTTTTATGTGAATGGATAATTGTTCCTTTACAATGTTAACATGAAGATCGATTACATTTTGTTATGTTTGTTTTCAAGGAAATGAGGATTTGTGTTTATTATTTCTTTGGTAGAGTCATTGATTCAGTGCATTTCTTTTGCCGATCGATCAACATAAAATGTGCATTTGTTGATTTCGTTTTCAGGTTATAGGGAAAAAAGTTGACGTGTTCATACAATAGTTAGCGTGTTCCGTACCAGGTTGTGTTTATTAAGTCTTCGGTAAGGTCATTGATTTGGTATGTCTATGGTTGCAATCGATCAGCATGAATTATATGTTCATTGATGTTTGTTGATTTTATTTTTAGCTTACAGTTTCAGTTGAACAGTGAGTATTTGTTGTCGGTATGTTCATATGAAAGGCAATTAGTTTATCCTTGTATTGTTGACACTAAGTAACATTAAGCGTTCATGGTTTGTATTTTGTCTAAAGATTAAGCATTGTTTTTTTCGGCCATGCTATCTATTTGTTCCAATTGATATGTAAGTATTTGTTTTGGGACTGAGCTACATGAAACATTTATGGATTGTTTTATGTTAACAAGGCTCATGTGAGTATTGTTTTTGCTAACTCTATTTTCAGGTGTAGCAAAATCCGATAGTAGTTGAGGTTCAATTTTGTGATTTATGAATGGAATGTTATTGTATCGGATTTGGTCACTGTGGATGTCAACGATTCATGCTGTGAGAGTGTCATGGTTAGTATCCAGGCATGATGGTGATGGTGATGGTGATTCAGAGATTTGGTTATTTCGGGTTCTGTGTTGCTGGATTATGATAGTGGTTATTGTGCAAGTTATTTTGCCTGCATGAACATCTGCGGTTTGACGTTTGATGATGTAAAGATTTGTTGGTGACAGTCTATTCGCAAGCGTACGAAATCGCGCAAGTAATAAAGCTCGAGTAAACGAGTGTCGAATCCTAAGAGAACTACCTACCTAAGTACCAAACTAGTCGATTTTGTTGCTATTTGATGAAACATAATTTTAAGAATGAATTTAATGAAAAAGAAAACAAACTAAAAACTAAACAAAGGCAGAATTTTATTAATACTTTGGTAAACAGATCAATATAACTAAACCTAGGGCACAAATTTCACACCAATTTAATCCTATGCATTGACAATTATTGCTAAACTAATTAAGCTTATTCTAAAGGCCAAATTCCCTGATATTCCACTAACTTTCTCTCGAACAATTAGCGAATTAACCCTTAAGCAACAACCCAAAATATCTCTAAGTTGGATTTAGGAGTTAAGAGATCATTAAGTTCTATAGAATTTACCAGAGCCTCATAGATTGCGGTAACCTATCTCTAGTGTTCGCTCAATCTATTGTTTTATTACCTTAGACAAATCAGGTTTCATCTCTCAATCTCAACTCAACCCATGATATCATTCAACTCTCGGATCCTTAAGAATTGAAAGCATTATACACAATAATAAAACTTAGAATTAATGCTCAATAAGAATTAACAACAATAAAGTCAACACATATTCATAAATTGGGCTACATCTTTAGCCCTAGAAAAGAGGTTTAGTTCATAATTGCAGTAATAAAAACAACCATTGTATTCAATAACATGAGTTCAAGAAAGAAAACTAGAAAAACTTCTCTAATTGGGGAACAAGAACTGCGAGAATTCCGATCTCCAAAATAGTAGATATCCTTTCTCCTTCTCTCCTCCCTTAAAAACTAATTAAAGACCCTTATTTATAGTGCTAGGGTTTGGAGGTTACTTAGGAAAGAATTAAATTCCTTAACCCATTCAGATTCGGACTAGGAGAATGCAATAACCCAAACAGGCCCGTGACTCATCACTGCAACGATCGTTCTTTCTGTCCCACGAGTCTGTGATCTTTAGAATTTGGTAAATTAATCAACACAAACTTTGTATCTCTCTGAATAAGCTTTCCAACACCACAAGAATCATCAAATTACGATTTCTACAGCTCAAGTTATGATCGAAACATCGAAGCATGCTCATCTTGATTTTACGTTGTATCTTCAACGCGTCACAACTTTCTCATTTCAACTCCGACTTGCACTGTTTGTTCCTACTTGTCACGAATTCCATCGACATCATTCTTTTTCCTTCAAATATTAGTTTGAACCTAAAAATACTCAAAATACACCCGTGATCCCGTAAAAGGTATTTATGAAATAATTAATTCAAATTCCACAAATTAAACACATTTTTCCACAAATAATCCAATTAAATCACTAACAAAATATATACTTTCAAGCTCTTATCAGTTGGTTGTAGTCAATATACGGTGATTTTGATATATTCAATTGTATGTGTCCCAATCATCTATGTATTTATTAATACTTAGGCAATATATCAAAGGTGTGCTTTTTGGATCATGATATCTTATGCCAATGAATTATAACAAACAAATTGCCAAGCAAATCATGCCGCCTAATTATGGATGACAATTTTTTACTTCTTTTGTCAGTATGTGTGCATTGCATTGGCATCCCGAAGATCTAACCATTTTGACATCCTTATAGTGTTTTCTAAGTTGTAGGTTGAACAAAATATTTACTATCATTTCCTTTGGACTTGCGCCAATGAAATATTCATAAATCTCACTGCCTAATACTTCATTTGACTATAAAAAAACAACTTAGAGTGACCAATATAGGAACATATGGAATTGTATCAAGGTATCCAAATTCCAATCAAATTCATGGTTTAGCAGTGTTCCTAGAAAAGTTATAACAAATTATAAACGCAACCAATCATATCGTGATAATGGTTTAGCAATGGAATGTAGACCTCAATGATACCTTATGGATAAATTGTGGATCGATTCCTGCTCTATTACCATTCTATAGCCAAATTGATCGTTTGACAGTAAAGTTATCAACCATAGCAGACTTTGAACAATCATAATTATGAACAATGGTTAGGCAACGGATTCCATACTATTTGTTAGAAATTTTTTTAAAGATGCCGAACTACAATATCAATAAAAAATTAAGTGGCTTAACGTCTCTCTAAGTTGGTGTCAGGCAAGCTGCCTAATACTTGGTCTGACTATAAAAAATAACCTAGGACTGACTAATATAGGAATAGATGGAATTGTTTATCTTTTTGATATATCAAGCTATCCAAATTTCGGCCATCCTTAAATCATAGATAAGTATTCAAATTCATGGTTTAGCAGTGTTCCTAGAAAAGTTATAACAAATTATAAATGCAATTAATTACATCCTGGTTATGGTTCGGCAATGGCATGTAGACCTCAATGATACCTTGATCTGTCAAAATTCCAAGCATTCTTAAATCATGATATCACAATCAGTATTTTCCCTATTACCATTCTATAGCCAAATTGATGGTTTGACAGTGAAGTTATCGACCACTGCAGGCTTTGAACAATCATAATTATGGACAATGGTTAGGCAACGGATTCCATACAATTTGTCAGACAATTTTTTAAAGATGCCGAACTATAATATTAATAAAAAATGAAGTGGCTTAATTTCTCTTTGAGTTTATATCAGCAAAGTTGCCAAACTATAGTATTAATGAAAAAATTGAAGCAGCTCAATGTCTCCCTCAGTTAAAAATTTCAGTATCAATCTATAAACGATAAAGTTTATGATTTGCATTGTTATAAACCATTTGTTGTGCTATAATGTATTCAATATATCAAAGGTGTGGTTTCTGAATCATGGTATTTTATGCGGATAAATTGTAATAAACAAACTGCCAAACTAATCATGCAGCCCGATGGGTTAATACACTTACTTTTTCATTGATATGTTCGGTATTTTGATGATATTTGGTATTCTCATATTTAATGTTGTTCTTAATGGTGTTAGTCTCTTAATATCATGTTTTGTAGCTTTACAATTGCTCCTTTTTGATGCGTTGGATTTGTAGTATTAATAATTTTATAGGTGCATTGTGTTGACGCTGCAAATATTTATAGATATATATTTATCCAAAATTGATTGGTGCATTGTACTGTTATGTGATACTTTCAATGTGATATTACTATTAATGGTCAGGATATCATAATTTTGGTTTAATTATGGGTTAATGTACTTCCTTTTTTATTGATGTGTTCGGTATTATGATGATGTTTGGTATTCTGATGTTTAATATCGTTCTTAATGTAGTGTTTTTGTTAATGAAATAAATGGTACTGTTTATGTCATTTAATAGTATAAGTTTGTATCAAATGCAACTTAAATAAGAATTACAGTTGTCCACATAAAAAAAATTAAAAAAATAAAAACATCGCATTGTTGTCATACACGATTAAGAGAAATAAGTAAAGGTATTTGAAAGTACATCATTAGATCATTGTTCCAAAAAAAAAAAAAAAAACAAAACAAATTGCTAGCATAGTTGAAATATAGTTCCTATTACAGGTAATGTGGTACCTTCAATTGTTTTTATCTTTCTATTGTGATGCTGTATATGTTGGATTATGAATTTGTCTATAAAAGCTATTAATTTGCGTATAATAATATTATAGAATTGTAATAAAGAAATTGACGAACAATATTGTAGTGACAATTGTAAATCAGTAAGTTCTTCTTGGAGTTTAAAATTTCAGTACTGAACAAAAAATTCCGCATACTATTAATTTATGATAAGAAATATTTATAGTATGAATTATATTATAAAATTGAAACATTATTTTATTTATTTATAATTGTGATACAACAACATTTGCTTTAGTTGTAAAATCTCAGTTGGAAATCGTTATTGCTTTTATTGAATTGTATTAAGGATGAATTTCTTGCAGGCAAGTCATAACTATGTCTAGTAATTTTCTTAAATATATTGATGAATCAAGAGATGATTGGATAGTCACTGTCAGAGTATTTAGATTGCGGGAATGTAGGAATTTCAGAATGGGTGACAAACTTCTGAGCCTTGACATGATTTTGATTGATCAACAGGTATAAAATATAGTCTGAAAATAATGTTAAGACTTTTATTTCTGATTTATACATGTTTTTTAAATTTGAGATTTTCATTGGTTTTTTTAGAATCAAGTTATTCATGCCTCGATACCAAAGAATGGGATTGCAAAGTTTAAAAATCAGCTTCATCAAGGGTCGATATATTTGATCAGACATATAAAAGTCATACCATCTGCTCCCTCTTACAGACTTATTGATGGTATATACTGTATACAATTTCTCATGATCACAACTTTACAATAAATAAAATAATTGAGAATTGTTATTCTGAGATATAAAATTGAATTTTCTGGTCTTCATGATCTTCATAATAGAACAAATGATACAAGGTTATTATCAGGTATAGTTAATTTGAATATTTGTATTTTAAATGCGTGAGAAATATTTTTGTACATCAAATATGATAAATTATATGCAGATATCATTGGAGTTTTGAATGCAATAGGAGAAATTGAAGAGATCAAATCAACAAAGACTAAAAAAAAGAGACATCAAATTGCAGATGGCAAAGTAATTTCTTTTGTTAATATTTTACGTTCTTCTTCCACTTCAAATAATTTACACTAATATTAATTTCAGAGAAGCAGTTGACATTACGTTATGGGGAAAATTTTCTAAAGAAATAGGTGAAGATTTACAATCAGCAAGTACCAACCCAATTGTCATAATAGTTACTTCAACGAATGTTAAAGATTTCCAAGGTAATAAAAATATATTACATGAAATTAATATATTTTTTATTACTAACTTGTGTTTTTTTCCATACAGGAAGATTATATCTCAATACAACTTTGGCATCTAGAATTTATATAAATTTAGATATTGGGGAGGTGCATTCTCTACAGAAAGAGTATGTGTTTGAGAAACAGTTTTTTAAAGTAATTTGATGGATTGAATCATATTTAACATTTTTTCTACTATTTGTTATATCAAAATGGGAATTCTGCTAATAATTCAATTATAGAAAAAGATTCTGAATCAAATTCCGATTGAGAAGGAAATGTTTGAGAATAGAACATCACTGAAACATGTTACCAACCTCTTGTGACATGATGTGATGAGGTATAATATTCACTAAAACTTTAAACTGATTATTATAACATAGTTTGTGAACAGAAATTACAATTGTATAGGTGATGGAGTATACAATTAAGGCCAAGATAACCGAAGTTGATGATAGATATGGTTGGTGTTACAATTCTTGCACCTATTACAAGAAGAAAATTCTTGGTATTAATACCTATTTATGTTGTGACAAATGCAACAACGAATCGAAATCTCCTCAGATGAGGTATATCATTGTTTATTTTTTACTGTTTATAATTATGTATTGTCAATGCAATATGAAGTATATTCAATTTCAGAAATTTATTTGTAACAATGTTTAGTTAATGTTATAACAGGTACAAGGTAGAAATGAGAGTGTCAGATGGAATTGCCGAAGCAACTTTTATATTGTTTGATATAGTAACCTAGGGATTGGTTGGGTTATCATGCTCTCAACTATTGAACAAACAAGGTAATGATCAGAAGAATATCCCTAAAAGTTTTAAGTGAGTTGTTTGGATAGATTTTCGTTTTCAAAATCAAGTTGAGAATTATGGATCTGAAGGAAGGATATGAATCTTACATTGTCACAAAACTTTTTCCAATTGATGAGAATCTTGAGGATGAATATAAGTTGTGAGAATTGCAAAAGGTCAGTATAATTTTTATTCTTAGATAGTTAATTTTCATAATATTGAAGTGATATCAATGTTTTGTAAAAAACAATAGGCAAATAATGAAAAATATGGATCACAATCCTCGATGCCAGACGCGACTGATACGAAATACTGACACCAAAAAATCAAAGATGTGTCCGGAAAAATGGTGGCAAGAGTAGAAATTGATGATGCTAAAAACAGGATAGACAATTCTTGTACAGACATGTTAGACATATCAAAAGAGAGGGAACGAGGAAAGGAGCATAAAGAAAGTGACGATGAGAATGTTAAAAGCAGCAATAGGGGTTACAAAAGCAACCCAAAAAAGGAAGTTGAGGTCTTGATAAAGTGATCATGTCACATTTGATAGATTAAGTATATAATTTAATTGGGACTTCGTTTGTGAAAATGCTTTATCTTGATTGATGGATGCCAACATAAATAAATATAACATTAAACCACAATTAGTATAAAATAGTGAACAAACTATTTCGTGTAAAAAAAAAAATATCGCACCGTTCACTCAAGAATAACAAAAAACCTTTGACTCTACAAACAGTCAAGTTGTATGGTTGAAATATGAAATATGATCAAATTATATAATGCGTAACAACAAAAGAAATGCAAAAATGTCATTAGTAATGAGGTATAATTCTGGATTCGACATATTGTTTACTACAATTAGTATAAAACGTTATGGTTTAGTTTTGATATTTTGAGCCGAAGTAGATAGTGAATTACTTCATAGATGTTACAGTGAAAGAATTAAATGCATGCTGTCCCCTAAAATTCATGTGATTTTATGTCATTATTTATTTATGGGATCAGATTTGTTTGAATTATAGTTTATTGATTACATTATTGAGGAAATACCATTTTTTAAGATAAATTATCACAACATTAATAGTTTGATATACTTTTGTATTTGAAAATCTTTATTTAAAAAAAATAATAACAATGAAACTATGAAATTTCTAATCAATTATAGTTTTCAAATTATTAAATTTTTTGTTACCGTTTTAAATAAATAAATAAGTATAACATATGTTTATGGCTGGTCTGACAATAGGACCATTCTCCATTTAATTTTAGTAAATTTTTCATTAATGTTATAACATGAAAAATGTAGATGTGAGTATGTCGATGGAATTGCCGAAGCAACTTTTTATGTTGTTTGATATAGTAATCCAGAATTAATTGGATTATCATGTCCTTAATTATTAAACAAACAAAGTTTTTGAATGAACTGTGTGAACATATGTTTGTTTTGAGAATTGGACTTGAGGTTACTGATTTTAAAGAAATATATGAATCCTAAATTGTGAGAAAAGTTTTAGTAGACAATGTCAAGCTTGAAAATTATTATAAGTTACAAAAATTACGGAAGGTCGATATAAATTTTAAGTTTAAATAGTTGATCTCGATAATATTTAGGTAATATTAAATATCATGTATAATTCACTACGAAATACTAACATCGAATGTCAAAAACATGTCTACAAATATAGTATCAATTGTACAAGCGGATGATGCTGAAAATATAGCTAGACATTTTTTATAAAACATATTAGCGGCATCTCAAAAGAGGAAAAGAACTATAAAAGCGATCCAAAAGAAACAACATAACATTGCAATATTCATGTAAAAAAGCTAGCCAAACTTTTTTTAAGTTCACATAAAAACTATAAAAGCAATCGAAAAGAAACAACATAGAATTTTTCATAAAGTATTCATTTCATATTAAATAGATTAAATACATAAGCAAATTAGGTCTTCATTGTGAATATTCTCTCTTGCTCAACGGGGGTCTACCGCGACGAGGTTGATGCTCATGTGCTGGTTGAGAGGATACATCGATTGTATCTTGAACTTCTATTGAATTTGCTGGCAAGACCATGTTCTTATGTTTGTTCATCAATTCCAGACATAATCCAGTGTACTTCTCTGTCTGCAAGCAAACAAAATAAACACAATTTTTCTAATCTTCTCAAGTGTTCAAATTCATTTCACCAATTTCATATATAAAATATAGTTTGTCGAAAGACATATTATTTTGCTATAAAAATATCATGAGTTTATAAAAGTGATGCAATTGCGTCGTATCTGATTAATAATCTATAGAAGTCATACTACTTCAAGTTTTCGATATGAATTTTGTAGCTTCAAAGCCAACTGATGATTTTCTTCTGTTAAGGTTTCAACCTAAATTTGAGTGATAACAAAATCATTATAATCATTAACAGTATTTAAATAGATATAGCATTTGAAATCATCTAGAAAAGCGAATGATATTCTACCAGAATCTCTATACCTTCTTTTGGGATTTGAAGTACAAATCTCTATATCTGGTTTGCTGATTTTTTATTAGGTGTATTAAATGGTCAACCTTTCCTTTCAAATTTTCAATTGTATTACTTGGTTCAGCCTGTTTCATCTATTGAGGTGATTGTAGTTCAACTTCCTGGTTGCTGTCAGTGAAAACCACCGATTCTATCACACGCTGAACATCGTCATTGTAAGTATCCACAATTGTTCCTTGAAGTCTTGCAGAGCACCTACCAAGACCTCTACCAACTTTCTTCCGTTTAGTTTTCGGAGATAAATTCTTTGCATTTTCTTTCCCCTTAGTTTGTGATTCTACCATCTTTGATGATTGATTCGTCTTTTCCATTCTGCAAAGATTACATAATAAAGCAGATCAAATATGAAACTGAAATATATTAACAAGAAAAAAACAAACGGCAGGAAAAAAAAACATCTTTATCTATAACATGTAAATTTTGAAACAAGAAATTTCTCTGTAAAAGTAGTTATAACAAACTTTTTTTTTTTTTTTTTTTGTTTCTTCTCTTTTTGTGACCCTTCAAGTATTAATTTCTTATGAATGGTAAACCTAGGTTTTCATTTTTAATAACGCGTGATCCAAATTTTTGTACAGGTGTTATAATTGCATAGAAATAACTTCAATTCGTAGGAATGCCCATCAAATACAACTGTATACTATAACATTAAACAAATTTTAATGATAGATTACACAAACAAACAGATGAAACTACTACCAAAAACAAAGAACAATATTGAAAAAAGGGATGAGATATACAATAACTGAATCGGCAATGTAGAAGATGTCGACACGAAAGCTTCAAACCCTTCGAAAGAAAATTGGCATTGATAGAAGAGAAAGCCTAAACGATTACACTGACAGCGTGTTGGACAGACAATGGGCGTGAGCATAGCTTAAAGAAATAGAAAATGCGTTAAATAAAGAAACACCAAATAAATGAATATATTAATGAAACATAAATCACTGTTAATCCGCCGATTGTAGAAAACTGGTTGGACTAATGTTTTTGAAATAGCAAGTGTACTTTTTAATAAAATAATATTTAATTTTTTAGGAATACCCTGAAAAACATTATTGTTAGATATTGCAAAAATTAGGTGAAATATATTTAATTCAAATAAGCCAACTGGTGAAACATAAATGGAATGAAAAACTAAAATGTCATTACTAATTTAATAAACTATTTACCCAATGAATATAAAGTCATCAACCAAATTAAAATAACAAATTACTTTAATATATGTTTTCATATTAATTCAGTTTGGTATTGTTTATAAACATTATATCATTCATTGAACTATAACATTCTTACCATTGGTCTACTGAACAAATTGCTATGCTAATATCAAGTTGTAACTGCTGTATGAAACAATGGACTTTAACTAAATATATATGATTGTTTCCTTTGAAACTATCCAAACAATTTTTTTTTTTTTTTTTTTTTTTTTATCATTATACTTATTTATTACTATTTCTTTGTTGGTTTTCTAGATGTAATCATTTATTAAATGAATGAAACATTTCGAGGCAATGCATATTACCTCGGTTGGGTTTTTGATATTTTGGGGTTCTTCAATCGTTGCATTCATTTAATAGAACATGTCTGTTTGTTTTCTCTTCTTATTTAAGCTCTTCTCGAAACTGTATGAATATATAAGTATCAATCTCAACTTCTATTCATATAACTTTTATACTTTTGTAGTCTCTCTTTATACTTTTACCTTTCATTGGTTCGATAATGGCTAGAGAAAAAGGAGACCTAAAACAGATTTTGAGTGACATCGACCACAATATTACCAATATAAATACTGTGAAAACAAAAATCAAAGAAGGCATGCATTTGCTGGTTATAAATTCTATAGTTGCTGTTGTTTCGGATTTGAAAGCAAAGGACACTTTGCTTTCTACAAATGAGGAGCGACTTGGAATGGGAAGGCGTCAAGAGAGAAGGTAATACAAATTTTGTGTAATATAAAACTAAACAAAATATATTATAAATTCTCTGTTATTTGTTGACTTATTTATTTGGGATTCAACTTTATATTATCCTATTATATATGTATAGTTATAATGCAATTTGCATCTCTAGCATGTTTAAATATTTATTGAAATTCATTGTTTTTTTTAAACCTATTGTGCGACAATGGGTGACAGACAAAAGGAATTCAAACAGATACTACCTAATGTTCATAGCAACATAGAAAATCTAAATGGTACAAGAGAAAAATGCAACGATATGATTGATGCTTTATTTGAAATCGTGGATGATGTTAAACTTATTGTTTCTGATCTTAATACACGGGAGTATTCAATTGATCTCAAAAAAGAAGAATAGGAATGTTCTGATCAGATGACTACAAAATCTAGACCTACACCATTTGCTAATCTTGATAAATATATAAAGCAATGCATACATGTATTTTGATATTAAAATATATTAAACAAATCTTTGTTCCCATATAAATTGTTTTTTTTTTTTTTTGTTTACTCTTTAAAATTATTTTGTATTGGTTAAACGATAGGTTTGCAATATTGTAATACCAGTATTTCAATATTTGTTGATACAATCCAAATTAATGTTCTTAAGAGTGTACCAGTCATTAACCAAGTATAGCAGTTATAATAGCTCCACACACAGTTTAGTAATAATATATCAGGGACTATTTTTACAAATACAAACATAAACCACTATGAAACGTAACCCAGTGAACACCATCATTCAACACGATCCCTGATGACATCAAAAGCTCACCAAATCGATTCACATCAATACCCTTCTCATTATTCTTCTTAAGGTCAATCCTGCATTGGCTCAACAACTCCACCGAATCACTTGCAAACCACAAGTAGGTAAATTTCCATTCTCATCCGAAAACATTAGCCTCAATTGAATCAATTTCAACATATTGACATTACCTTTCAACATCTGGTAGTTATAATTGTTTAAATTCTTGAAAGTCCCAACCAGACGCAAAACAATGCCAGGAAACTCAGTATCCATGGCTACGTAATTATACTTATCAACAATTTCATAAATTAAAGCAAATTCCTCTTCAAGATTATCATTCCACACCTCTCGAATGGGAATCGAATCGCCCTTAGGCAAAATTGACATTTCCAAAACCAAAAATCCAAATCTAAACCAAAAAATTCGACGGAAGTACTATAAGAACCAGATCCGTAAACAAAGCATAAGTAATAGGAAACCTCAAGGTCTGAACTGAGTTACTGCTATTACCACAAACGTCGGCGTTTCAATCCTCTTTTACCAGATCCCTTTCTTCTTCTTGCAGAATCAAACTCTCTAAGAAACTGAAATCTTCATCAGGAAATCTGGACTTAAATGCATCACAACAGACTTCTCAAGTGTTCAAGAACATGCGAGAGACAACATCAAAAGCTCTATCTCTTTCATTTTCAATTGCAACAAGGGTAGATTTCAGCTTGCTGTTGCAGTCCAACAATTCTTTCTCCTTTCTTTCAAGAAAATCATTTTCTAACTTTGCATTTGAACATGATTGTTCAATAACTGATAATTTCTTCTTATGAAATTCCAATTCATTCATAGCTTATGCCATCTGTTTCTCTAAATCCATTATTTCCTCTGTAATTTTGGCCCTATGAACAACAAATCTTTTTTTATTTGTTTCCAAATTTGCAATGACCTTATCAGAGGCCAACCATCGCATCTTAATTTCCAAATAAGCCACAGCTCTCTGTTCCACAAACATGTCAACAACAACAACAATAATATAAAAAAAAAATTTAATAAACTAAAAGTAAACCAAATTCATCAATTTTAAATCATAGATTTCACCTCTTCTGATGTAAGTTCTTCAAGATCTTTTTTAGACATTGTCTTTAAACTGTTGGGAGGAATTGAAACTTGAGCTTCCTCACCACACACATTTTTACGCTTGCTTCACCTGATCAGTGGTAGCTCTTTTATATCTTCATCTTTATCTTCAATTTCAAATGTAGATGGTCTTGCAGAAATAAGGCCCATCAATTTGGGTGTAGAAGTTGATATTGAAGCCGTTGAAGTTGGGGAAGCTTTTTCGATATCCACTATAACTAGGGGAAAAAAAACTACATAAGAAATAGTTAATAAATAAATGAAAATTGATCATATAAAAAATTGCAATACCTCTTTTGAATTGAAGAATTGAGTATTTCTCCAACATATCGAAAACATCAAATGTTTGTTGATTGCGAATAAAATTCTCCAATGTCTGGATGCCATATTCGTTCATACCTATTTTACCGAGATTGTGGTAGGGTATCGTAGCTTTTGTCCAAATCCACCCCAACCTTTTTTGCAACCCAACAGAAAATATCTATCATTACATCCTCGCACTTTATTTGATAATCCAGTCAACAATCCTCGACCTTTTCTACCCTCGATAAAATTGAACGGATTAGTCAGCTTCTTTTTCAATGCATAGAAGTCATGCATCAAACACAAAGCTTCAAAACCCAAAACTATTTTCCAGGCATTGGGATGGAGCTGACTAGGTGTAACATTATAAGAAATCATGACTTCTTCGACAAATGAAGAGAAAGGAGGAGCAAGAACAAACTGGAGAAAAATTTCAAAACATGTGAAAAACCTAGGTGAGGGCTGCGAATTTATAAAAAATTTAAAACCATCACATGGTAATAAATCAAAATCGTTGGCGATATTGTAATGTTTTCGGAATTGCAAAAGATCAGCACATGTAACTGTGCTAGGAATTTCTATAACCAACATTGTCAGACAAAAAAATGAGATGCAAATAAAACCCAATAAGAAAAACTGAAATTACCCACAAATTGTTTGTTAATGCAAGTAAAAATAGAGTTGAATAGTGATGTGAGTTGATAAAAACAATCAATTTAGTCAATAAAGTAATGTAATTCAGTTTGTTGATACATATGAAAGCTTTTGAAGCGCAACTGTGATTACAAAGTCAACGGAAAAAATGCCCTTAATTCCTAATTTGCTTTTAGAAATGATGAACATATTAAGCGACAACATTTTAACCAAGCGGAAGATGTCCAACTCCGAATATAATTACACTTGATAAAAAACTTATTGTAGCCATTTAAAACAGAAACAAAATATTTAATAATTTAACAACTATAATTAATTATGAACTTCATGGTTTCATTATTGTTTAAAAAACATGTAAAGATTTCAAAATATAAAGATATATCGAACTATTAATTTCCTAATGATTTATTTTGTAAAATTTAATTTGCTCATTAATGTATTGCTCTTAATAAACTGCAAGTGAGATGAATTTAATCCTATAAATAAATGGTGAGGTATAATACATGGCATTTATATATATATATTTCAACAGACTCATACATTGTATATGTTATAGAATATTGTGTTTGACTAGTTATTGAAATTAATAACATTGCTCTCTCTCTCTCTCTCTCTCTCTCTCTCTATATATATATATATATATATATATATATATATATATATATATATATATATATATATATATATATATATATATATATATATATAGAGAGAGAGAGAGAGAGAGAGAGATCTGAATGTTAGACTGATGTTATCTTATGTATGGTGTGTTTGATCTACTTTAAGGTTTAGATTTTCTTTTTTCTTTATATCGTACTACTTTTGTTTCTTAAATAATTTATGCATAATAATATTTATATGCTTCTTACTGATGTATTTCTCTTACATCTTTATTTTATTGTTCGTTAATGTAGATATATATAGTTGGATGAACGATTGCTCCTTATAGTTACAGTGTAGTTCCTATTAAAGGTAATGAATATATTATTTCTGTGAACTATTTTTTGTGCAATTGTTAAATTGAATATTGATTGTGATATCAAATTCAAATTGCTCAAGTTTTTTAATACAAGTGAATTTAACGATTTTAATTTTTGAAAATATTTATACAAATTCTTGGAAAAAAAATAAAGTACAAGTTGAAAACTTTGTGGTTCATCATAATTTTTCATTAGAATTGTAATCAATTAAGATTTCCATAAGATCAAAATTTAATTGATGAACCATTTATTTATATATAATGGGCTTGTAGAATTGTGACGAGTTAATTAGAACACCATAATATGAGTATAATTGTAATAGATGCTGGTATCTTTTTGGTTATAATGTCAGAGTTGAACTTATTCTCAGTTGTCAAACCAAATGGATGATATACTTTTGATAGACCATTGCCGAACCAACAATTTATTCTTAGTTATAATAATAAATCTCGCATTTATTTGGAAATCTCTTTGTTGCCGAACCATTTTAATGCGTGGTTGTAACAGATGAAGCTCTGTTTCAGTTCAAATCTTGCTACAAAACCATAATATTCTATGCTATAAAGTTTTAATAAAACATATGTCGATCCATAAATTTACATAAAAAATTGTAGTAAATCATTTGTTATCAATTTTTGCATACAATTATAATAATTTGGACTCGACAAAGCTGAAAAAAAGAATGCAATTAACAAAATATATTTTTTGTTTTGGTTAGGTACAAGATTGTAAGATGGTTCTTATGGATCAAGAAGCAGTAGCCATATAGTCATATATTCAGGAATTATATTTGCAAGTGATTGAAAACTATAGATTGGAATATGATTATGGAAAAATAAGTATCGTTGATTTTAGAACAAAAGTATGCAAGGAGAATAGAAAATTGAGAATGTTTATATGGAACAAAAAAAGGCCTAAATTTCCAAAGCCAATCAGAAAGTCAATCTCCAAAAAGAAAAAAAAGGTATTTAATATTAGAACTTCATATAATTATTATCTAGAGAGTAAACGAGTTCAGTCTATATCTTTGTTGTTTTAGTTATTTATCAACTATAAATTGGTGTTTTATAGTATGAACTTCACAGCAAAATGATCCATAATAAACTTCCGAACAAAAATAACTAGCTTATTTATTTTAGTATAGTCATACAATTATTTTGTATATTACATGGTTGTCAATACTTTTTTAATAGCTATGAAATAATTGTTGAGCGAAATAATTGTTGAGCGAATTAATTTCTCTTTTCTTTAATGATATAATTTATTGTGTAATATAGTTTCAGTCATATTATTATTATTTTGAATTCCAGGTGACACATTTGAAAAGTAAAAACAATGTGTATCGAAGACAAAGAAAGATTCTATAATTTCTTTAAATACTTCTATAAATATAAATGAGATATTTAAATACTATTCTTGCCTTTTGGTTAGGCTTTTCTATTATATAATTTGTTGCATGGTATGGTATTCATTCTACTATTATTATTTTGAAATCCAGATGAGAGATCTAAAAAACAGAAACAATGTGTATCAAACACAGAGAAGGGTTCAACAAGTTCTTCAAATGCTTCTGCAAATGTAAATGAGATACACGAGTAAAATAGAACAAAGAGAATGTATAAATTAAAAAGGAAGAGAGGTAAAAATTATCATATTAGTGGTTACCTATGTTTTTTAGATTATGATAAGTTAAATTGGCTGACTAAACCTATGTTTTTCAGTTGCTTCTCCATGTGTAGATCCTGATTCTAATATTCCAATTACTAATGCAGAACAATACAATCGTGAGTTTTGAATATGACAACATACATTTAAACATTCAATTTGTTATATTTTAAAAACATAATGTTATTTCATTGCATTGTAAAAATAAAGGTGTGGAACTTTGCCAAACCATTTTTAACATAACAAGTGTTGTTGAATATTGTGATGATCTTTTTTTATTATTTTCATTCGTAGATCAGACATTGAAAAAACAAAAGAAATCTTTATCAAAGACAAATAGAGGTCCCAAATCTCGCTCAACAAAAAGAGGAACAAATGTCATATTGTTAGTTAGACATATTTGAATGTTAACTCAAATATTAAAGTTACTTGGAAAAAAAAAATGTCATTGTGAGTTTCCAAATTAACAAAACATATCTAAGTATTAACTTTATTACTTTCTAAAAATATTGCGTTATTTCTTTGCACAATGGAAAAAGAGTCCTGGAACTTTGGTGAACCATCCTACAAGTGTATTCATTGTGGATCACTCATGTGGTACGGAGAGCGAACTGTTAAGAACCAAGAGCTAGCCATCCCTTTGTTTTCATTATGTTGTATGGATGGCAAAGTTCAGTTACCGTTATTGAAAGAATCGCTAGAACCATTAAAAGGTTTATTGGATGTGGGCAGTGGTAACAAAGGGATTAGTTTCAGAAGCAAAATAAGAATATACAATTCATTGTTCTCATTTACATTGATGGGAGGGAATGTTGACCATGAGATTAACCAAGGGGGTGGTCTATACATTTTCAAACTTTGCGGACATAATTACCACAGAATAAGATTGTTACTTCCACATGAAGGAAGTAAACCTCAATTTGCGCAGTTTTTTTTTATGACACAAAGTATGAAACCAGTCATAGATTAAATTCTATACAAGATAATACAGCCGATGGTACTGTTGATAGGGAATTAGTACAAGAATTGCAATTGATGTTTGATGCGAACAATGAATTGGTTAAAAAATTTCCTTCTGTTAGCAACCATATGCATTGGAATGATATTAGAAATATGCATTTGCGGTTAAAAATGAAAAGGGAAAAAGATGGAAGACAATACGATTTGCCAACTGCATTTGAAATTGCGGGTTTAATTGTTGGTGATATTGGAATTTCAGAAACTGGAAAAGATGTCATTGTTCATAAATCAAAAAAGGGTCTTCAAAGAATTTCTTACTTGCATCGAAGCTTTATGGCATTAAGTTATCCAATATTATTTCCATGTGGAGAAGATGGATATAGAATTGACATTAACCATAAAGAGTTTCCTGACAAAATGTCTTCAAAGAGAAACATGCCAAATATGAGAGAATATTATGCATTTCGATTGCAGTATAGATTACATGAAAGGCATACTCTGATGAGATCAGGTAGGTTATTGCAGCAATATATTGTGGATGCATATATGGCTGTTGAAGAGGAAGGATTTTGTTGGATTAGAAATAATCAAAAAAAATTGAGGAGTGATTTGTACAGCGGGTTGATGGATGCCATTTCAAAAGATGATGTTAATGCACATCATCTAGGGAAATCTACGTTGCTCCCTTCATCTCACACTGGTAGTCCCCAATACCATGTTCAGAATTATCAAGATGCAATGGCGATTTGCAAATGTTTTGGATATCCAGATATTTTTCTGATGTTCACCTGTAATCCCAAGTGGCCGGAGATACAATATCTATAGAATTGTATTGGACAATGTGATCACAAAAGTAGAGTAATTGCAATTTGTAGAGTTTTTGAGATCAAATTGCTTGAGCTAATGCGAGAGATAAAAAAAGATGAATACTTTGGTGAAACAATGGCAAGTAAGTAATCCAATGACTAATATTTCTACTTTCTTTAAAAAAGGTGGTTCATTGATAATTTATGATATGAAATTATATTATACCAACTATTGCTATACATGTTATAATTGTTTTTGTTAGTTATCTACACTATCGAGTTCCAAAAGAGAGGCCTTCCACATACTCATATATTGGTTTTTCTCCATTTTGAATATAAGAATCCTTCGGCTTCCAAAATAGATGAAATAGTTTTTGCTGAAATACCAAATAAGGAAACTGATCATGTTGCCTTTGCGGCTGTCGTGAATCACATGATCCACAGTCCGTGCGGTGATGTTAACAAGAATTCACCATGTATGGAGAGAGGAAAGTGTAAAAAAAAATTTCCAAATTTTTTTTTCAATCAGACATCTGTGGATGACAATGGATACCTAATGTACAAAAGACAGAATAATGGAGCATTTGTTGAGAAAAAGGGTATCAAACTGGATAACCATTTTGTTGTTCCTTATAATAGGAATCTTTTGGTTAAGTTTGATGCTCACATAAATATTGAAATATGCAATCAACATAGATCAATCAAGTATCTATTCAAGTATGTCAACAAAGGGTTGGACAGAACGATAGTTTCTATGGAAATTGAAAACAATGGGCAACAAAACAATCAATGCGGGATTTTACAGGACAAAGATGAAATAAAGGCATATCTGAACTGTAGGTATGTACAAAATACATCAAATATAATGTTTTTATATTATTTGTTCATGTCTGTTATAAATATAATATTAATTGATTCAATCAAAAACATTACAGATATATCTCTGCTATGGAAGCTTACTAGAGGATATTTCAGTTTGACATGTATTATAGAGAACTGGCTATTGAAAGATTGCCATTCCACTTAGAGAACGAACAAATAGTTATTTTCGATCTAAGTAAACGTTTGGTTAAACTTTTGGAAAGCAAGGTTGTTACGCAAACGAAATTGACTGAATGGATGAAGTGTAATCAACGATACCATTCCGCAAGATCATTGACTTATCTTGATTTTCCAAGCAAATGGGTTTGGAAGTATACAGAAAGGCAATGGTCTCCACAAAAAAAAAATCAAGGTGTATTGGTAGGGTGTATTTTGCATTTCCAGGTAGTGGTGAGAAATATTATTTGCGAATGCTTCTGAACTTAGTAAGAGGAGCAACATCATTTGAAGTTATTCAAACTGTCAACGAAGAAATATTCAGTACATTCAAAGATGCATGTTATGCATTAGGATTGCTGGATGATGATAAAGAGTGGAATGATTGCTTGGATGAAGCGTCAACATGGGCTATCGGAAGACAGTTAAGACAACTCTTTGTAACTATTCTTGTATACAATGAAGTGATGAGTCCAAGAGACTTGTGGAGAGCAAATGCAGAACATCTATCCGAAGACATTCCCTACATTCTTAAACAAAAAATGTGGATGACATAATTGAAATGCATTGAGGAATAGATTCAGAATCATGCTCTGTTTGAGATTGAAGAGCTAATGAAAAAGGGAGGAAAATCCTTAGCTGATTTCCCTGGAATGCCAATTCCAAACTGTTTCGTTTTTGAGAATTCACAGAATAGATTAATTGTTAAGGAATTAGATTATGATATCGACAACATCAAAACACTGCACAATAATTTATACAAGGGTCTCAACAATGGCTAGAGATGCATATACGATTTAATCCTTGATTCCATCAACAATCAAAGTGGAACACCATTTTTTATTTGCAAATATGGTGGAACAGGCAAAACGTTCCTATGGTCAACAATCATGGCCAAATTAAGATCCGAGGGCAAACTTGTACTAGTTGTAGCTATATCAGGAATTGCTGCTATCCGGTGGAAGAACAACACATTCACGTTTTTGAATTCCTTTAGATATCACTGAGGAAAGTACATGTGATATAAAAAAGGGGACACAATTGGCAAAACTACTTGAGTAAATAGCTTTGATCATTTGGGATGAAGCACCCATGGAAAATAGGTATTGCTTTGAAGCTCTTGACAGAACTCTGAAAGATATTTTGTTTGAAAAAGATCAATCAAATGTGATAGAATATTTGGAGGCCTTACTATTGCCCTGGGTGATGATTTCAGATAGATTCTACCAGTTATACCAAAAGGGAAGAAACAATTATGAATGTTATTTTTTCCAGATTTATCTGCTCAGATAAATAATATTGACTATATGAGAGAGAGAAAGCAATATTGACACCTAAAAATGCGACAGTACATAGATTGAACGACTATATCACCTAAAGTCTGCCAACAAATGGAAAGACGTATTTTAGCTTAGACAACACTTGCAAAGCAGCAGGTATCTCAAACGATGATGACATTCTCTATCCGACCAAATTTCTTAATTCTCTGATGTGCTCCAACATGCCCAAACATGAATTGCATATGAAAATAGGCATTCTAATTATGTTGCTGTGTAGTTTGAATCAATCTGATGGTCTTTGCAATGGAACCAGATTGATTATAACCCATTTAGGAAAGTGGTCCATACGAGTAGTGATTATTACCGAGTCAAATATTGGGGATATTGTTACAATTCCTAGAATAATAATGTCGAATGCAGATATGAAGTGGCCTTTCAGGTTGAAGAGAAGACAGTTACCTATGACAGTTAACCTCTGTATGACAATAAAAAAAAGTCAAGGTCAATTGCTCAAAACAGTAGGATTGTATATGAAACATCAGATCTTTACACATGGTCAATTATATGTTGCACTATCAAGAGTAACTTCAAGACAAGGTATCAAGATTCTGCTAACCCTGCAACAAGATGAACCGCAGAGACATTGACAAATATTGATTTTAAAGAAGTGTTTAACTGAAAGGATTGATATATTGTATATAATATAAAATATTGTTTATAACATAAAGGATTGATACATTGTATATAATATAAGACATTGTTTATGAGAGATTAATGTGAAAAATTAAAGATATTTACATAACTATGAAAAGGTCACATTAAATGTTTAAATATATACAGAAACATAAATTCCTTGATATAAAGGTATTTATACATTTTATATTATTATTGTTAGATACAATGAATGCTACATTATATGTATTATGTGTTCTAAATACATATTTTTTACATATGCAACTCAACCACAAACTCTTGCGCGCGCAGACATCGTTAAGATATTTAACATCAATATTACAATTAAATAATTTAAATATTTATAGAAGTAACATTACATTGGCTGGAGACTTTTTTTCACATACACAGAAATTAGCATCAACTGAATACATCCACGTCCGTAATAATAACACAACTATAAACACTTGCATGGCAAATATTGGCAAATATTGTCAAAATATTTAAAAAAACGGTTTAAATATTTACATATGTGGTGGACTAGAGAAAGGTTCAACAGCATTGCAGTCAATATAATCTCTATTAGGCAGCATCTTCTCATTTTTCAACACAATTGTCTCTAAAAAACTAGAATCTTCATTCGGAAATCTATGCTTAAATTCTTTGACACAAGCTTTTCTGGTGGCCAAAGACATTTCTGACACCAAATCATAAGCCTCTTCTTTATCTTTATCAGCTTGTGCAATTAAAGATTTGATGTTATCATTTTCTTCAGACAATTCATTACTTTTCTTTTTAAAGACTTTCTTTTGTTGTTGCTCATTTGCAAAAGACTGTTTAGCATTTCTAAATTATTCTTGACAGTGTTTCAATTCGGTTTTAACCTTTTCAAACGCCTCCTTTGATATTTTCAACTATTCTTCCAATCTGCGAACCTAGGAAATCACATCTTCATTTTGTTTTTTCAAATATGAGATCACATCTTCTTAAGCAAGCCAACATTCTTTGACTTCTAAGAAACCTTCATAAGTCTATTTCAAAAACAATGAAACCACGTTAACGTCGTCATGCCAAATAAAGTATATATTCACATGATGAGGTGAAAAAACATGACCTCTTTCCCTAGGTCGAATGTTTTGTTGTCCAGCTCTTCTTTAGAAAGATTTTTCCATTTTCATTCAGAATTCGTATTTGGACCCTCTTGCTGACAAGTTTTCTGCCGTTTCACCAATTTATGTAATGGAATTTCTTCTAACTGATAATCTTCCTCTTCAATCAATTTAACATTGCAGGAACCAGAATCAGGTTTCACAGAATTAGAGACTAATGCAGGTAAAATAGGAGTTTGTAAAGGCGTTAACAATTCTGACTTGGAATCACTGCTTGATCCTCCTTTATATAGTACTTTATAATCAAGTCTTCAAATAAATTTCATCAAGTTTTTAGGAGTCATTACTACAATGAAAAACAATATATCATCAAATAAAAAAAATAGTGCAAACAGACAATCAGTCAACTTAATAGAAATTGTAAGACTTTGTTATTACTTGGGAGACATTTATTCTTCGTGATACGTGATAGAGACACAATATTACAACTGGTGATTCTTATTCGAAAATAGAATAACATGCAAGCACTATATCAAACTGCTATTAGATATACTCACTCCAACTGCTACAATTCTCATTAAAACAACAATATCTCAGATGTACTACAAAGAACACCAAAACCTTGGCAAGTATTCCAAAAAATAAATAGATAATTAGATGATAACAATGATGGTAACTTTTGAAGCATTTGTACCACTGGCATTTCATAACATCAATTCATAAAACAACAACAATATTACAATATACACTAAATAAAACAAGATAATAAACAAAATCATAATGAGAAAAACACCAATTTCAGCAGTAGATTTACCAAGAAAATAATGTGCAACACGACTACCAGAACAACAAATAAAAAACCTGAGCAGAACAAACAAAATCGTAATAAGAAAGACATCAATTTTAGGAGTAAATTTACCGAGAAAATAATATGCAACACGACTCCCAAAGAAACAAATAAACAACTTGAGCACAACAAATTATCAGCACAACCATCTAACAACAACTTCTTATAACAATAGTAACAAATCTCAAAACTCTGTAAGAATAACATGCACTTTAATCAAAGTTAAAATCAATGAAAAATTAATTAGACCAATGTAAAATAAAAAACGACATTGTCACTGTAACTAAAGAAAATTTACTTTACTTATCTCAACTTTAGTGAACGAGAAAAGACGGATGTGGAAAACGCGACAAACAGACTGGGACAAATGCCCTTAATGCCGAAACTGACAAAGAAAACCCTAAATCCCCAAATTTACTTCAAGTAAAACACTGAACATTAAATCTGCATATTTACTTTAAATATCAACAACATTTTAAATGACAACGGTTTTCATCACTTACAAATTTTACAAAGCCAAAATGACAGCGCACTGTAAAACTTTAATATTTCCATTTAAGCCAAACAATGTCACTATAACTTAACATAAAAGTATAAAAGAAGGGAAAATCAAAGTTCCCTTCAAAATCTCACTATCAAATACTAAACCTAACAATAGAAATGAATTTGAGACTAACAATTACAAAATCAATAGAATTTCAAATTCAATAATATACGCAATAATGATTCCATATGACATATTGAAAATAGAGAAATCCTTATAACTTAATTGTAACGATGTAAATGACAAATAAAATACTCAATTGCGTATTACTTTGAAACCACTTCATTTTGAAATAACATTAATTGACAACAAAAGATCAACTTGAAGCAACAGAAAGTGAAATTTTACCATATGTACATAATCATGCAGACATATAATAATTTTCCCATGGGAGAAGATCATCAAGCAAGTATTACAATGTTGACGACCTAAAACAAAAGCGTTAGGAGGATGACAACCTAAGACACAACAGACCTATTCTATATATGCTTATTCAACAACATATTATGTATATATTACATACAAGCAAAACAAAATGTAAAAATTATAGTCTCTACAATGTTCTAATCAAAGAGCAAGAGACCCCGCCTCATCCATTTTCCATAGGCCTTCCTCATACTTGTACCACCATGCAATCTGACTATCTCCTTAAGGTAAATCTGGGCCAACTGATCTGTAGTGGTACTATCCTTTACTGGGAGGAAATGGGCTGATTTGGTTAGCCTGTCCACAATCACCCATATAGCATTATACCCTCTCTGTACTCTGGGGAGACCCGTGATAAAATCCATCGAAATGCTCTCCCATTTCCACTGGGATACTCAATGGGTGAAGCAACCCCGACGGCCGTTGGTGTTCTCGCTTTCACCCGGCCGACAGTTAGGCATTTAGCTACAAACTCGCAATGTCCTTCTTCATACCTGACCACCAATAGCCTTTCTTGATATCCTGATACATCTTGGTTGCTCCCGGATGAGCGGTGTATGGTGTGTCATGAGCCTCTAAGAGGATTTTCTGTTTCAACTCCTCATATGGAGGAATGCACAACCGATTTCTGAAATAGAGGGCACCATCTCTCACAAAGAACTCTGATGTCTTGCCCTCATGCACTTGCTGAACTATTTTCTGACACCACTCATCAGCCATTTGCTTTTCTCTAATTTCCTCTAGTAAAGAGGACTGTACCACTAGGCTGGCAATTCTTCCCGGAACCACCTCAATCTGCTCCTTAGACAATTCTTCTATTAACTCTTTCAGCCTGGTAAGCCGGAAAACATGAGTTTTTCTACTCAAGGCATCTGCTACTACATTGGCTTTCCCTGGTTGGTACTTGATCTCACAATCATAATCCTTGACCAGCTCTAACCACCTCCCCTGCCTCATATTCAACTCCTTTTGAGTGAAGAAGTACTTCAAACTCTTATGATCGGTGTAGATATTACTCTTCACACCATAAAGGTAATGCCTCCATATCTTTAAAGCAAAGACCACAGCTGCTAACTCTAGGTCATGCGTAGGGTATCTGGTCTCGTACTCTTTCAATTGACGAGAAGCATAAGCTATAACCCTACCTAATCGCATCAACACACTCCGAGTCCCCGCAAAGAGGCGCTCGTATAAATGTCATAATCTACACCCTCCCGTGGTAACACTAGTACAGAGCGATGTTAACCTTTTCTTCAACTCTTGGAAGCTTTCTTCACAAGCGCCGACTGCACAAAAGGAGTTTTCGCTTGGTAAGAGCGCCAACGGTTTAGCCAACCAGGCGAATCCCGCTACAAATCGCCGGTAGTAGCTGCTAAGCCTAAGAAACTCCCCGATTTCTTTCACTGCTTCGGCGCCATTCCAGATTGCTCGCACTTTACTCGGATCTACCGAAATCCCCTCCTTCGACACGTTATGACCCAGGAATATCACTTGGTTCAGCCAAAACTCACACTTGGAAAATTTAGCACACAACTTCTTTTCTCTCAGCCGTTGCAATACTAATCCCAAGTGTTTCTCATGTTCTTCTCTTGACTTTGAGTAAATCGAATGTCGCCGATGAAGACAACAATAAACCGATCCAAGTACTCGTGAAATACCCCTGCTTCATCAAGTCCATAAAAACTATTGGGCATTGGTCAAACCAAACGGTATTACTACAAATTCATAATGCCCATACCTTGTACGAAAGGCGCCTTAGCCACATCTTGTTCAACCACTCTCACCCGATGATACCCGACCTCAAATCAATTTTGGAGAACACTGCCGCTCCTTTCAACTGATCAAAAAGATCATCTATCCGGGGTAGTGGGTACTTATTCTTCACTGTAACTTTATTCAACTCCCTATAATCAATACACATCCTTAGTGATCCATCCTTCTTTTTCACAAACAAGATTGGAGCTCCCCAAGGGAATGACTTGGTCGGATAAAGCCTTTATCTAATAGCTACTTGGAGTTGCTTCTTTAATTCGGAGCTCACAGGGGCCATTCGATAAGGGGTGGGGCTTTGGATATTCCAGGTCGCTGTCCTCGGTGCTACGATACTAAATTCTACCTCTCTCTCGGGAGGCAAACCCAGTAACTCTTCCGAAACACATCTAGAAAGTCTCGAACTACCGGCACCCTGGATCTGGATCTCTGTGGAACATCACCACTGCACTACATGGGCAATATAACCCGAACACCCCTTTCTCAACATCTTCCTGGCCTTTACATTACTAATCAGCATGCTCAACTGATGGCCTTCTCCAAAACTAAACTTATCTCCACAATCGAGGTTAAACCTCGCCTTCTTTTTCCGACAGTCAATCTCTACTCCATACCTCCCTAGGAAATCCATGCCCTGAATCACATCAAAGTCGGGCATATCAAAAACTATTAAGTCAACTGTTAACTCTCTACCCTGGATCACTAAGGACTCTCTTAACAAAATCTCTTGAGTCACAACACTAACCCCATCGGGTAATTCTATCTTAATGGGCTGAGTCGCTCTAGTAGGTTTCAAACCTAATCTCTCAAGCGTCCCATAAGATATAAATGAATGGGTAGCACCCGAATCAATTAAAGCATATAAAGGGACTGCATGAAATAATAATCGCATCAGAACGGCCGATGGATCGGCCTCTCGCTTCCCCTATGCCACAAGAAAGACTCGGGCGCGCAGCATTCTCCCGAACCTCCCCGAGCGGTTGGTGGAAGAGGAGCTTTACAATCCCTCATCATGTGCCCTGGCTGTCGGCACCTATAGCACACTCTCTGATCCTTCAGACACTCTCCCGGGTGGTTCTTCCCACACTTAGGGCAAGGAGGAAACCCTTCCGTTCGAGGTCGCTTATTCCTCCACTCCTTTCTATTCTGTCTATACTGAAACTTCTTCTTCTGATTCTTCATGTCTTTACCTTTTTCACCCTCATGTTTCTCTCTCTGAGGAGCGGAGGGTAGCTCTTTCGGTCCTCCTGTCGAGGATCCTACAGGGAAGATTTTATTCTCAAAAATCTTCGCCTTCATTGCCTGCCTCAAGGCCTCACTGTAATTCCGAGGAGGGTTGGAGCTTGTCATAATATCCCGGGCTATCTCCGGCTTCAATCCATGCACAAACTTATCCCTTCTCAAGGCCGGAGTGCTAACTATTCCCGGTGCAAACCTTGCAAGGGCGTTGAACTTCACTGAGTACTCTTTCACGCGCTAGTCCTTTGTCAGAGGCGATAAATTCTTGGACCTTCTCATGAACTTGGTCCTCTGATCTATACTCACCTCAAACTCTTGCCTAAACTCTTCCCACGGCATTTATTGTTGCATCGTGGTTTCTTCCATCAATTCCCACCAAATTCGGGCATCACCCCAAACAAGAAACTAGTATACCGGATCTTCTCCCGGTCTGACATGGGAAATAAACTCGTGGCTCGTTCTACTGACCCAAGCCACTCTTCTGCTACTACTGGATCCGTAGTACCCTTAAACTCGTAGGGTCGATGTCGGCTGTAGAGACCGTAAATCGGTTCAACTGCTCTCAGATCCGGGGAGGTACCTTGCCCTCTCTCTTTACAGAGCGAGACGGTACTTAGCATCCGGGGGTACTACTCTCCCCGAGTTTCAGCCATAACTTGTGTACAATTCCCGATTCTAGCTTCATCCAAGGGAGGGGCGTAGACTCGGTGGGTTAGGGAAGGTTCTCCTTCATTCACCACACCTTTACCGCGATTTCGATAACTACGCCTCATCTACAAAATGATCACGCTAATGAACTCAAGAAACAATTACCGTAAGGAAAGAATTACTCACACAATGGTTAGAGGACGCCGTGGCGATCGGAATAGTACACCTGCTCAATCCCAAAATCTTTGCTCGATACCAAAAATGTAACATCTATGAAAACTAGTACAATGCATGCAATTAATAATGGAAAATTGGGCCCAAAATGTTTCTTTTCATTACAATTCACATGTCTTTTATACACAAAGATTACTGTTTACAAAAGTGCATTTCAAAAGACAAAATAGGGAACAAGTAGCTATTGCTCCTCGCGCCGACGCCCTCCAACCGCATCATCACCTAGAACCTCGCATCCACAAAGGAAAAATAACGGGGTGAGCACAAATAATGCTCAAGAAGTAAAACTCTCTAACCGTCTGTCCCCGTGTGTGACTCTTAATTCTTTCCTTATGCTATTTCGATTCTCGTTTGCTTTCTAATAACATCATGGCCTCATCTTACCGGGAGGTACGGCCGGATGGCGTTCACACAAAGACCATCTCACTCTCTATGGCTATTGGGTGGAATTCACACAGCACCAACCCGTTCTTAGTGACTACCGAGTGAGGATCACAAAGCACTAACTCGGTTCTTTCTAACTATCGGGTGGAGATCACCTAGCACCTACCCGTTCCTCATGAAATTTGGGTAACGATCACCAAGCATTTACCCGCCTCTAGTCACTATCGGGTGATGATCACAAAGCATCAACCCGCTTCTACTAGCCATTGGATGATGATCACAAAGCATCAACCTACATATCTCTTAATTAATCGGGTAGTGGTCACAAAGCATCTACCCATTTCTATTACTCATTGGGTGACGATCACTAAGCATCGACCCTCCATCTCTTAGGGCCATTCGGATGATGATCACAAAGCATCAATCCGATTCCCATAACGGTCGGGTGATGATCACAAAGCATCATCCCAACTATACTACTCTTCTAACTCATTCTATTGTAGCATTTTTTCAATGCTCTCTACCCTTAGAGTAATTTTACCCACTAAGCTCTCTACTCATAGGGTATTTCTAAACACAAAGTTTCCTACTCTTTCTTAGGTCACTTGTCAATGCATATAACAATGCACATGGATGATTCATCTCTACTAATGCACTTGTGAAATGCCAACATGCAATGTTGCAAGAATTAAGGTTCATTACTCACACTTAAACCTCTATTAGGCATTTCATCAAACAACTCATGTGCACTATAAAACTCTATCATAGCCATGAATCTAAAACTTTTCCTAACCATCCAAAATGGGGAAAAACCCCTTCACAAAGCCATAATAACCTCTCAAACAAAACACTTCCAAAAAGGGTTCCATAATGCCCCTTAAATTCCATCTCAACTACCTTGCCAAACCAACAACCCATTTCTCAAATTTGCAAGGTATAAACAATCACAAAGCATAGAAATCTCTATTTAATCCTTCATACATGCTATAATACATGTACATCACATACATACATCATTTCTATCAAAACCCTAATCAAGAAAATTCATAAATCTCAACTTGGGTTGGGTTTTACTTACTTGTTATGGAGAGACTTCACCAAATCCTCTTTCCACTTGGTTTTCTTGGCTATTCTCTCTACTCATAACCAAAAGAATGAAAACCCTCAAAAAAACCAAAATGAACTAAAATCCACAAATCACACAACTTAAGGAGAAATCCTTACCTTAGGAAGCCTTAGGTTGTTTTCTATACCCCAAATCACTTCAAAAACCCTTGAAATTCCTTGAACAAAAGAAAAGAGAAGTTGAGAGGAGAAGAATGAAGGGTTGCGTTTTTGGAGAAGAAGAATGAGGGTTTGCTAACTCTTAATTCCTTTTAATGAAATATAAACACACTCATTCCCATTTTGCCCTTACTCTTCTTTGGAAATTCCATCCATATCCTTTGATTCATTACAATCTCACCCCCATACCAACACATTCTCCATGGAAAATCCTTACAATTAACTCCCCACTTTTCCTGCTAATTAGGGGTATAAAGGTCAAATAGCCCTTGGGGAAGAAAAATATCTAAAACTCAATCAACCTTTTATTCGGGTCGCCGCCGCGGCAAGAAACTGTCCGCCGCGGCGAAATCGTCCCAGCCAGTCCTTCCCCGTGGCTTCAACCTCTTCGCCGCGCGAAGATTCTTCTTCGCCCTTGGCAAGCACTGGCAGACTGAAATTCTTCTCGTTTTCAACCAATTTCGGCAACATTCAACATAACACTCAAACAAACAAATATAACAAAAACCAACTCGATTAAGGGCGAAAGAGGAAACAATAACAACGTACCTCAAGCGGGGCGTTACAATTCTTCCCCCCTTAAAAGAATTTCGTCCCCGAAATTCAAACAAATAACTCTGGGAAATGATTCTGCATGTCCCGTTCTACTTCCCAAGTGGCCTCTTCCACTTTGTGATTCCTCCAAAGGACCTTCACTAGCGGAACACTCTTGTTCAAGTTCTTTAACCCTTCGATCTAAAAATCAACCGGACGTTCTTCATATACTAGATTCTCTGTACTTCAACGCCTTCTACGCCAGACATGGAGGGGATCACTTACATACTTTCGTAGCATCGAGACATGGAAGACATCGTGCACCCTGTCTATGCTAGGTGGTAGTGCCAATCTATAGGCCACCTTCCCCACTCGTTGCAAGACCTCAAAAGGACCTACAAACCTCTGCTAACTTCCCTTTGGTTCCAAAGCGCATGACTCGCTTGTAAGGGAAACTTTCGTAAACACTTTGTCACCCACTTGAAATCCACCTCTTTCCTCTTCAAGTCGGCATAACTCTTCTGTCGATCTTGGGCTTGTTTCATTCTACTTCGGATCACCTTCACATCTTCTACTAGTTTCTGAGTCATCTCTAGCCCAAGAGCGGTACTCAACTCATCTCTCTCTCCTACTTCATCCCAATGAAGCGAGACCTACATCGTCCTACCATACAAAGCCTCGTAAGGCGCCATTCTAATTGTAGACTGATAACATCTCAAGCCAGGATGCTCTGTAATCCATGCAACAGGCTCTCAACATATCCTCGAGCACCTGATTCGTTCTCTCGGTTTGGCCATCTGTCTGGGGATGATAGGCAGATCAATGCTAAACGGGTACCCAAACTCCTCAGAAACTTGTCCGTAATATAAACAAATCTGGAATCTCATATCGATACTATAGCCTTGGGCACACCATGCAATCCGACTATCTCCTTAAGGTAAATCTAGGGCCAACCTGATCTGAGTGGTACTATCCTTTCATCGGGAGGAAATGGGCTGATTTGGTTAGCCGTCCCACAATCACCCATATAGCATTATACCCTCTCTGTACTGGGAGACCCGTGATAAAATCCATCGAAATGCTCTCCCATTTCCACTGGGATACTCAATGGGTGAAGCAACCCCGACGGCCGCTTGGTGTTCTCGCTTTCCACCCGGCTGAGTTAGGCATTTAGCTACAAACTCGCAATGTCCTTCTTCATACCCGACCACCAATAGCCTTTCTTGATATCCCGATACATCTTGGTTGCTCCCGGATGAGCGGTGTATGGTGTGTCATGAGCCTCTAAGAGGATTTTTCTGCTTTCAACTCCTCATATGGAGGAATGCACAACCGATTTCAAATAGAGGGCACCATCTCTCACAAAGAACTCGATGTCTTGCCCTCATGCACTTGCCGAACTATTTTCCGACACCACTCATCACCCATTTGCTTTTCTCTAATTTCCTCTAGTAAAGAGGACCGTACCACTAGGTGGGCAATTCTTCCCGAACCACCTCAATCTGCTCCTTAGACAATTCTTCTATTAACTCTTTCTCGCCCGGTAAGCCGGAAAACATGAGTTTTTCTACTCAAGGCATCGCTACTACATTGGCTTTCCCCTGGTTGGTACTTGATCTCACAATCATAATCCTTGACCACCTCTAACCACCTTCTCTCGCCTCATATTCAACTCCTTTTGAGTGAAGAAGTACTTCAAACTCTTATGATCGGTGTAGATATTACTCTTCACACCATAAAGGTAATGCCTCCATATCTTTAAAGCAAAGACCACATGCTAACTCCTAGGTCATGCGTAGGGTATCTGGTCTCGTACTCTTTCAATTGACGAGAAGCATAAGCTATAACCCTACCTAATCCGCATCAACACACTCCGAGTCCCCGCAAAGAGGCGTCGTATAAATGTCATAATCTACACCCTCCCGTGGTAACACTAGCACAGAGCCGATGTTAACCTTTTCTTCAACTCTTGGAAGCTTTCTTCACAAGCGCCGACTGCATAAAAGGAGTTTTCGCTTGGTAAGAGTCGCAACGGTTTAGCCAATCGGGCGAATCCCGCTACAAATCGCCGGTAGTAGCCTCGCAAGCCTAAGAAACTCCCCGATTTCTTTCACTGTTCTCGGCTTCTGCCATTCCAGGATTGCCTGCACTTTACTCAGATCTACCGAAATCCCCTCCTTCGACACGTTATGACCCAGGAATATCACTTGGTTCACCAAAACTCACACTTGGAAAATTTAGCACACAACTTCTTTTCTCTCACCGTTGCAATACTAATCCCAAGTGTTTCTCATGTTCTTCTCTTGACTTTGAGTAAATCGAATGTCGCCGATGAAGACAACAATAAACCGATCCAAGTACTCGTGAAATACCCCTGCTCATTCAAGTCCATAAAAACTATCGGGGCATTGGTCAAACCAAACGGCATTACTACAAATTCATAATGCCCATACCTTGTACGAAAGGCGCCTTAGCCACATCTTGTTCAACCACTCTCACCCGATGATACCCTGACCTCAAATCAATTTTGGAGAACACGCCGCTCCTTTCAACCGATCAAAAAGATCATCTATCCGGGGTAGTGGGTACTTATTCTTCACGTAACTTTATTCAACTCCCTATAATCAATACACATCCTTAGTGATCCATCCTTCTTTTTCACAAACAAGATTGAGCTCCCAAGGGGAATGACTTGGTCGGATAAAGCCTTTATCTAACACTCTTGGAGTTGCTTCTTTAATTCTTGGAGCTCACCTGGGGCCATTCGATAAGGGGCTTTGGATATTGGTGCCTTCCCCCGGTGCTAGTTCGATACTAAATTCTACCTCTCTCTGGAGGCAAACCCAGTAACTCTTCCGGAAACACATCTAGAAAGTCTCGAACTACCGGCACCCTCTCGGATCTCTAACGTGGAACATCACCACTGCACTACATGGGCAATATAACCCGAACACCCCTTTCTCAACATCTTCCCGGCCTTTACATTACTAATCGGGCATGCTCAATCGATGGCCTTCTCCAAAACTAAACTTATCTCCACAATCGAGGTTAAACCTCGCCTTCTTTTTCCGACACCAATCTCTACTCCATACCTCCCTAGGAAATCCATGCCCGTAATCACATCAAAGTCGGGCATATCAAAAACTATTAAGTCAACGTTAACTCTCTACCCCGGATCACTAAGGACTCTCTTAACAAAATCTCTTGAGTCACAACACTAACCCCATCGGGTAATTCTATCTTAATGGGCCGAGTCGCCTAGTAGGTTTCAAACCTAATCTCTCAAGCGTCCCCATAAGATATAAATGAATGGGTAGCACCCGAATCAATTAAAGCATATAAAGGGATCGCATGAAATAATAATCGACCAGAACTGGCCGATGGATCGGCCTCTCTTCCCCTTCCCCGTGCCACAAGAAAGACTCGCGCGCAGCACTCCCCGAACCCCGAGCGTTGGTGGAAGAGGAGCTTTACAATCCCTCATCATGTGCCCCGCTGTCGGCACCTATAGCACACTCTCGATCCTTCGACACTCTCCCGGTGGTTCTTCCCACACTTAGGGCAAGGAGGAAACCCTTCCGCTCGAGGTCGCTTATTCCTCCACTCCTTTCTATTCGTCTATACCGAAACTTCTTCTTCGATTCTTCATGTCTTTACCTTTTTCACCCTCATGTTTCTCTCGAGGAGCGGAGGGTAGCTCTTTCGGTCCCTCCCTGCCGAGGATCCTACAGGGAAGATTTTATTCTCAAAAATCTTCGCCTTCATTGCCTGCCTCAAGGCCTCACTGTAATTCCGAGGAGGGTTGGAGCTTGTCATAATATCCCGGGCTATCTCCGGCTTCAATCCATGCACAAACTTATCCCTTCTCAAGGCCGGAGTGCTAACTATTCCCTGCAAACCTTGCAAGGGCGTTGAACTTCACCGAGTACTCTTTCACAGCCGCTAGTCCTTTGTCAGATCGATAAATTCTTGGACCTTCTCATGAACTTGGTCCTCTGATCTATACTCAGCCTCAAACTCTTGCCTAAACTCTTCCCACGTCATTACTGTTGCATCGTGGTTTCTTCCATCAATTCCCACCAAATTCGGGCATCACCCCGAAACAAGAAACTAGTATACCGGATCTTCTCCCGGTCTGACATGGGAAATAAACTCGTGGCTCGTTCTACTGACCCAAGCCACTCTTCTGCTACTACTGGATCCGTAGTACCCTTAAACTCTGAGGGCTGATGTTGGCTGAGAGACCGTAATCGGCTTCAACTCGCTCGACGGGGAGGTACCGGCCTTGCCCTCTTTACAGATCGACTGATTGTACCGGGGTACTACTCTCCCGAGTTTAGCCATAACTTGCTATACAACCCCTGGATTCTAGCTTCATCCAAGGGAGGGGGCGTAGACTCTGGTGGGTTAGAAGGTTCTCCTTCATTCACCACACCTTTACCGCGATTTCGATAACTACGCCTCATCTACAAAATGATCACGCTAATGAACTCAAGAAACAATTACCGTAAGGAAAGAATTACTCACACAATCCGGTTAGAGGACGCGTGGCGATCGAATAGTACACTGCTCAATCCCAAAATCTTTGCTCGATACCAAAAATGTAACATCTACGAAAACTAGTACAATGCATGCAATTAATAATGGAAAATTGGGCCCAAAATGTTTCTTTTTCATTACAATTCACATGTCTTTTATACACAAAGATTATCATTTACAAAAAGTGCATTTCAAAAGACAAAATAGGGAACAAGTAGCTATTGCTCCGCGCGCCGACGCCCTCCAACCGCATCATCACCTAGAACTCGCATCCACAAAGGAAAAATAACGGGGTGAGCACAAATAATGCTCAAGTAAGTAAAACTCTCCTAAGCCTGTCTCCCCGTGTGTGACTCTTAATTCTTTCCTTATGCTATTTCGATTCTGCTTGCTTTCTAATAACATCATGGCCTCATCTTACCGGGAGGTACGGCCGGATGGCGTTCACACAAAGACCATCTCACTCTCTATGGCTATTGGGTGGAATTCACACGCACCAACCCGTTCTTAGTGACTACCGAGTGAGGATCACAAAGCACTAACTCGGTTCTTTCTAACTATCGGGTGGAGATCACCTAGCACCTACCCGTTCCTCATGAAATTTGGGTAACAATCACCAAGCATTTACCCGTCTCTAGTCACTATCGGGTGATGATCACAAAGCATCAACCCGCTTCTACTAGCCATTGGATGATGATCACAAAGCATCAACCTACATATCTCTTAATTAATCGGGTAGTGGTCACAAAGCATCTACCCATTTCTATTACTCATTGGGTGACGATCACTAAGCATCGACCCATCTCTTAGGGCCATTCGGATGATGATCACAAAGCATCAATCCGATTCCCATAACGGTCGGGTGATGATCACAAAGCATCATCCCAACTATACTACTCTTCTAACTCATTCTATTGTAGCATTTTTCAATGCTCTCTACCCTTAGAGTAATTTTACCCACTAAGCTCTCTACTCATAGGGTATTTCTAAACACAAAGTTTCCTACTCTTTCTTAGGTCACTTGTCAATGCATATAACAATGCACATGGATGATTCATCTCTACTAATGCACTTGTGAAATGCCAACATGCAATGTTGCAAGAATTAAGGTTCATTACTCACACTTAAACCTCTATTAGGCATTTCATCAAACAACTCATGTGCACTATAAAACTCTATCATAGCCATGAATCTAAAACTTTTCCTAACCATCCAAAATGGGGAAAAACCCCTTCACAAAGCCATAATAACCTGTCAAACAAAAACACTTCCAAAAAGGGTTCCATAATGCCCCTTAAATTCCATCTCAACTACCTTGCCAAACCAACAACCCATTTCTCAAATTTGCAAGGTATAAACAATCACAAAGCATAGAAATCTCTATTTAATCCTTCATACATGCTATAATACATGTACATCACATACATACATCATTTCTATCAAAACCCTAATCAAGAAAATTCATAAATCTCAACTTGGGTTGGGTTTTACTTACTTGTTATGGAGAGACTTCACCAAATCCTCTTTCCACTTGGTTTTCTTGGCTATTCTCTACTCATAACCAAAAGAATGAAAACCCTCAAAAAACCAAAATGAACTAAAATCCACAAATCACACAACTTAAGGAGAAATCCTTACCTTAGGAAGCCTTAGGTTGTTTTCTATACCCCAAATCACTTCAAAAACCCTTGAAATTCCTTGAACAAAAGAAAAGAGAAGTTGAGAGGAGAAGAATGAAGGGTTGCGTTTTTGGAGAAGAAGAATGAGGGTTTGCTAACTCTTAATTCCTTTTAATGAAATATAAACACACTCATTCCCATTTTGCCCTTACTCTTCTTTGGAAATTCCATCCATATCCTTTGATTCATTACAATCTCACCCCCATACCAACACATTCTCCATGGAAAATCCTTACAATTAACTCCCCACTTTTCCTGCTAATTAGGGGTATAAAGGTCAAATAGCCCTTGGGGAAGAAAATATCTAAAACTCAATCAACCTTTTATTCGGGAAGTCAGCCGCCGCAGCGAAACCTGCCCAATCACCTTCCCCCATGGCTTAACCTCTCTTCGCCGGCGAAGATTCTTCGCCCGCAGCACGCCGATCGAAATTGAAATTCTTCGTTTTCAACCAATTTCGTGGGCAACATTCAACATAACACTCAAACAAACAAATATAACAAAAACCAACTCGATTAAGGGCGAAAGAGGAAACAATAACAAGGTACCTCAAGCGGGGCGTTACAATGATCATTGGTACCAAAGGCAATGCCAAAGACTCACTCAATAAACAGCGAGAATAAAAAAAAATTACCTTTCAACAAGGTTTTAGACAAAAACATAAAAAAATTACCTTTTAGTAATATAAGTAACTTGTTCGTCCTCTACATACAAATTGAAGTGAAAAATCAAGGTTCTTATGTATCCCCGACTGAGACTCAACGAAATCTTCCACAAATGAGTCAATGTCTTATCAGAACATTCATCCATGTAAGCATATGGCTTTGATGGGATTTTGATGAAATTTGATCTCAACATTGACAAATCAAGAGTTTTCCAAAGCAGAGGACCACAACAAGCTGAACTCCATGAACTACATGAGCAATCCCTGAAGTCAACTGGAAGACTTCAAAAGACAAGAAGATTTTCATCAATATGTTAGTGTCCAGGTCCTCCCATCTTCTTACAGCAGAGGCGCCCTCTTTTATTTGACCAATTGCCCAATTATCTCATAGAAGTTTCAGAGCATCAGCACACCTGCATAAGATATCCACATAATCCATGTACTATGCATAAAATATCATGTAATACATTAATTTATATGAATTTAAAAAGATTTGTCCTAATTGAATGTATCAAATACTTAATATACCTACGTAGAGATATACATGAATGCAAACCATTTACATTTAAGATAAATTAATACTTAACATTAAATGATTAAGACTAAAAAAGTTTATATTTGTTGAATAGAATAATCAATTTTTCTCAGTAGAAACAACGATATCTGATATATATAACAAAATCAAATAATTAATGTTCAACAAAATAAATATACCATCATTAATTTACAAAAATACTAAAAACGAAATTCAAATAACAACACTGACTCTCATTAATAATTAACACGATATTATCTATCAAATCCAAGCACATAGAAAATTGTTCGCTATCCAACATCCACACAAAAATTATATAAACCACTAAGACCGTAATAACATTATAATTTCCATATACTTACACCCAAAAAAAAAAAAAAACACCACCAAAATATCATGATTCCTTACAAAAGAACGAAAACACAATCCATAAATCTATTACAATTACCATCACAAATTGTGCAACGAATCATTGCAAAAGCAACTCAGAATAACAACACCACTCTTCAAGCAATACGGTTGTCATAAGTTTTACTAATATTATCATATTTCGTTAATCTGTTGATTTCATTATTTTGTTAATCATACAGAAAACCGTATTTCAACTCTCAACAATTGAAACGGATTATGCCGAATCACTTGTGTCTTTAGTTCTTAACAATTTTCTAATACATAAAAACCAAAATACATGTTAGAATCGATATTTAACTGAACCATATTTTTCACACTTTTTTATTGTTAATTTCTTGATCATACAGGTCATGATATTATGATTACCAAGTGTTGAAACCATTATTTACACTTTTTTTTGTTGTTGTTGTGGATCTTGTGTTTGGAAAACACTTTATTATTATTATTATTATTATTATTATTATTGTGGTCTTGTGTTTGAAAACCATTATTTCCCTTACAATTTACAAGTGCAAATCTCTAAACAAACAAACAAACGTAAAGGAAGTCTTACATAGAAGAAACATCTTCAAACAACGACACAAACTACCAAAGAATAACAACAAAGTAGGGGCTTTCAACTCAAGATTCTTGCGAAGTAAAATAAGCATGCTTCACTATTGCTTGGAACACATTTGTCTTCATGGAACATGATAGAAATAAAGAATTACAACTACTCATTGCAGCTTGCAAACAAAATGACCAGTAAGTAATGTATCAAACCGCCATTGCTCTAATTACTATGCACGACAGTAGAGGTATAAATTTTTTAATGAAATTAGTGAAACTAACCAATCAATTCCACAAACTGAAAAATTGCAAGGAAGTGTTCAAGTCCATGACTCCAACTGCGACAATTCTCATTAAAAGGAGAATATTTCGGATTTGTGACAAGGAGAATCAAAATCATATACATTGGGACAGATCAATATCGACATAAAATATCACATGTCCAAGATGTAATGTAGATTACCAGATAGTATGTATGAAATATAATTTTTAGTAGATTCCTTATATGATTTATTACACATGTAAAAATTTAAATGCTTTTTAATTTATTCTGAAAATAGAAGTTAAAACTCATTGGATTGTCTACAAATGTTTGATAAACATCAATCGAAATATATTATAATATAAATTAACAAAATCTATAAATAAATATTCCTATTGCACATTGAAAAAAATTCCACTCTATTACCAACCAAATTAAATCCCACACCGAACGATAACATTCCCTTGGAGCACGGTTGTCGAACCATTATTCACTATCCAACCAATATATTATAATATCATCATGACGTTTCTGACTTGAATACTTAACAAAATATTTATTATGTTTGCTACCGTTTCGTATCCTCTTATTCAAAACCTTATTAACGTTTTTTCAATCAACGTGTTTACTTATTACTAGACATTTATTCGTTTTCCCAAAGCATCTTTTGTATTCTCAAAAAACAAATAAATAATTTTAAATTTTAAATAAATAATTTACATAATAGTAAAGTGATACCAAGACAAATTCAGAGAAGTCATTGACAAGATGTTAAGATAAATCAATTTTTTTATCAACCAAATTAAATACCACGCCGAACAATAACATTCATTTAGAGCACAGTTGTCGAACCATTATTCACTATCCAACCAATATATTATAATATCATCATGACGTTTTTTATTTGAATACTTAACAAAATATTTATTGCGTTTGCTACCGTTTCGTATTCTCTTATCCAAAAAGTTATTAACGTTTTTTTAATCAACGTGTTTACTTATTATTTGACATTTATTTGTTTTCCCAAAGCACCTTTTGTATTCTCAAAAACAAATAAATAATTTTAAATTTTAAATAAATAATTTACATAATATTAAAGTGATACCAACACAAATTCAGAGAAGTCATTGACTAGATGTTAAGATAAAATTAATAATTATACCTCTATAATTATAAATATCAATTGTAGATAGATGTTATTAAATCACTCATGCAAGTTGAGAAGACTACCTGAATATTATATGGTCTAATTGTATAATCGATATTATTTTTGCAGACATGTCTTTGATATTCGATTTCATATTTTCATGCATATACATTTTTACTGCCTTTTCCAATTTATTCTTATTATCCTTTCTATTAAACTCGTGCCAATTAGATTTTATTCTTCTTAAACAACCATGTTTATTTATTATATCATTTTTATTCATATTCCATCTATTTCTTTTGTATTCATAATTAAACAAAACAAATCAAAATATGTTCTAATGTGAATCAACAAAATTTTTATTAACAAACTAAGATACTCAATAAAACATAAACAATTAAAAAGACCAATGCTGACCGTATAAATATTTTATATTAATTAATATATTATCACATGATCACAACATCTCTGACTTGAATATTTAACAAAATATTTATTACCGTTTCCTTTAAAACTGTGCCAATAGATATCATTATTATTAGATCACCATGTTTATTTATTGTTGATCAGTGCATTGTATTAATATGTGTTATTTTTAATGTGACATTACTATAAAAAGTCAGGGTATTAGAATTTGGTTTTAATTATGGGTTAATGTACTTTTTGATTGATGTGATTGATATTTTGATGATATCTGGTATTGTGATATTTAATGTCGTTCTTAATGTACTGCTTTTGTTAAAGTGTTAATTAAATAAATGATACTGTTTATGTAGATATTTATACGATATTAATGGAATTCATAAAAACAGACATTTATTTTGATGAAACACGATCCGTTTCCCACTGGTTTAAAAAAAATTGTACTAATCAAATGTCTCAAATACTTAATATACCTATATAGAAATTTAGATGAATGCGGACAGTTTACATTTACATTTAAGTAATACTTAACATTAAATGATTAATACAACCATCATTAATTTACAAAACTATTAAAAACCATAGTCAAATAACAACGCTGACTCTCATTAATAATTAACAGAACATTATCTAAGCAATTGAAATACAAAAATAAAATAAAAAACTGTTTGCTACCCACACACGAACTATATAAACCACAGATACCATATCGACAACATAATTTCCATATACTTGCATCCAAAAAATAGCACCAAAACATCATGATTCTTTACAAAAGATCAAAAAGACAACCCACAAGTCTGTTACAATTACCATCAGAAATTCTACAATGAATCATTGTAAAAGCAACTGATAAAGATGATACCGCTTTACAAGCAATATGGTTAATGTAAGTTTTACTAAAACCATCGTATTTCATTAATCTATTAATTTCATTATTTTCTTAGTCATACAAAAAATGATATTATACAAAATGGTTAAACATACAACTAATAACAAGAGGATAGTGGTTTATTCCATAGTAGTCTTATAACAATAATGGTTAACCAAACAAATGACTATGCCTAACCATGTGCATCTTTAGTTGTTAATAGTTTTCTAATACACAAAAAACAAAATGTGTTTTAGGATGCATATTTAATAGAGTCATATTTGGCACACTTATTTATTCTTAATTGCTTAATCATAAGGTAATGGTATTGTGATTCCTAACTATGGATTTTTTTTTTTTTTTTTATTATTACGAATCTTGTGCTTCAAAACCATTATTTACCGTACAATTTACAGGTACAAACCTTTGAACAAACAAGCAAACATAAAACAAATATTACAAAGAAGGGACATTTCGAAACAACAACACAAACTACCAACAACAACAACAATGGGACTTTCAATTCTAAAGATACTTGCAGAAGCAGAAAATAAACAAGCTTCGCTACTGTTGGGAACATATTTGTTCTTCATCGAACATGATGCACATATGGGATTACAACTGCTGATTGCAGTTTTCCAAAAATATAACATGCAAGCAATATATCACACTGCCATTGCTTTGCTTACTGTACATGACAACAGAGGTATACAAATTCCAATGACACAAGTAAAACTACCTAATAATTTCTACAAACTGAAATATTGTAGGCAAGAATTCAAGTCCCTGACTCCAACTGCCACAATTCTCTTTAAAAGACAAATATTTGGGACTTGCAACAAGGAGAATCAAAATTGTATACACTAGGACAGATCAACGTCACTAGAAAATATCACATGTCATAGATGTAACGTGGATTACCAAATAGTCTATATGAAATTTAATTTTTAGTAAGTTTCTTATATAATTTCTTGCACGTGTAAAAATTTAAATGCTTTTTAGTTTAATTTGAAAATAGAAGTTAAAACTCACTCTATTATCTACGATTGATCCAAATATTTACTAACTTATAAAGAAAAATTGATCACAAAATTAAAATGATTAGTAAAATGTAAACAATATTTAATAAAAATATTAAACACCAATGATTATGAGAATTTCAAATAATTAAACACATTCGACAAACAGTAATCTAAATACTATTCCTATAACATATCAAAATGAATTTCCATTCCATTATTCATTAGATTAAATTCCACGCTGAACCACAACATTTTTTGAAAACCCGCTTGCCGAACCATTATTAACTATTTATTACGCTTTCCTTTGATGCGCTACAAACAGTTTTGCTACCGTTTCGTATCTCATTGCCCAATAAGTTGTCAACACTTTTTCAATCAACGTGTCTATCTGTTACTAAATGACTGTTAATTTTCTCGAAGCAACTTTTATATTGTGTGATACAGTACCCCAGAAATTAATTGGGTTGTCATGTTCTCAACTACATCCCAAAAACTTTGAAAAAACTATATAGATAGACATGCGTTTTTAAAATCAATATGAGGATTATGGATGTGAAGGAACCATCAGAATTTTATACTATGACAAAATTTCTTGCATAAAAGATGAGTTCAAATTTATTCCGTCTGTTTGTTTCCTATTTTTATTTAGATAAAACAAGTCAAGATATATTCTAATGTGAAGTAACAAAATTTTAATTACAAGACTAAAATACTGGACAAAACATAAACAATATTTAATATTTTAATAGATTTTTAATAACAATATTAGACAAAACTGTTTATAAAAATGTTAAAAAATTAAACATATTCAACAAAAATCAATCTAAATATATAATAATCTTAATTAAAAAAACTATAAATAACCATTTCTATTACAGATTTAAAAAAACTTTTGTAGCATTATTGATCAAACAAGATCAAAGTCGAACTATATGCATGTTTCATAACCATATTGCCGAACCACAATTAAAAAATTAATAAATATATTATGACATCATCATATCATGTCTGACTTGGATACTTAACAAAATATTTATTGCCTTTCCTTTAAAAATGTATCAATAAGATTTTATTATTAGTAAATCACAGTGTTTATTTATTATAATATCTCAACATCTTGCCAAACCATCATTAACTACCTAATTAATATGTTGCACACTTAACAAAATATTTATTACGGTTTTCTTTAATATTGTACAGATAGTCTACTAACATTTCGTATTACCTCATCCAAACAATTATTAACACTTTTTAGATCGACACGTTTATTTATTACTAGTTGTCTGTTCAAATTCCATCTCTTCGTATCATATTCTCCTATAAATATTGCTCTAATATCAATCACCCATTTAACTTTCTTCAGATACTATACACTTTAATTGTTCATTTCTTCTCCACAACTTAATTCAAAAATGGCTGACAAAACATCACAACCAAAAGAATCTACAACAAATATTAGCAACGACCTCAACAATAATAATTCTCCACCGAGGCAACCAGAAGGTGTGAATGTTCCACATCTTTTGTATCCCAAATTACAAAATGTCAAACAAAACGATGATACATATTTGTGGGAATATAAAAACCATTAAAAAAAATTGATATGTCAAGAGTTCTTCTCATAATTATATTTACACATTCATGTTACTGTTTCCATATATTTAAAAAATTTGATTGTATATTGTTTCTACAATTGGTTTAGACATTTTTCGGGGAAAGCCAGAATTGAGGGAGATTTTCAAAAATGTTGACACCAATATGGATTATCTACATACTGCTAGAGACAAATTCAGAGAAGTCATTGACCAGATGTTAGAAATCATGCAATCTGCCATGGATATTATCTATAACATAAACAAAAGAGAGTATGCATATGCACTAGAGGAACTGAACAACTATAAGAGAAATAGAAAGTAAACACCGTCTACATCACCCAAACCCACTTCACAGTATGAAAAACCGATGTACTTATTTCTTTTATAATAAAAGTATTATTCTCTATATTCAACTTTATCTTGATTTTGATGTTACTCGTTAATTGATTGAAAATTGTTCCTTTAATTGAAGCATTGCATTTACTGTTTAATGAATCTACTAAAAATTCTCCATCTTGACATGTTGGTTTTGATTTAATTCTTCCATCTTCACACATTGGATGAGTATTAATAATAATTATATAAGTACATTACATAGGCATTCCAAAAATCTAACCATTTTAAATAAAAACGTATAAAGATGGAAGTTAGTCTCTTCATATTCTATTTTGTAGTTCTACAATTATTAACATAGAAATTAATTGAGTTATCATGTTCTCAATTGTAAAACAAGCAAAGCCTTTAAATGAATTGTGTAAACAGAGGTTTGTTTTCAAACCTTAGCTAGAGAGAATCCTATACTGTGAGAAAAAAATTTACTAGTCAATGTCAAACCTGAAAATGAACTCAATATAAATTTTAAGTTTAAATAATTGATCTTGATAATATTAATAGATATTTATAATTATAAAGGTACAAGTATTAATTTAATTACTCCATACATATATAGAATTTATATTTACTCTAAAACTTGTATAATTTAACAATTATCATCTCTTAATCTAATTACTTTATTCTGTTATAATAAATTTGTTTACAACCCATTTCAAGAACACTAAATAAACATACCCACGCAACGCGAGGTGTAATGACTTCTTTCTAAAAGTATATTTTATAACATATACTATGAAAACATACATATTAGCATATGAAAATAGTTGGGCCCAAATTTTTTTCTTTACATACAAAATATAATTCTTTACATCTATCAAAATAACAAGTACAAAAACTTAGCAATGGTGAACAGTAATGCCAATTCTCTCCGCTTGTCGACGTCCTTCCGACCGTTACTCACCTATTTCCTGCAGAAACATGGAAAAACAACGGGGTGAGCATAAAAATGCTCAGTAAGTAAATCCCTTAACTTTTCTTCTTCTTTGATTCTTTCCTTACTTAATTCTCTTCTTCTTTCTTTCTCTGTTTCTAATTTTCTCTGTTCTTTTCTTTCTTTCTAATTCTCTCTGTTTCTTTCTTTCTTTCTGTTCTTTCTTTCTTACACTTTCTATTCTTTCTCTTCTTGCTACTCTTCTATTCTTTCTAACCATAATAAAATTCATGGGAATATGCATAAATGAAATGCATATGCAATAATGCATAAAAATGCATTTTATTTCTTCTTTCTATTTCTTTTCTATTTCTATTCTTTTCTTTTCTATTCTTTTCTTCTCTATTCTTTTCTTTTTCTTTCTATGCTTTTCTTTTCTCTTCTTGTCTTGCTTGCCCAAGCTTCTCTTTTCTTTTCTTTGCTTGTTCAAGCTTTCTCATTCTTTCTTATTCTTATTCTTTTTTTTCTTATTCTTTTCTTTTCTTATTCCTTCTTTTCTTATTCTTTGCCGATCGGACTCGGTTGATGTATGGATTCGGAACCTTGGCCGTGTGAGTGAGTACAGTCCTCATCTACATGCACTCTTGCGGACCGTACAAATTCTTCTTTCTTCTTAGGCCACTCAATTAAGGTGACGTGCATGTATGAATTCTTCTTGGTACAACCCTCATCCACATACACTCTTACGGGTCGTACAATTCTTCTTCATCTTATGCCACTCAATTAAGGTGATGTGTATGTGGGAATTTCTTCTTAACACTCACGGTTCCCCATCACACCAACCTATTCTTTTCTCTTCTCTAACACTTTTTCTTTCTTTAATTCTTTAATGCTTATTCTTTCTTTCTTTTTATTCTTAGAATGCTTTATTCTTTCTTTCTTTCTTTATTCTTTATTTTTAGTCTTTATTCTTTATTCTTTCTTAAGTTTCTACACATACACAATTATATGCATATGGATGGCTCATGCTTAAAATTTCTTACTTAAATGCACTTATGAAATGCACATATGCAATGTTGCATAAAATTAAGGTTTCTACTCAACTCATACTTCTCTTAGGCATTTCATCAAACAATACTTGTGCATTAACAAACCCTAATGTAATTATCATTCTATTTGTTTCTTAAACCATCCAAATTGAGAGAAAAACTCTCTTGTAACATCACCATACCTACATGGCAAAAACCCTCCCAAAAGTTTCTCCAATTCTTCCAATTTCAACCCATCATCAAACCATCACATACACTCCTCATATTCAAGTATATCTAACAAGAATCATAACTAATCATCCATCTCATCTCAATTTTTCAATAATCAGAACATATGCATATTTAAAAGAAATCTCTACACACTTGATTTTCTTAAACTTTAACTTGAGTTGGATTTTGAGTGGAATTTACTTACCTTATGCTTGAGTAGTCTCTACTAAGCTCTCTACTCTTGTTGGATTGAAATCTTCTCTTCACCCTAAGCATAAACTCCATAAGAACTCAACTTTTTACACAAATAAAACATAGATAAAGAGCAAGAATCCTTACCTCTTGAAGCCTAAAATCAAAACCCTATGAAAAACCACTCAAAAGCCCTCAAAATCCTTGGAGGATTGAATGAAAATTTGAGAGAAAATGGGGGAGGAGTGTGGCGGTGGAATGAAGAAAATAAGGGTTTCAAACCCTTAACACTTTAGTTTATAAACACACTTTCCCATTTTGCCCTTACTCTTTCTTCGAAATTCCATCTATGTCCCTTAGTCAATTATCATAATGCCCTCATTTTCAATGCATTCCCTATGAAATTCTATCTCTTTTCACTTCCCACTTTTTCAACTAATTTTGAGTAAATAAATCATTTTACTATTAATGTAAGTTTAAGGCATTTTCTTCATATTCTCTTAAAATCACTTTAACAAAAATTAACTAAGGGCTATAAAAACATAAATTAAATCATGTACCTCCATGCTGGGCATTACACGAGGGCCCCATGTCTAGTTAATACTAATGCATAGCAATTCTAGAGCTACAACTAAAATCTTGCGTGTATATTTCACATATTCATGAAGCGTTTGTATCTAAGAGCTAAATGTGGGGGATTTAACCTTTGGAATTCCCAATAAAATAAAATCACTAATTTATTAATATGTCATTAATTGAATAAAATTCTTTATGATTAAAATTTGGGAGGTGAAGGGTTAATATTAATGAGAATGTGATATAGATATATAGATATTTTAACTTTTTCCACTAACCATCAACCAATTACATCCTAGTACATTAATTATAGACACTTGCAATAATTATAAAGCTCCTAAGGTCCTATATGGCATCCTACGTGGAGCCCAATTGGCGATCAATAGAGATGGTGGGCTTTAGGATTATATAGATATATAAATTAGATATTTAGATGAATACCCTTACAAACTCAGTTTATATATTTGCTATATATTTTATTAGAGTTTTTATATAAAGAAAACTCTTTTAACATGCACATAAATCTAACCAAACACACTCTATAACTTTATGGGTGCGTTTGGTTCAGGGAATGTTATGTTAATAAAAAGATAGATTACTTTGAAGATTACTGAGAATGTTTAGGAAAATATGTTTGGTTGGTTAGAATAAATTGGTGGGTCTGTTATATTGATATGTTTGGTTGGTTGGAATAAATTGGTGGGTCTGTTATATTGATATGTATGGTTGGGAGGAATAAATTGGTGGGTATGTTATAAAGATTACTAAATTGCCCTCCTTTTAAAATATTAATATAATATTATTTTTTGAATCATTTCTTTTAACCCCTTACATTTGAGATTTTGCTAAAACACCCAACCACATAAAAGTTTAATTTTTAACAAAAACACCCCTACTTACCCAAGCCACTGCCGGCTGCCTAAACCACCACCAATCGTCGATCGGGAAGTGCAACAGAGATGTTCTTTGAGAGGTTTTAAAGAGGAGGTGAAGGGGAGTTGATCGATGCAAGTGGGGGTGATTTCCGATAGAAAATGCGATCGAAAAAGCACTGAGAAAAAGGGACATCACGGATAAACATTGGGCTTCTCCGGTAATTGGGGGCAACTCTGGCGATGGGGTTTGGTGGGATTTGAAGAGGAAAATGAGAAGAGTAAGATGGTGGTGGTTAGGGCCGACGGTGATACCGGAATCAGCCCAGATCAGGCTTAATACCGATGGTTGCCCAACCCAAAAAATCCCAGATCCACGGCCATCGATATGGCCGAAAAACACCATAGTGGCATACGATTGGCCAGATCCGGCCAATCGTGCACCATTCTAGCAACGGTGGCCACCGGTGGTGGTGGTGGTGGTGGTGGCTGGTTGCAACAGTCCCCTTAGGTGACTTGTAAATTGTTTTTAAAATAGGGGCATTACTATCTAGGACTTTAATTATTTAGGGGTAAAATTGTAATGGTAGAGTTCATGTAAATTAATTTCAAAATAAGGACATTATTGTCCAAAAATTTTAATAGTGAAGGGTAAAATTGTAACAAAATTAAGATTACCAAGTAATCTTACAATACCTAAGAAAATTGAAGTAATCAGATTATTTCCTATATTACCAACAGGAACTATTATTGGTATTGGAAGATTACCGAAATCTTATATTACTTGACAATCAAACATGGTAATAAAGTAATATCAGATGATATTACCTCAGTAATCCCATATAACTCCCAACAAAACACACCCTATATCTTTTATTTAACTTATAAAGTATGTATTTTTGTACTAAGTAATTCTCTAGTTAAGATGTCATTATATCAATTTTATTAATACTACATTTGATCACCACGGGAGTCTTACACGTAAAAATATATCATTTCAATCAAATAAGTGAATTTATATGGTCTCTCAAGTTTGAGTACCCCCAACTGATAATAAGAGTGACCACTAGAATTCTTATCCGGTCAGTAATTCTAGGGTACCAAGGGATTACTTGACGTGCGTGCAAGTTAGCCCAAACACCCCGTCATCAAAAAGAAAAAAAAAAAGTGAATTTAATGGTAATTAAGTATAGTCTAAACAAATTAATATTAGGAACCTTTTTTTAACACATATTAAGGTAAAAGTCAACCTTATCTATTATCCACTACATTGAATATTATTAGTTTTGGGGAGATATTTAGTAAAAAAAGATATATAAGATTTAAAATGCAGAACCAGCTAATACTTGTGGCTCATTTTTGGCGACGTTTTTTGAAATGTATAGATGCTAAAGATGTAATTCAATTGTTTGACAAAAATGTGATAGAGATTTTTATACTAACAAGATCATCGTTGTAAGTATAAAAGTAAATATTTTATTTTTTGATAAATATATCTTATATCAATATACCTTCATATATTAGATTTATTTATAGTTAATATTAATTTTTCCAGTGAAATGAATTTGTTTTTTCCCTTAATAAAAAATTTCATGTCCCATTTTGTCTTGTAAACTTTTTGTTATTGATTCAAACTCTATCTAATTTAAATTACTCATTAAAAAATTATATTATTTAAACTCTATTTAATTAAAATTGTTAAACAATAAACAACAACATATGTGTTGTTACAAAAATCCGCATCAACCAACGAGATCCAATCGACCTTATTGTGTTAGGATTGTATTATCTTATTGCTTTGTGCAACATCTTCATCTAATATTTTACGACTCATTTAATGAAGATATTGGGTTGAAGCTTTATATAAACTTATAAAGGAGAAGAAATGCAATAGATAAAAACTCTTCTCTTCTCCATTTTTCTTTGGTCTCCTTCTATTTCCTTTATATTTCTCATGCTTCCCTTTATTTCACTCACTGCTTTAATTAATTTACTTAAGCTTAAAATTATATAACGTTTTTAAAATTACATTAATAGATAAATTTTTAAAATTTTCTATTTTTTTTTTTTTTTTTTGGGGTAAGTATTTCGGGTTAATACACGTGAACACTATCATTATTATATAAAGTGAGGAACATCTCGTATTAAGGTAACTCATACAATTCATACTAATTTTTGAATTCATTTATATAAACTCTATTATATTATTCATATTCTTCTTCTCCACAGCGCTTGCTCTAAAACCTTATAATTATACTATATTCATGCTCCTCTTTTGAGCTTCTTGTTGAAACCCTCCACTGACTTGAGTCCCAGGCTAATGACCGTTTGAGCTTCTGACCTAGTTTTCTGCTTTTGCAAAGGGTATAATAGCTTTAAAGGAGATAGTAACCAAATTAGCAACCCGAAAGACTTAAAATCAACATTTCACCACATCAACACTATCATCTCTTAAAGCATTTTTACTTTTTAGCGCTTTTGAAGCCATTTTTAGGTGTTAGTAAGTATAATTTCCTCAAGGGAAGAGGTTTTTATTTTTTCCATTCGTGAATATAGAAAAACCCTTATATTTCTTTTTAATGGTTTCTTCTGATCTACTGATGTTGTTTTATTGTTTGAAAAGTTGCTTTATATTCATTTATCTGTTTATGTATGGCGGATTGATTCGGATACTATCATTCATTCACCAATTCCATAAGCAAACCTTCAATAATGGATTGTCTCAGGATTTCACTCTTGATGAAATGGCTCTTCTGGTAGGTAAAGGGATTTTCTTGCTAATTGCCAAACAAAAGCATTCGATTCTTAGTGGCCGAACAATAAAAGAAAGGATATAAAGAGCTTACTTTTAGGGTGTGTTTGGTTCAAAGAATGTTGAATTATTGGAAATGTTTGATTACTAGAATCTTATATTACCTTGAAGATTACTGAGAATCTTTAAGAAAATGTGTTTGGTTAGTTGGAATAAATGGGTGGGCATGTTATATTAATATGTTTGGTTAGGAGGAATAAATTGGTGGGTATATTATTTAAATTATTAAATTGCCCTCTTTTTAAATATAAATGTAATATTATTTTTATTATTAATTTTTAAATAATTTTTTAATCCCTAATATTTCAAATTTAGCTGAAACACCCCCGCTCATATAAAACTTTAATTTATAACAAAATCACCCCCACCACCCTACCGCCACCGCAAACCACCGTTGAAAGTCACTAAAAGTCGTCTGGTGTCGTTGTGAGCAACCCACCGTGATCGGGAGGCCTCGATACGACCGTTTCTAGCCATATTGATGGCCAAAAATGGCCATATCAGACTAGATCTAGCCATTAAAGGCTAGATCCATGGCCCTTAACAACCATATCTCATTTAGATATGGTCGATAAAGGCCAAGGGTCTGGCTGAAAATGGCCAGAATAGATCTGGCCATTTTCGGCCAAACCAGTTCCTGATATGGCCTTTTCTGCCATCAATATGGCTAGAAACGGCCATATCGGAGCCTCCCGGTGATGGTGGGCTACCCCCGGTGACTCCAGGTGACTTCCAGCGACTTCCCGTGGCGGCCGGCGGTGGTTTGGCTGGCGACAAGCGGTGGGCAAGTGGGTGGGATTTGTTTTGATTTCAAGTGTAATTTTGTCCAAAAAGTTAATTAATTGAGGTGAAATGATAAAAGCAAGATTCATGTAAATAAATTTAAAAATAAGGGCATTATTGTCCTAAAGTTTTATTAATAAGGGATAGAATTATTACCAAAAAAAGATTATCCTGGTAATCTTACAATACCTAAGAAAATGGAGGTAATCAGATTACTTCTAATATTACCAACAGTAACTACTATTGGTATTTGAAGATTACCGGAATCTTATATTACTTGACAACTAAACATGGTAATCAAGTAATTTAAGATGACATAACCCCAGTAATCTCACATAACCCCCAACCAAACGCCCCCTAAGAGCATCTCCAAAGCACTTTTTATATGACCCAAACTCTTTATTATTAAAAGTCTATCCATAAAAACATGAGTCTAACAAACTCTTTATCCTTTAAATATAAACTAAGGAGTGAGTTTGACTCTCCACATCTAGAGAATCAAATTTCATTCTCTATCCTAATTTTAATTAATAAACTACAAGTTTTTATGCATTTCATTTATTAATTCTCTCTCATATTAAGTTTCTTTACTGAAAATAAAGAGCATCTTCATTAGATTTAAAGAGTTCATTGAATTTGAATAAAAATTTTGTTCTTTATATTTAGAAATTAATGAAGATGTTCTTTATTTATATGAAAGATGCTCTTTAAAATAGAGAGTACCATTGGTGATGCTCTAAGGGGCCATTGGGTTAAGGGAATATTGGATTACCGAAAATGTGGGATTACCCCGTGAGATAAATTAACTTGAAGATTAAGGGGAATGTTTTATAATATATGTTTGGTTAGATTGGTTGGTATAAATAATTAATAAGTTTGGTAAGAAGGAATGAAAAAATTATGAAAGACCCTTTTACTAAATTGCCCTTTTAAATATTATTATAATATTATTTTGTTATTTAGATTATTACTATTAACCACCTAACATTTGAGAATTTCGTTAAAACACCCCAGCCAGGCAGCCACAATAGAAGTTTAAAATATAACAAAATACCCATGGGCACCTAAGAGACTGTTGGTCAACAGCTACCATCGGTGGCTGTCATCATGCGCACGACTATACGTGCGCCGATCTAACTGTTTTTGTCCAAATCCAAGGCTGTTAGTGGCCATAGATGTGGCCATTGATGGCCATGGATCTGGCCAAAAATAGCTAAACCACTAATCTAGCCGTTTCCAACCATATTTACGACAATCTGGCCGTTTTCGGCCATAGACGGTCAGATCATCACATGATCTACCAAATCCGACCGAACGTGTGCCATTCCGACGACTGTCAGGTGGTGGTCGGCAGTTGTCTTGGATGGTTGGGGGTATTTTGTTAAATTTTAAAATTTTATCGTGACTATGGTATTTTAGCAAATTCTCAAATTTAGGGGGTTACAAAAGTCATTTTGCATAGTTGGGCTAATTATTATTTGAAAAATATAGGAGGACGTTTGTGTCTGAAATGTTAATTTACTAGGGGTAAAATGGGAATAAAAATTGGATTACCCCGGCAATCTTAAAATAACACTCTTTCATTCGATAATCAGATTACCCCCAATTTTACCTATAGCAAACACTATGGTAGCGTTTGGTTCAGGGAAATTTTACTATTTGGGAATATTATATTAATGGAAAGGTAGATTACCTTGAAGATTATCGGGTATAAAATATTTTTGTGTTTGGTTTGTAGGAGATTTATAATTGATAATAGTGTTTGGTTGACAGTAATTTAATATTACATCGGGGTGAGCACGGGTAGCAGGTAGAACCGGAACCTGCAGGTAGAATTGGAACCGGAACTTGCAGGTAGAATCGGAACCGGAACCTACTCGGAACCGACACTGTGCGGGTAGGTTCCGGTTCCATTTTATTGGAACCGACACTGTGCGATTCTGGTTCCGGTTACGGTTCTTATGTGTGGAGGAACCGGAACCTGAAACGGGTACCCAATTTGGAACCTGTAGCGGGTACCCGATTTGGAACATGTTTGGAACCTATTTTAGAACCTGTTTTGGAACCTGGGCTCCAATGAAATATTTGTGAATAATGGGGGGTTTCATTATTTTACATATAAAAAATTTAAAATAGAAAAAGTTAAAATTTTAGAATAACCTAATTAAATAAATATACAATGATACTTATTACATATAAACTACACCATATTAAAAACTTTAATATATTATAATATATTAATATTAAAGTTTTGATTAATTAAGTGTATAATTGGAACTAGGATCTAATTAAAAGTATTTTAATGTTATTAAAAGAATTATTTTTTAATAAAATAATATATTTGATTGAATAATAATATTTTTAGTTATTTACTTCAATTATCAAGTTCTAAATATATCTATAGTAAATTAGCAATTAATTAATTATATATGATAAATTGATAAACATTAATAAATTTAATTACTAGTTAAATATCATACTTAATCAATTATAACATTACATTATAGTTAAATGATTACTTAATTAATTATAATTTTATAACATTACTTAATTGATTTATAGTATAATTAATTATAGCATTACATTAATTGATTACTACTTCATTAATTGACTTATAATATTAAGTATATTACCTAATTAAATAATTAGAAATTTAATTAATTATAGCATCACATTATAGATTTATACTATAATTAGTTAATTACTTAATTAATTATAACATTTCATTACAAACATTAGTACAATACTTAATTAAATGATTAAAAATTTAATTAATTATAATATTACATTAAAGATTTATAGTATGATTACTTAATTAATTATAAAATTACATTATAGTATGATTACATAATTAATTATAACATTACATAATTAAATGATTACTTAATTGATTATGACATTATATTATAAACATTAATAATTACTAATTTACTACATAAACATTAGCACAATACTTAATTAAATGATTAGATATTTAATTAATTATAACATTATATTATAAATTTACAGTACGATTACTTAATTAATTGTAACATTACTTAAATGATTACTTAATTAATTATAATATTGTATTATAAACAAATTAATTATAATATTATATTAAAGATTTATAGTATGATTACTTAATTCATTGTAACATTTCATTATAGAATGATTACATAATTAATTATAACATTACATAATTAGATGATTATTTAATTAATTATGACATTATATTATAAACATTAATTATAATATTACATTATAAACAAATGATTACTTAATTAAATGATTAGAAATTTAATTAATTAAGCATTACATTATAGTTAAATAATTATTTAATTAAATTATTACATTATTACATTACATTATATTATGATTACTAAATTAATTATAACATTACACAGTTAAATGATTACTTAATTAGTTATAAATTTATAACATTACATTATAAACATTAGTAATTTACTACACTATTACATTACTTAATTAAATGATTAAAAATTTAATTAACTATAATATTACATTAAAGATTTATAGTATGATTACTTAATTCACTATAACATTATATTATAGTATGATCACATAATTAATTATAACATTAAATAATTAAATAATTACTTAATTGATTATGACATTATATTATAAACATTAGTAATTGCTAATTTACTACATAAACATTAACACAATACTTAATTAAATGATTAGAAATTTAATATTATAATATTACATTATAAATTTATAATACAATTACTTAATTAATTGTAACATTACATTATAATTAAATGATTACTTAATTAATTATAACATTCTATTATAAACAAATTAATTATAATATTATATTAAAGATTTATAGTATGATTACATAATTAATTATTAAATTATATAATTACATGATTATTTAATTAAATGATTATAAATTTAATTAATTAAGCATTATATTATAGTTAAATAATTACTTAATTAAATTATAACATTATTACATTACATTATATTATGATCACTTAATTAATTATAGCATTACATAGTTAAATGATTACTTAATTAGTTATAAATTTATAACATTAGTAATTTACTACATTATTACATTATTTAATAAAATGATTAAAAATTTAATTAATTATAATATTACATTATAGAGTTATAATATGATTACTTAATCAATTATAACATTCTATTATAGATTTTTAGTATGATTACTTAATCAATTATAACATTCCATTATAAATATTAGTATATTAATTAAATGATTAGAAATTTAATTAATTACAATATTAAATTATAGATTTATAATATGATTACTTAATTCATTATAACAATACATTATAGTATGATCACATAATTAATTATAACATTATATAATTAAATGATTACTTAATTGATTATGACATTATATTATAAACATTAGTAATTTACTACATAAACATTAGTACAATACTTAATTAAATGATTAGATATTTAATTAATTATAACATTACATTATAAATTTATAGTACGATTACTTAATTAATTGTAATATTATATTATAAACAAATGATTACTTAATTAAATTATTACGTAATTAATTATAACATTATTACATTACATTATATTATAATCACTTAATTGATTATAGCATTACATAATTAAATAATTACTTAATTAGTTATAAATTTATAACATTACATTATAAACATTATTAATTTCTTACATTAGTCATTAGTACATTACTTAATTAAATGGTTAAAAAATCTAATTAATTGTAACATTATATTATAAATCTATAGTATGATTACTTAATTAATTATAACATTACATTATAAACATTAGTACAATATTTAATTAAATAATTAGAAATTTAATTAATTATAATATTATATTATATATGTATAGTATGATTACTTAATTAATTATAACATTACATTATCATTAAATAATTACTTAATTAATTACAATATTATTATATTACATTATAAACATTAACAATTTATAACATTAAATTAACAATTTACAAATGAATAATTGTTTGTGTCTTGGCTTTGATTGAGAAATTTTATGTGAATTGTGATGAATTGATTGAATTCAAGTGTTGCCTAGAGATTATAGGATTTATAAGTTATATTGGACACAAATGAATGAGTAATCAAAATTTGTTAGGGGTGTATTTGTAAACTTTTAAGGTATTTTTGTCATTTTTTAAACTAATAGGGGGTAGTTGATTTTTTACAGGGTACCCAGGAAAGGAACCGGAACCTGCATTTTAGGTTCCGATTCCTTGAATTTAAGAACCTGCACTATGCGGTTTCAGTTCTGGTTCCTTTTTTTGGGAACTTGTATTCTGCGGTTCCGGTTCCTCTGAAAAATGCAGGGTACCCGCAACCGCTCATCCCTAATACTATATAAGGGTATTTTACAAAAATACCCTTACTAGTTCTAATGTCTAGGAATCAATTATAGCTTTGTTTGGTTGAAGAGGTATAATTTTGCCCATTTGCAATTAGTTTCGATACTTGTCCCTTCAAAGTTTAAGAGTTGGGCGAATCTTTTAAGTTTTTGCCTAACTTATGTAACAAAATATAACCATTGCAAACAATTTTCATTTTTTATTCTAGGAAACTGGTTCTTTTACAGAGTAGTACCGTCTTGTGGGAAATGACCAATGAGCCTTTTTTCCTGAGCCGCACAAAGAAATTTGAAACATATAATAACAAACACAGCAGCAACAATGTACACTGCAATACTGGCATTCATCATCCTAAACACACCATTACAAACCTACACAAACATCCATCTTAAGCCCAATAGCAACACCCACTAATTGCTAAACCAACATACACAACTTGCAGCTCAAACATGCAATGTAGGCTCTCAACACCACTGCGCAGTCGCCATACGATCATGTCTCATTCCTCCATAACACTGTCACCCAATGCATCAAACATGCAAACCATATCCTGTAGTAAAAAACTTGTTGCACAACTAAAAACTACAACCAAAGAGAAAACACAAAACAACAACCCATAAACAACAGAAAACCCATTCCTCTCACAATAGCATACCAGGCATTGAAATGCACCCAGCCCTATCAAAAATCTCCAAACACAGAAGCAAAATCCATAATCCACACCCCCCTTCAGCCCATACCGAAACACATCCCACCATCCATACATCTGATGAAACTATTGCAATTTAGCAGTTTGAAACAAACATTTGTATGTAATAGATATTTCAATAGAAAAAAAACATAAAGTTGTAACATTGATTTTTCAATTATGCCTTATCACAATGTTGGATTGTTTTCGAACTTTATTTTGTAACACATGAACTACTTTTTGTACAACAGTTATGGAAACACATAATTTACAATAAAACAATGCGACCGAATGCACGTTACTCGTAACTTTAACCTTTTATGCTGTTTTCATAGTCCTGTACAAGTTAGGAAATCATACTTGTTACTGATGCAAATACAATTCATGACCATGATATGGTAGGTCATGATCAATGGTGACATAGTCCATATTATATTAAATCGGCAATTACAACAGCAAATGTTTACCACTGCCTCACTATATGTGACGTCTAACAACAGTTTGTCACAGAAAGATTTGACATCATCCTCCCCAAACCAATCCTCTTTCATCTGTGGTGAGACACAAGTTACACAACGACATAATAAATAACCAGTTGTATCTTGATGGAAAAGGATGTAAAAAAATTTGACTGGCAATGGAACAATGCAACACTTATAAAGTACGAGTACCCTTCAGTTAGGGAAAGTTTCGCTGGTGCACATTCGAGGAACTTATATATATAATAAAGCATAAAATAGCCGCAATCAGTTTGGTTCCTTTGTTGGGGCACCTGGACACACATAACATTTAGTAAGTCAGTGAGCATACGCACAAATGACAACAAAAATCCAAAATGTGACCCATGTAGGGTGTAACCCTACACACATCAGGCACCATGAGAGGTATATCAGCCACTTGGTTAGTCTTTTCCGTCGTTGTTTCAACAGCAGTGATATCGAGGGCAAACTTGTGGAACAAGTTGTGGAATTAAAATTAACTGCATTATTGGCCACAGACTCTAGCACAAGTGAAAAATGTGGAGTAGGATCTTGAAAATTTTTGGAAGACCTTACTTTCTTTTCAAAGGCTCAAACCTCCTTGGGTTAGCTAACCGAAGTGAGTCCAACAATAACATGCAGCTTATGTAAGGTTCTGATCACGCTACTTCCCCAAAGTTGCATAAGATCAGCAAACTCCAGACCCCAGCATATACAGAAATGTAGAATATTAGCACTCCCATCAATAGAATTGAAAATTACCTTGCATTTATAAAAATCAGCAAACATTAACTAACCATAATACAATGGGAATGAACACATATTTCGTAAAGAATATGTCCTCCTTTTTTTAATCCATTTCAGAACCTTCTGCCTACTAGCTCATACGGAATACAAGAAAAACCACATGGAATCGAGACACTTGAAATCCGATATGTCAACATGCGTAGATCTTGTCCACAGTTTCCTATCATAACCGAAATTATCAACACTACCAAAAAGTTTTCAATTTAAAAATTACATGGACGTAGGTGAGAAACATACCCCAAGTGTCGGTCAAACATATTGCTGGTCAACATTCCATGTTGTCTACTGGTGGCAATGCGGTTGCTTGCCCGTTGTGGAAGTTTCTTACCTATAAAGCAAATTGACCTCATTATGTTGTGAAGCGTTGTTATGTTCCCTAAAGAACAAATATATGAAGCCATATTCCTTACCGTCAAATTTGCTCTGGCTAGAGACCGTCCATATAATGTCTGAATCACCATGGCAGCCATGGTCGACACTAGTTGGTTTGGCCCTTTGTACAGGTTCCATTCCCCCAAAAAATGCATAATATGTGCAAATCGACTTCCATCAAATATCGATTAGTCCTCCACGAACAAAGTAAGAATTTATGAAATCACATTACTGACCTTCATCTTTGTCCCCTCTGCACAATGGTCATGTGGCATGTGACTGTCCATGGCACCCAATTTTGGCACTTTCCCCTCTTTGCCTTTGTGTAGATGTCATTCCCCTTAAACATGTGTAAAAAATACAGATGACAATCAAATTGAAAAACATGTAAAAAAAGAATGAGGAAGTAAAAAACAAAGGTAATTATGTTATACCTTGCACTTAAGATAACTGTTGCAGCACATGATAATTGGATATCATAATAACAACAACAACATATATGACAGTACGCAACACCATTTCATATTGTGATTACCATTTAATTAACAACATTTACAATCCTTAACAAAAACCAGGGTATTACACAGCAAAAGATATCTGCGGTGGGATATGGTTAAGTGTTAACACAATGCACTATCACACATAATAAAAAAGTACACAACATCCACGGTCTATATAATGCAGATACTACACCATGGTGTTTCATAGTCAAAAATACGTCATACCCATGCAACTGACAAACTTCTACTGAGGCAACACATTCATATAAATAAACACTTCAGTGCACAAAAAAGTTAAATGCTATCATAAATATATTACTAATCATCAAATACTAGACGATACACATTACTTGTGAGCTACTTCATCACAAACTCCCACCTAAAATGAAGCGGTAACGCAACGAATAACTCAATTTTGTGAGGTTCCTTGCATATCACCTCCCCTGCCTCCAGTAGCTCATCAACTGTGAACCCATCCAACTCAGCTATTGCATTGAACAACGAATTCCTCATGTCCTTCTCTTTAGACTCTCTTTTGAAAAACGATGCAATGTCTTTAATTTCTTTGCGAGTTTCTTCAAATGCTTTGCTAAACTTACCCATTTGATCCATGAAGTCAGAAAAACCTTCATCCCTAAACTTCCTCTTGCCGCTACTGAAAGCACTCTTACTAGGGTCACTTGTGGCTGTCTGACATGTAGAACTAGCAATCTCTTCCTTCACCGGAACAGTGCTTTGGCCCTCCACCTCAAGATCGACATCAACGTCCATATCTATCTCATTAATCGCCTCCTGCTCTGTCTCAAAAGCCTCCACCGCATCAGCAGGGGTCTCTGCAGCCCCTCCGGTTGCTCGATCTTTACCAAACATTGTGACTAACGAGTCATAGTAGGGGAATGGTCTGTGTCACAGGCCTTTCGCGGTAGAATGACTCTACCAAAAAAATAAAAATAAATAAATAAATAAAAAGATAGAGAAATGAAAGTTTTTAAAAATTTAACATGTAAACAATTTCACCAATAAAAAGCACTTACTTTAACCCATTCATCAAATATATCTTTGGTTGCGGTAATGCACTTCTCTGCATCATTCCATCCGAATCCACTGCCATTTTCTGTCATCTCATTGATCGCATGGTATTGGCGCTTCAGTAACTTATACCTCGAATCAATGTGAGGAATTTCCTTAAGGCCATGTTAAGGAAGCCTCTCCTGCAGCATTTTTTCCAGTTGGGACAGAAACCCAACTTTAAATGTGCCATTATCTGCACCCCACTGATTGCTTTGCTTCAGTATTACAAGACACTCAACTAGATGAGCATCTTCATCCTCAGTCAACTGTCTTTTGGTCGCAGCACTGTTGGCTTTACCCTTTCCTTTTCTGTTGATGTTTGGTACGTCCAAATTCAAACTCTTTTTGCCACTTTTGTTTTTTGGATCTGAGTTGTCCATTCTGTAAAGAAACTTTAGCAGCACATTAGACAAAAACACAGCAAAGTAGCCCCAAATTTTAAATGATTTATACTACAAGAAACAGAACAAAATAATAGAGAAATTGTAAAAGCTGTTGCACAGACAAAATATATGCACGCCACAAAATGAAAGATAATAACTAAACAACTCCAATTTAACATATAACAAAGCATCAACAACTAAAACATAACAGAAGAGAAAAAAGTAGGTGCTACAAGTGGTTACAGTACAGTCACAACAGAAACAAAATAAACCGATCAAATTGTTTGCAATAGAAGACATCAACACGGACATACACATTCAATAGAAACCCTAATAACCTAACACTACATATTTCGCGAAGACATCCAACTTTTGAATATTTCTTGAGCTAAATTATCTCTCCACGCAATCCACGTGACACTCGTCTCCACATGCCTTATAACTTCACCACTGTCCTCCTTGTCGTCCTCGACATTGCACACTTTACCAACCTCACTCTTGATTGGGTCCATTGGCAATTCATTTCTAATGAAGTTATATAAAAGGCAGCATGCTAAAATAATGCGACATTGGGTTCTCTCCGGGTAGAAGGATGTTTCTCGCAAAATACCCCATCTTTTCTTTAGTATACCGAAACACCTCTTAATTAAATTTCTTGCTTAAGAGTGTTTCATGTTGAAATATTCTTGCGGTGTCGCTAGTTGACGACCTTGCCTCCACTCAGTCAAATGATATCGTTGTCCTCTATATAGTGCCAGGAACCCTTCCCCATTGGTGTATCCAGCATCACATAAGTAATAAAACTCTACCATGAAGTTAAACATGTTAGAAAAAAAAAACCATCGACTATATTACTGTATATAGCTATAGAAAATAGAAATTGATCAAAGATTTACCTTGGGGGACCTTTAACCCATGTCTCCTATTGATGGCATCCCTCAGCACCCTACCATCTGCAGCTAAACCTTCCCACCCTGGGAGGACATAAATAAATTGCATGTCTGGTGTGCAAACACCAAGCACATTCGTTGCAATTTCATTCTTTTGGGTGCGGTAGCAGGGTTTGTTAACTGAGTCCACGTGAACCCGTATACATGTTCCTAAAGCACCCAAACAATTCTAACAGGACAACAAAAACAGGGAAACATTAAATTAATTTCTGGATAATGTCATAAGTGAAAGAATCAGCATGCATGAAGAGTGGTGGAGATGGAGAATGAAAGCATGGATTCTAAAACCGGTTTTCAAACAAAGCTTGGAAAAGAGATTATACCTACTCCTTTGCTTTGGATTGATGAAGATTAGCTTCAAAAGGATGAAACCTCCACACTTTAACACCACCTTGAGAGATTAGAGAGTGGCCTTGGGTTTGAGAGAGAGTTTTTGGTTTGTGTTTTTGTGAACTAGTCAAGAATGAACAAAAATGCAACCTTTTGCACTTATATATACTTGGGCAATATTGCAATTATTTATTTTTCACTTCCAAGCCCAATAAAATCTTATTTTATAAAGGGACCCCATGAATTTAATATGCTACCCTTTCAATAATCAATATTATTCAAGGGCCCATGTAAACTAAACTAGTTTACATTAACAACCCAAAAATTTACCCCTTTTTACCCTTTAACTATTAAAAGGTCATTTTTGTTCATCTCATTAATCTTAACACTTTAAGATATAATAATTAAATATAATTATTATTGCTTGACCATTTTAACCCTTAAAATGTCACAAATGATTTCTATGTAACTATTACTATAGAAATCCCGTTATTACCCTCGGAAGGTGCTAGCCCTCTTCGGATAATCATTTCTCTCTCTCATCCTTCTCTAACTTCCCAAGGCTATTGGTGTGACCATGTAGGTCCACCGTGGATTAGCCGTGAGCCGCTCGGATGAATCCAAACCCGTCTCCGGAGGCCCAATGACTATGGTAAACATCTAGCAATGTGCCATAGTCCCTAAACCACGATGAAGAAATACTTCATCAAACCCATTTCAGATCATACGTACCATGCAGGTAAAGTCCCTCCATTGAGATATCCTAATCGAGTATGGATTCATGGAACGTCAAAATCCTAAACTCGATCTTCTACCGAATTGTCGATCAATATGTCCGGAACTTGTCATCACAAACTTACTTTTGTATGACTAATAATAGACTCGGCCGAGATTCAGTTTTCCGATATTTATCGATGTTCGTCTCGGAACTCGAATCCGGATGGAGTCAGCGGTACTCCCGATCCTATATTTCCGAGTCAATGGATCCCCTCTTGACCATTGTTCGTTTCCGCATATGAACAACACATGACCAAATAGGCTTTATTGTACGAAACATGATTAGTCTCATACTTATACACCGTATGAACCATACGCATCCATATCAGATCCGACTACAATGTCTCAGGTCAAAGGACTACATCGCACCGATATAACCAAACGATAAATCATTGACTACATGTTTTTCCAAGTGATTTGTCGTTATTCGATCACATTCGAAAAACAGTTCACCAACCGTTAATCCATACCAATGCCCTAGTGACATGACTATCATCCTCATCCGTACTTATATCAACTCATGATATCTTTCGGAAGCATTCGGTATGCCTATTGTACAATATAGTTGCCCAAATTTATATTGCTTCCGTAGGGAACCCTTTTCGATAATTCATTTACCTATTAAATGAATCATCTGGACAATTCATATACATACTTTATTTTAAATGCATGACTGAATAAAGGAAGCAATTTACATATATGAATTGAAGAACTCTTTCTTCTCTTATTTATGATATATATAGATACAAGACAAAATGCTCTGAAACCGACAACACGAATGGTTTCTAGGGCATACACTAATATACACTAACAAACTCCCACTTGCACTAAAGCCATTCGATGTTGTATCTCATACCCATCTTCTCAAGATGATGGTTCAATTGTTTTAGTGTCATCGCCTTAGTCAGTGGATCAGCTACATTTTCTGCTGAAGGAGTCTTCGTAATCAAAATCTCTCCGGCCTCCAACGAATTCTCTCAAAATGTGATACTTACGCCCGAATGTGTTTGGATTTTTGGTGTGCCCTTGGTTCCTTTGCTGTGCAATAGCTCCAAGATTGTCACGTAACATGCTTATCGGGTAAGCCATGTTCGAAATCACACCAAGTTCAATTACAAACTTTCGCATCCAAACATCCTCACCGCTTCCAAGCAAAGAATGTATTCACTCTCGATGGAGTGGGCCTGGTTGTCTGCTTGGAACTTTTCCAACTAACGGCACCTCCATTACATATAAAAATGTACCCTGACGTAGACTTTCTATCATCAATATCTGATTGGAAATCAGAATCTGAGTATCCTTGAATGTTTAACTCGGAACATCCATAACTCAGAGCTAGATCCTTAGTTCTTCTCAAGTACTTAAGGATCGATTTTACAACGGACCAATGTTTCTCCTTTGGGTTTGGCTGATATCTGCTCGTAACACTTACAGCATAAGTTGTATCAGGTTTTGTACATAGCATTGCGTACATTAAGCTACCTACGGCAGACGCATAAGGCACATTACGCATCTGCTGCTGCCCTTCATTGGTCTTTGGACCCATCTCCTTAGAAAGATGAAGACCGTGAGTGAAGGGCAAAAGACCTCTCTTAGAGTTCTCCATGCTAAATCTTTTTAGCATTTTCTCTATGTACAATTTTTGGGATAATCCAATTACCCTTTTCGTTCTATCTCTATAGACACGAATGCCAAGGACATATGTCGCTTCTCCTAAGTCTTTCATCGAGAAGGTTTTGGACAACCAAACCTTAACCTCTGTCATCATGCCTATATCATTTCCCATCAAAAGTATGTCATCTACATATAATATGAGAAACGTGATGGCATGATCTTTAACCCATTTGTATACACAGGGCTCATCCGGATTCTTGACAAAACCAAACGATTTGATAATGTTGTCAAATTGAATGTTCCAGCTTCTTGAAGCTTGTTTCAATCCATAAATGGATCGATGCAATTTGCATACCTTATGTCTTTTAGCAGAGGATACAAAACCTATCGGTTGTTCCATATAGATGTTTTCCTCAATAAACCCATTGAGGAAAGCTGTTTTGACATCCATCTCGCCAAATTTCATAATCATGGTATCTTGCGATGGCTAGCATTATACGGATGGATTTAATCATAGCTACGAGAAGGTTTCCTCATAATCCAATCCTTGTTTCTGAGTATAACCTTTCGCCACCAGTCGAGCTTTGAAGGTCTCTACCTCCCCATCCTTGCCAACTTTTCTCTTGTAGACCCATTTACAACCTATAGGAACTATTCCCTCAGGTGGATCCACAAGCGACCATACTTGATTGGCATGCATTGATTCTATCTCGTAATCCATCGCCTACCATTTTCCCTGAATCTCTATCCAAGATTGCTTCTTCGTAGCTTCTAGGATCATCACCATGATCATCTACTCCCACTAAGTAAGATTCAAAATCTTGCTCATGTAGGAACCCATATCTCTCGGAGGTTTCGACATTCTAGAAGACTTTCGATCGGAACCATAGTATCGAGCATCCGAGGTTCGCCGAGTGGACGTTCCATCTTCAAAGAATCTCGGCTTGGCTCTTCAAACTCTTCCTTGAGTTCAATATTTCTTCCAACGCCGCCTTCCTCCAAGAACTCGTTCTCGAGGAAGCGCATTTCTACTAATCCAAACTCTTTGATCACTTGGGAAGTAAAAGCAATATCCTAAACTATCTTTAGGATATCCAATGAACTGACCCTTCTCGGATTTAACATCCACTTATCGATTTAACCAATTTAACATAAGTGGCAACCCCAAATCTTCATATAATTCGACTTGGGACGTTTTCCATACCATATCTCATACGATGTTTTCCGGGATGCTTTTAGACGGGACCCATATTAAGGATGTGCACCGCAATGATCGCGAGCGTACCCTACGACATTGGTAAGTCTATAAAACTCACCATCGATCGTACCATATCAAATAAGTACGATTTCTCCTTTCAGACACTCCATTAAACTGGGGTGTATAAGGAGGAGTCAATTGTGAGATAATCCCATTTTCTTTTAAGAACTCTTGAAACTCGTACTCAAGTATTCACTCCCACAACTGATCGTAGTATTTTAATACTCTTTCCGCTTTGATTTTCTACTTCATTCTTGAATTCTCTGAATTTTTCAAAGGATTCAGATTTGTATTTCATTAAATACAAATACCCATATCGTGACATATCATCTAGAAGGTAATGAAGTATTCAAATCCTCCCCTAGCTAAAGTACTAAATGGTCCACACACATCGTATGTATGAGTTCTAAAAGTTCTTTAGCTCGCTCTCCTTTACTCTTAAAGGGAGACTTGGTCATCTTTCCTTGGAGACATGATTCACAAAGGGTTGGATAGGGTTCAGAACCCAATGAGTTTAGGATCCCACTTTCTCCAAGTGTATTAATCTTCTCTCCTATATGACCCAATCTATGATGCCATAGAATTTTAGGATTTGATTCAGATCGAGTTCTTTTATTAGAAATGGTATTGATTGAAGCATAGTCATTCAATTCTAAGACATACAAACCATTTGTATTCATAGCTTTACCAACTAAAACATTTCCAAAATGTATTGAACATTCATTTCCATTAAACAAGACATAATAACATGCCTTACACAAAGCGTAAATAGAAATGATGTTTCTTGTGGCCTTTTCAAAGTACAATACTTTAAACAAATTCAAAACATGTCCCTGAAGGTAGTCTTAGTGAGCAAGTCCCCATGGCCTCTACCGCAACTCGTGCCCCCATTTGCCATCCTCAAAATGATCTCGCCCTTTGTCACCTCGTAACTATTCAAGTACCCGCAAAGACATACAAACATGAGATGTTGTCTGAATCTAATATCCAGGAATGACTATCTGAATTAACACTTAATTCATATTCAATCATAAGACATTGGTTCGTACTGCTTTTCCTTTGCCTTTCTTCACTGCCTGTATTGAGGACAGCCTCCTTCCGGTTGTCCATCTTTTCCATAGTGGAAACATTTTCCCTTTGCATCGGCCTTCTCTGCCTTTGCCACTGGCTTCTTGAAGCTCTTATTCTTGGGTCCAACTTTTGGACCTCTCTTTGGTAGCACTTTGGGCTTTTTATTGGCCCTGCTAGTGGAGGCGGCAAAGACATCCTCATGTCCTTTCCCTTTCACATTCTCGTCTGTAAAATTCTTTAAGCTCATTTAGCGCAGAGAGGTTTCTCTCAATCCTATTGAGATTGTAGTTAGTTATAAATGGTTTATAACTTGGAGGAAGGGATTGTAGAATCAAATTCACTTTGAGGCGGTCTGGCATGACCACCCCATATCCATCAAGTCGATCTAATCCATTGATCATTTTAAGAGTATGATCATCTGGAGGTTCCCCTTCCCTCAACTTCATGCTAAAGAGGGATGCACACAATTCATACTCAACCACTCTTGGATTTTCGCTATACAACTCTTGTAGAGCTATGAGGATATCATAAGCATTTGAAACATCTTCATGCTTAGTTTGAAGTTCTCTATTCATGGAGGCTAACATGTAATTTTTAGCCCTCCTGCTATCCTCTCTCCATTTTTCAAAAGCATCAAGCTCAGCTTGTGGAGCATCCAGTCCAATATCAAGTGGAAGAGGTGCTTCCAGGACATAGGCAATTCTTTCAAAATCTAAAACAATTCTAAGTTCTTAGCCAATCTTTTAGGTTGGGTCTGGTTAACATGTTATTGTCCATTATCCTTAGGAGAACATTGTTGGCCATTTTTTTTTTTTTGATTATTTATCACAAAGATGAAACTGCAAAGAAAAGTAATTTTATTAGTGTCTTGTAATCTTTTAAACCTTCTAATGCATAATCAAATTAGCTCCCACTATTTTATTCGAGTCCTACACTCCCTTAAATAGGATCCGAAAATTTTCGTTGGATTAAATTTCTTAGTGGGGAATCAATTTCTTATCAAATTCAATTAACCTCACATAATAGAATTCTTGGTTAATTAAGTCTAATAAGTAGGAAACTCTTTTCCTTTTATATCACTATATAAGGTTTGATTCATATTCCTTGTCCTAGCTTCGGATACCTCACATAATAGAAGTCTCGGTACCCTAGGCTAGTTAAATCCGAACCATTGTGCTTTCTTAGGATGGCATTTTCATCATGTCCTCACATAATAGAATTCTTGGTCAAGGTGAAAATATCCATCTAAGAACAAGATCAACTTAATTCTATGATATAAAGATTATATCCCTCACATAATAGAAATCTTGGGATATTAAAATTTATATCAAAGAATTTAGTTATCCCACAATGGGAGACTTGGATTTAATAATTTTAAATTGGGGAGATTTAGGTTTAACTTTTAGTTAATTTATTTTAGCATGCCATGTTTAATTAACAATTCATACATATCACATATATGCATAAATTAAAGCATGTGGGTTGACCATGGGGCTTTTCGAAAATACATCCTAAAGGCAAACTATTTACCCTAATACTATATCTTGAATTGGATCGTCATCCGGATGCTCTTCGGTTCCCGTCTAGCCGATTCCATTACATATTGGATCTTAGGCACGTAGGCCCGATTAAAATAAATAAATAAAATTTAATTATTACAAGTCATTTAATAAAAGAATATTACAAGCACTTTTGAATATTTTGAAAACCAAATGGCACCCATGATCAACCCTCTAATCTAATATTCATTCATCACATAAATAAATATTAAACATTCATACCAAATATAATAAACAATTATTTAAAGGCATGAATATAAATATATAAATATATCTCATATATTAATAGATATTATATATATATATATTCATGTGGTAATTTAATTATAACTTTGGGCCATGCAACAATTACACATTTCATAGGAATCATTACACAAACACTTTTGTCATATTCCACCCAAAGATATATACTATTTAACTATTATCATCATTTCAATACTTTTCACAAAAGTCATGCATGGCATAGATAAATGGGACATATTACTCCAAGAGTAATCATTCTATGACACAAGTTACTTTTAACTAAAGTAATACTTTTTATGACACATTTGTCTTCTCAAAGACAATCATGTTATCTTGCATCATCAATTTTTGAAACCATTCAAACAACCAAATTATTACATTTCAAAAATATAATAATTTATGTCATGCAATGATGCATTATAAGATAATTTAATCAAATTAAATATCCTACATTAAAATTACCACCATCATATATAATATCATAATTCATCATATGAATGAATAATCCATAACTTTATGCTAACATCAAATTCCACCACTAAACACTTGCAACATTTGCATACACTTCATGCAAAAATATACTTTAATCAAATTAAAGGATAACACTTTTAGCATGTCAAAGCATAAATCATTTAATCAAAGTCATGGAAATGAACATGCATGAACATTTTTCTAAATAAATCATCATGCAAAAACCATCATCCAAGCATACATCAACTTCCAAAACACATTACAAACTTATTTATTAAAACAAGAATCAAATGAACAAAGAACATGCATGGCCGTATCTAGCAAGAAATATTCTATGCACTTATCAAGGCATGCATAACACTTTTGTCACCATAAAATATATATATTTATAAATTAAACATATAATGATTCTTGCATGCTTCAAATTAAAAATTAAAAACATCTTTATACATTTTATGTTATGGCTGAATCTGATTCCAATGGAAAAATTATAAACATTTCATTATCATATTACTAGGCCAAAACAAGAACATGCATGTCACTTTCATACATGATTAACACAAGAACACTTGGAAAATGTCATTTTTGCTTGTAAATTTGACATGCAAGGAGCTTTTAGCTCTGATACCATTTGAAAGAATCAGCATGCATGAAGAGTGGGGGAGATGGAGAATGAAAGCATGGATTCTAAAACCGGTTTTCAAACAAAGCTTGGAAAAGAGATTATACCTACTCCTTTGCTTTGGATTGATGAAGATTAGCTTCAAAAGGATGAAACCTCCACACTTTAACACCACCTTGAGAGATTAGAGAGTGGCCTTGGGTTTGAGAGAGAGTTTTTGGTTTGTGTTTTTGTGAACTAGTCAAGAATGAACAAAAATGCAACCTTTTGCACTTATATATACTTGGGCAATATTGCAATTATTTATTTTTCACTTTCAAGCCCAATAAAATCTTATTTTATAAAAGGACCCCATGAATTTAATATGCTACCCTTTGAATAATCAATATTATTCAAGGGCCCATGTAAACTAAACTAGTTTACATTAACAACCCAAAAATTTACCCTTTTTTACCCTTTAACTATTAAAAGGTTATTTTTGTTCATCTCATTAATCTTAACACTTTAAGATATAATAATTAAATATAATTAATTATTGCTTGACCATTTTAACCCTTAAAATGTCACAAATGATTTCTATGTAACTATTACTATAGAAATCCCGTTATTACCCTCGGAATGTGCTAGCCCTCTTCGGATAATCATTTCTCTCTCTCATCCTTCTCTAACTTCCCAAGGCTATTGGTGTGACCATGTAGGTCCACCGTGGATTAGCCGTGAGCTGGTTTTGGATGAATCCGAAAACCTGTCTGGAGGCCCAACGACTATGGTAAACATCTAGCAATGTGCCATAGTCTCTAAACCACGATGAAGAAATACTTCATCAAACCCATTTCAGATCATACGTACCATGCAGGTAAAGTCCCTCCATTGAGATATCCTAATCGAGTATGGATTCATGGAACGTCAAAATCCTAAACTCGATCTTCTACCGAATTATCGATCAATATGTCCGGAACTTGTCATCACAAACTTACTTTTGTATGACTAATAATAGACTCTGACCAGAGATTCAGTTTTTCGACATTTATCGATGTTCGTCCTAGGAACTCGAATCCGGATGGAGTCGGTACTCCCGATCCTATATTTCCGAGTCAATGGATCCCCTCTTGACCATCGTTCGTTTCCGCATATGAACAACGCATGACCAAATGGGCTTTATTGTACGAAACATGATTAGTCTCGTACTTATACACCGTATGAACCATACGCATCCATATCGATCCGACTACAATGTCTCGTGTCAAAGGACTACATCGCACTGATATAACCAAACGATAAATCATTGACTACATGCTTTTCCAAGTGATTTGTCGTTATTCTTCACATTCAAAAACAAGCTTCAACCTGCGTTAATCCATACCAATGCCCCAGTGACATGACTATCATCGTCATCCGTACTTATATCAACTCATGATATCTTTGAAGCATCCAGGTATGCCTCTTGTACAATATAGTTGCCCAAATTTATATTGCTTCCGTAGGGAACCCTTTTCGATAATTCATTTACCTATTAAATGAATCATTTGGACAATTCATATACATACTTTATTTTAAATGCATGACTGAATAAAGGAAGCAATTTACATATATGAATTGAAGAACTCTTTCTTCTATTATTTATGATATATATAGATACAAGACAAAATGCTCTGAAACCGACAACACGAATGGTTTCTAGGGCATACACTAATATACACTAACAATAAGCAAACAAATATGAAAATGATAAACCGAATGGGTACAATGTGCACCTTGAACCATTTCAATCAGTCATCAGTTGAATTCTTCAAGATGGGATCTGGTTTTTTCAGCAGAATGCTATGCAGTCTCAACACAATTTGCAGCACTCTATGGAAATGTCATGAAACTGTCTCACCAGATCTTTTTTTTTGTCTTTTAAGAACTCTATTCTTCACATGGTGTGCAATTATGTGAAGAAAACTAGCCACCATCTCTTATATAGTTGTATTTCTAGTTGATGCTAACCCGCCAATACTTTTTAGTAAATGACATAACTTGTCAAACGATTTAACATCCATTCTACAATTCTTAAGACACTGTGTATCACTATCGAAAACCATGTTCTGTAAATTGAGTGACCTAACATTATGTCTATCAATTCGCTCGGCCGCATATCTTATAGGACGCCTACCCATTGCTCTCAAATAACGCCTACCCCTGTAAGTTATAAAACCCCTAGTATTCCTATTCCTATGCAGCATAGCAAGCCCAACAATTAGAAGCATGGCGAACATGCTTTCCATCATGTGCATTTGCAAAAGTAAGATTGTGACCAAACGCATCTTCTGCCTTAGCGGTAAACGGGCCATGATTGTTTCACCTACTCCATGTACCAACAAGCATAATATTACTCACAAACACCTATACCATTTCACTTCACAATTTAAACTACATCAGCACCAAAACCACTACACTAGACAGTCAAGACAAACTGTGGAATGGCAACCACCCAAACCCAAACAACAAAATGTAAAACCCAAAGGCTATGAATGCATACAGTTTAGGAAGATACAGCCAACCATTTCAAACAGCACATCACAGAAAAAGAACATCCACACAATCACTGTATCACACATGCATACCACCTTAACAAACCCAAATTCAAACAACACAATTTGAAACAAAACAAGGAAGCATAACCCAGAATTTAAACCAACATGCTTCATGCTCTACTGTGACCATATCATATTAAAAACTAAAGACCATCAAACCATGCCCAAACACTGACACTTCAAACCAAGATAATCATGCCAACAACAGTCCCCTTTTCATTCGAACACAACATCAATATATTTGGGAGCAGTTCCATGTATGAATGGACAAAAAAAATTGACCAACCTTTTCATCGAAGTTGTTTAATTATTGAAAATGGCGAATTGAATCACACAAAATACAGTATTACAGAACTCACCTAACTCGATTAAAATGACGGAGATTGACAGAGACAAATTGCTGCACTTCGAGATTGGAACTGCTCTACGACGAACAAAAATCAACGCATCAGTGTACGATTTAATAAACAACAACACAAATGTTCGGTGAAAGGAACCAACCCGGTGTGCTTCGTGTCGATTGGAGAAGAAAGAGAACCCTGATAGCACCGCTGGTTTTCGTTGTGGAGGAAAAGAAAAAACGCTGGTGGATTAGGGTTTAATTGAACATATAATATGTATTTGTAGTTTTTTCAAATATCAGGGGCTTTTTTGTCTCTATAAATTGAATATGGGGGGCAGAAAAGTCATCCTAACTCAATTTGGGAAACTTGTAATTTAAAAGATATATAAGGGCAAATGTGTTCGGAATGATAAAATATTAAGGGCAATATAGGGTAAAAATTATGATTACCTCGATAATCTAATAGTAACACCCTTGGGAAGGTAATCTGATTACCCCCAATATTATCAATAGTAAACACTATTTGCAATAAAATGTTACTGTAATATTATATTACTTGACAACCAAACGAGGAAATTTTGAAAATTAAACAAAGATTACGGCTTCGTTTGGCTCACATTTGGGAATACTATTATTAGTATTCCCAATAAAGTTAAATAGTAAAATTGCAAAAACTCACAATATTATTCAATTTTTTTTAAACCCCCTAAATTTGTTAATTTAATTAAATACCCCTAAATATTTTTTTAAAAATTGCAATAAAACCCCAGCAACCCATATTTATCAGATTCCGGCCACCATCGCCGGAAAATGGTCGGAATCTGGTATAATGGTGCACTACCGGCTAAATCTGGTCGGTAGTGCGCCGATCTAGGAAAAGGCTAGATCTAAGGGCAAAGATCTGGCCATTGACGGCCAAATCTTTAAGTAGTAACGATCGTCAAGCGATGGCCAGCGAGATGGAGTATCGTTGACCATTAAGCTGCTGGCCGTATCTTTGGCCGTCGTTGCGAGCACTCCCTGCGAGATCCACCGAGTGGATTCGCCGAAGAAGAGCATCGGCTGCACGGCCAGGCAAGATCCGCTGTCATGCACCGTCTGACGACTCCAACCACCCTCCACGGTGGTGGTGGCAGCATTCCCATATTTAATGGGTGGGTTGGGGGTGTTTTTGTTAACTTTTAATGTTTTATTATAGAGGTGTTTAGTAAAAAAACAAATATAGGGGATATTTTTATTAATTTCCAAATCCTACATCGTAATACCAGCCCAATTCAACTTTTTTTAACTTTTTTCAAAAAAGTGTAAAAAAGTGAACCAAACGGAGCCTACAAGATTAATCCTATTTCACCCCGAACCAAACACACCCTATTTACATTAAAAGATTACCAGAATATTTGATTATCTAAAAACCAAACACGATAATATCCCTTTTTGAGATAGATAACCGGCATCATCTTCTATTACCCCTAACCAAACGGCCCATAAGGGTATTTACTGAGTGGAGTACAAGAAGATATTTTAAACAATAAATTGGGTGGGGATATTCATATTATACATTGCCTAGGTGCTAATATGAATTCCTTTGTTCTATTTTCGTTCAATGATTCTTATTGTTGAGGCTCGGGCCTTGTTGAATGAGCTTATTCCCTCGGCTTTACAATTTCTAAGTTCACTGAAACTCACTCCAAAAACCAATTACAATATGAGAAGGGGTCAATTTAGTCTTGCCAATTTATTTTGACAGAGAAATGTCCTATTTGAGAAAGGAACACCCTTAGATAGACTCTCTAGATGGAACCACTAATGAGAATATATGAGTAACCAAGCATAATGAAGAATAACTTCCAAATCCATCTCCCTAAAATTAGAGTTGAAGCCAAAAGCTAAGAGAATATCCCTTAACTAACCCCCAATCCAAAGTATAAATATCTTTTTGATACACCCAATTTGAAGCAAACATTTCCGCCTCTACTTTTTTATTTCAATAAGATATTTAGACGAATACACTTACAAACTTGGTAAACACACACACACACACACACACACACACATATATATATATATATATATATATATATATATATATATATATATATATATATAGTTTTACATAAAGAAAACTCTTTCAACATGTACATGAATCTAACCAAACACACTTTATTAATGTAAACTTTATATCTTTTATTGAACTTATAAAATATGTATTTTTATATTAAGTAATTCTCTAATTAAGATATCATCACCATTAGAGTATTACGTGTAAAAATATCATTTCAATCAAATAAATAAGTTTAACTGTAATTAAGTATAGTCTTGACAAAATTAATGATAGTCGTTCTAACTAGGAAAACTTTTTTTTTAACACATATTAAGATAAAAGTCAACCTTATCTATTATCCACTACATTGAATATTACTAGTTTTGGAGAGATATTTAGTAAAAAAGATATATAAGATTTAAAATGCAGATCAAGGTCTTAAAACAATTGTTAATTACTAATAAATTTAACCAAAAAAAATCCTTTTAAATTAATAACTAAGAGAAATAATATTTCAGGTAAGTTTCTAAAAAAAATGTGTCCAAACTAATAATACTTGGCCACAAAAGGATAAAAGAAAAATGATAAATCTGAAACCTTTTTGGCGAAAAATATATATAAAAGAAAGTCTAGGAGAGGGTAAAATGGTAAAAAGGGAGAGACAGAATCAGATGCCGAAACCACCACCACCGCTTTCCCTTTAAATTCAATATATATATATATATCTCTCTTTCATTTTCCACAATAAAACTAATTACGAGTTTACGACCAACTCAAACTTATACAAAACCAAAACCCAAATCCCTCTTTCTTTCTTCAGAAAAATATGGCCGATCAGCTCACCGATGATCAGATCTCCGAATTCAAGGAAGCGTTTAGCCTCTTCGACAAGGATGGCGATGGTCTCTTCCCTCTTCTCTCAGATCTCTAATTTTTTTCATTTTTATTATTTCTTGGATCTAGGGTTCTTGTTTTAGATCTGATCTGTTTTTTATCTTTGGTTCTATCTTTGTTTGATTAGATCTTATTTGTTTTTCTGATTGAAATTCTGTGACCTACGCCATCTAGGAGATGATATTTATTTTATGCAATTCTTGCATTGTTCTTATTTGTAGAAATCTTTTATTTGTTCAATTGCCTGTTTGAATGCGAGATTCGTTTTGAGAATACTTCTGATGCTTGTGGGAATTGACCTCGTTTTCAAATTTTGAATGGTGTATTGTGTGTTCCTTGTTGAGAAATATGCTTCCGAGCTTAGAGTGTCTGCATTTTTTTTTATGTTTGGTTTGGCATTGCAATAATTGTGGCAAATGGTTATTTACATTCAAGTTAGTTTCTATGTTGGCTTTGAACGTTCTTTTGGATTTTGTCTTTGGGAATAATTACTTTTCAAATCATTTTTAAGCTTTTGGAATTTTGTATTATTGTTTTTGTCTTGCAAGTAGTCATGCTGTGTTCTGAATGTTGTTGGCCATTGGTCTTTTGATGTTGATGTTGCTGCCCTTTGTCTGGTATTTGTCATTTTTCTTTTGGTGATTTTGTTGTCTGGTATAAATGTCAATTTTAATGAATTTTGTAGCCTTCTTTAGTATTAAGAAACGTAGAAATCAAGTTTATGAAGGCGAGGAGAAGAACAACAAAAATAATAATTATAATTAGCCAGCAGATATGTCCCTCATGGGTCTGTTACATTTTGTTTTTTGGTTGATTCTTGTTAACTTTTATGTTTAAATATGTTGTATCGGATATTTGATCGTAGTTATTTTTTTTAATATTTTGTACAGGTTGTATCACTACCAAGGAACTTGGAACTGTGATGAGATCTCTTGGACAGAATCCAACTGAAGCAGAACTTCAGGACATGATTAATGAAGTTGATGCTGACGGAAACGGGACAATTGATTTCCCGGAGTTCCTGAACTTGATGGCCCGCAAGATGAAGGACACAGATTCTGAGGAAGAGCTGAAGGAGGCATTCCGGGTGTTCGACAAGGATCAGAATGGATTCATTTCTGCTGCTGAGCTCCGCCATGTGATGACAAATCTTGGTGAGAAGCTGACTGATGAGGAAGTTGACGAGATGATTCGTGAGGCTGATGTGGATGGTGACGGTCAGATCAACTATGAGGAGTTTGTCAAAGTCATGATGGCCAAGTGAGGATCTCTCAACCATAACTAAATCTCAAAACGACTAAAATAACAAAAAAGGGAACAGAGCACATAAGTTGATGAGATTTCTATTCCCAGTAGGACATCTTCATTTGGTGTTATTAGCTTTGGTTGGGTGGTTGCTTGTTTTCATGTCTGCATTGATTTGTGGTACTCTTCTTTAGTATTCAGCTTGTTTTCTCTATTTCTTGTCTAGTAGTTTGGCTTGTTAGTGTCTACCTTCTACGTTGGCTGTTTTATTTATAATTTTTTTCTGTTTAATTGAATTTTTTTTTTTTTGGGGCATTATGAGGTTTGAACAATTGGGAGAATTCATTATTTTGATTATGGTTGACTAATTTTGTTGATATTTTAGTCCTGTATGTATGAATGCATTGTTGTTGAATTGGATGCTGTGCGTGGTCAAATCATACATATAGTTTGACAAAGTTATTTGAGTTGAAAAAATCACAGCGTTAGTTCAGTTGGATTTTATATGGAGCTTGGCATGTTCTCCTTCCCTGTTTCCTTAGGGAGCATGATCCAACCGTGTAGCATTAGCAGTAAATGATATGGTTGCGGTGGGATATTTTGATTTGTGCGTTCTGAAGCAGTAATTTTGATTGGGAAATAAAAAAGAAATGTTGTAAATTCAGTGAGCTTTGCAAAGTCTCCTAAAATCTCGACTGTTTCTTTGACTGTGAACACTGTGTATGGTTAAAAATTATGTTTTTTTTTTTTGTTACTGTCAAAGATTTTTCATTTTAATCGGGTTCTTTCTTCCTTTTTTTAACATAAGTTTTTTGTTTAGAAATAGTGATACTACTTTTTTCAAATGAAATCTCAAAATTTTCATCACAAATGATGTAGTCCAACACATCATTTACACATTAAATTTATATAAATTACTATTTTAAGACCTCAAATGATTGGTGGAAAAGAGGAAGATTTGTTGGGTATTTTTTTTGGCTTCTAGAAACTAAGAAAGGGAGAAAAACATATAAGTGAGTTTCTAGAAGAATGATTTAAAAAAATGAAAAATATTTGTGTCTTGAAGAAAGTGTATGCGTATCCAAAAGTAGCTGAGACGAAGAAATTGTTTTGGGGCTGATTTGGACCTCAAAAACAAATTTTATTCTGATTTGTTGATTTGGGCATCTATGCATGAGCCGACCTTATCCTCTGGAGTGGCATCTCCAGATCTCCTCGGTCTTTAATCAATGTCCTCGCTTTTAGAATCATATTTTCTCTTTTTCTTTTGGGGTTGGAATATTATGTTCTTCTTTTTAACCAAATCTAAATAAATAGAATTAGATGTCCCAAATTAAACCTTCTTTATCGTTTCTTTTTTACTTTCTAAAATCAAACATTCTTTTCACAAATGCATCCGAAACCGCTTTTGATGTTTAAATATAATTAATTTCAAATTAAATTTTAATTTTAAAACTCAAACAGTTTGAATATTTTATTATATTAAAATTACATCAATCTATAATAATTCAATAAATATCAAATAGTCAAAGCCAAGAAAGCTTTAAAATTTGTTAATTTTATTGATAAGTATTTTAAGTTTAAATCTAATCTTTGATAATGCAAAGACAATGGAATATATACATATATTTTAATTACACAGACAAAAGTTTGAATAAACTAAAAGACTATATGAGATGCTTTAACAATATTATTCCCTAATTTATGGAAAGTAGAAAGAGTTGATAACCACTAAATTAATAGTTGTATTAGGTAATGCAGTCAGTAATTTTAAGAATAATTTTATTTATTTAAAAAAATAATAATAAAAATAGGAAAGGGTGGAAGAGTTGAACTTGAACTTTGTATTGAGAATGCTCATGCCAAAATGTACTGAACTGATTGATTGTTTGGTATTCAGAAGAAAGGAAAAGAAGAGGGAGAAAGCAGGAACCCAAATCCATGAGCATGAGCGAAAGTCTTTCAAGTCAAATGGTGAGAAGAAACGACGCCGTGGCTGTCCAATTCTCTGATAATAATGTGTACCCATTTCCAATTTTTTTCTTTTTCTTAATTATGTATAAAATAATCAACCAACGTTGCACAATAAAATAAATTCAAAGTTTTTATGAATATGCTTAGATTACATTACACAAAACAACTTTGGTCAATTAATTCCTAAAGCAACTATAATATTTAATCTCCATAAACTGTTAAAAAGTAAATCCCATTTTCCTTTTCTTTACACAGACAATCATAGAAAACTCAGACTGCTAACTTCAGCGGCTTATAAAGAAATACAGTAACATATTTAGATTCAAACCTGTGGGTTACTCCAAGGGCGACCACTGACTGCGCTGCGTATGAGGTGTCCATGAACATATGGTTAAGCACTACATGTCGTGGCTTCTTTGAACAAGATGATGCCTCTTCTGACTTCTGCAAATCAAACTGTATAGGCAGCTGAAGTGGAACTGCTACAGGCTCCTTAGAAAAATCTTCCTCTGAAGGCATTGTTTGACCATAACTTGAGTCTGGAGATGGCGGACCCCCAAATGCCGATATGCTATCAAAGATTTCTGGCACGTTGTTCTGCACAGATTGCAACATGTAATCAGGATAATAAGGCATCGACGATAATTGTCCAATAAAAAAAAAAAAAAAAAGAAAGCAAGATTTCTAGTGTCAGTACTTCTCTTTTGTCCCCTTAAAATAGTTTTAGGTGAAAAATGAAGCAAACTTTCCTGATATGGCTGTTATACTCGGCTTAGATAAAAATAATTATACTATACGTCTAATACCCTTCTTAAGATGATTTTCATGAAGCAAAACACTAGTAAACGGGTTGTTTTAAAAAACTCCATAAAACAAAGGCCCAATTGATTAAATAATATGCCTGTTCAACTGACATTGTAAAATCTTAAAAGACATTCATTGCCAAAGAGTTCAAATGTCTACTTCAAATAGGTTCCTAGTTATTCTCATCAATATCAGATGCCTTGACAAAGTGATTAACACTAGTCATATGACTGATTAAAAAAAAAAAAAAAAGGTTGAAGGAGATGGAAGGAAACCCACGGCAGCTTTCTTCAACAGTAAACCCCTTTTCTGAATCCCTTCAACGATAACTTTATTCATAAAATACTAAATCATGTGGTATCAAGCATAAATAGGCCAACCAAGTAACAGGTAACTGTAAAATCTACTAATAACCCCTCTCAATAGTATTCCTACTAACCATAATCATTTGCAGTATAAATTTCCCATAAGAAAAGCTGAAATAATGCGTAAGCAGCTAACTTATTGATCCAAGAAGATTACTGACAGTACCAAATACGAGTTATAAGGGTCAAGCAGAAGGCACAATTAGGACATGCAGAAAACCAGAAAGAACAGGAACCCAATTATTGACAAGGACATCATTGGCCACATGTGCTTGAAGATATGTTCTCAATCAAGCAATCACGGGGAAATGGTCTAAAAACAGTATGGGGGAAAAAAAGGAAAAAAGGGCAACTGTTAACCCTTTCAAGCTAACTCATAGCCATTTAATTAAAGGGTCTATTTCATTCAATGTAAAATTGGAAAATTAAGATACTTTCAGAGTAAACTACTATATTCTTTGTGTTAGGTCTCACAAGGTAATTGAGTGTTACTCATTTCGCATTAGAAGGGGGCTTGGGGTGAAAAATGACTTGTGCCTTATTGGCATCTGTCATTTCCAACCAATGGTAGATTTAGAGATCCACCATTTGGCATTCTATACTATGATACTGAGACACACACACACACATTATAGTAATATCAATGGAATTCTTGAATAACATTTTAAACAACGATAAATATTAGCATCACCGTAATACAATATATATTTTTTCATCTTCCTTTTAAATTTATGCAGAATTTCATCTCACAAATTTTTGTGTAGTATCAGCTACATTTGGATTAAGAAGTTCAATACATATCTGATAGGAACCCACTCCAATAACTCAATAATTTTGGGCTGGACCATGAGTCTTTCATGGGCTTGGGTAGAACTCTCCTTGAAAAACCGGCTTGCCAAGGGAGAATGCCCAAGCCTTTATAACCCACATGCCCACCCTTTTCCCTTTCAATGTGGGATCCTAACATTCCACCACGCTTTCGCAACCGACGTCCACGTCGGCCTCTTTACCCCTTGGGTGACTACGCAGATCCCCTTTCCCTCAGGCCTCCATGCCCTTTCTTGGGATAGCAGCCCGGGCCCAAGGTCAGCCTGTCACGGGTCCGCTGCCACATAGGCGCAGGATCATGCTCCGATACTAATTGATAGGAACCCACTCCAATAACTCAACAATTTTGGGACTGGGCCATGAGTCTTTCATGAGCTTGGATAGAACTCTCCTTGGAAAATCGGCTTCCCAAAGGAGGGTGCCCAAACCTTTATAACCCACATGTCCACCCTTTTCCCTTTCAATGTGGGATCCTAACATTCCACCACGCTCCTGCAACCGACGTCCACGTCGGCCTCTTTACCCCTGTCGGCCTCTTTGCCCCTTGGGTGACTACGCGGATCCCCTTTCCCTCGGGCCTCCATGCCCTTTCTCAGCAGCCCGGGCCCAAGGTCAGCCTACCACGCGTGCGCTGCCACATAGGCGCAGGATCATGCTCTGATACCAATTGATGGGAACCCACTCCAATAACTCAACAATTTGGGCTGGGCAATGGGTCTATCATGGGATTGAATAGAACTCTCCTTAGAAAACCGGCTTGCCAAGGGAGGGTGCCTAAACCTTTATAACCCACATGCCCACCCTTTTCCCTTTCAATGTGGGATCCTAACATTCCACCACGCTTCTGCAACCAACGTCCACGTCGGCCTCTTTACCCCCGTCGACCTCTTTGCCCCTTGGGTGACTACACGGATCCCCTTTCCCTCGGGCCTCCATGCCCTTTCTCAGGGTAGCAACCCGGGCTCAAGGTTAGCCTGCCACGGTCCGCCACATAGGCGCAGGATCATGCTCTGATACCAATTGATGGAAACCCACTCCAATAACTCAACAATTTGGGCTAGGCCATGGGTCTTTCATGGGCTTGGGTAGAACTCTCCTTGGAAAACCGGTTTGCCAAGGGAGGGTGCCCAAACCTTTATAACCCACATGCCCACCATTTTTCCTTTCAATGTGGGATCCTAACATTCCACCATGCTTACGCTGGCAGCGTCCACGTCGGCCTCTTTGCCCCTTGCCCCAAGGGTGACTCGCGGTCCACCCTCCCCTTCCCAGGGCCTCCATGCCCACTTTCTCGGGATAGCGGACCGGGCCCAAGGGCCCAAGGTCAGCCTGCCACGGGTCAGCTTGCCACGCATGCGTTGAATCATGCTCTGATACCAATTGATGGGAACCCACTCCAATAACTCAACAATTTGGGTTGGGCCATGGGTCTTTCATGGGCTTGGGTAAAACTCTCCTTGGAAAACCGGCTTGCCAAGGGAGGGTGCCCAAACCTTTATAACCCACATGCCCACCCTTTTCCCTTTCAATGTGGGATCCTAACATTCCACCACGCTTCTGCAACGGACGTCCCACGTCGGCCTCTTTACCCCCGTCAAATTGTTGAGTTATTGGAGTAGGTTTCTATCAATTGGTATCAGAGCATGATCCTGCGCCTATGTGGCAACGGACCTGTGACAGGCCGACCTTGGGCCCGGGCTGCTACCCCAAGAAAAGGCATGGAGGCCTGAGGGAAAGGGGATCCGCATAGTCACCCAAGGGGGTAAAGAGGCCGACGTGGACGCCGGTTGCAGAAGCGTGGTGGAATGTTAGAATCCCATATTGAAAGGGAAAAGGGTGGGCATGTGGGTTATAAAGGTTTGGGCACCCTCCCTTGGCAAGCCGGTTTTCTAAGGAGAGTTCTACCCAAGCCCATAAAAGACTCATGGCCTAGCCCAAATTGTTGAATTATTGGAGTGGGTTCCCATCAATATCTAATATTTCACATAAATTATACTATGCAGATTATTTCTCTGATTTTTATTTGCTGAATCAAATCCATTAGCCACATTTTCATAATTGTAATTTTTAAGATTCTCTAATATATATATTTTTTCTTCAACAGAACTTTTAAACCAGATAGTTCAACAAAACACTCCATAATAAAATTATAACATACATTTTAAGTACAGGTTATTTTCAACGTGAATTATGTGAAATGAAGATGATGCTGGTCTTGAAGTTATTACAAAAATTATATTGTGTGTGGTTTTATTGGGCATTGAAATTCTCCAATGCTCAATTGACATAAATTCACTGATTTACTGCAAATATTTAAGTGCGTACTGACAGACAAGCTTACATGTAACTTTCAATTTCAGGGACAACATTCAACTCTTCACCCAGGACACTATTTTCACTTATGCTCTCTGTATCTGTCATTATATATGCAGTTGTATGCTGTCTAGGGAGTATATGCATGTAAAATTATACGCCATGTCGGCATTTACACACCACACAAACAGCTGCTCCATTCTCTCTCTGATTTTGTATTTGCAAACATAGAACAACTACCCATCACAAGACTCTCTCTACATGTGTGTATTGATGTCAAATTGGTGTACACTAGAAGCCATCTATAGCACACATACATGTATGAATATTGACAGGAGAGAATGGAGCACCAGACACAGAATAAATACAGATGATCTAGATGCAACCTGATTGGCATTGAAAGATACTTACATGAACATCAAGAACATTACAAACACCAGCTTCATTAGCTTCAATCGGCAGATCTGGAATATATCTCCACTCACCATCCACAATGAACTTGTAATGGTATATGCCAGAAGGGAGGACTAAAAGAACTGAGTGATCCTTACCAGATCTCTGCAGTATCTTCCTGCAATCAGCAGTTATAGACTATATTATTGTTCATCTGCACCCAGGCTTTTCTAGCACAAAGATTAGTATTCAATAGTTCTCAGTGAAAATATTATCTAAAGCTTTCATGTTTAAAAAACAAAATATGCATACTTGAAATGAAGAACTTTTTTAAGTTTACATCCCAGCAGAAGAAATAAAAGACTGGAGCTTACCTCGATGTCCACCTGTCCCAAGATCCTTCGACAGCCACTTCATTACCACCATAAATCCATGCTATAATAGTGGGGATTCCTTGCTCTGGAGGACTACCAGATGCATGAGGTTCAGTTTGCCACATTTGATTGGAAAAGGGAAGGCTGTCAACCCTATGCAAGGGAGATATGGGAACCTGCAATGAATGGAAGACAATCAGCATATCAGCAGAAATACCATAAACCAGGCAATTCAAACTCCGTAGTTTCAAAGCAAAGGCAGCATAGTAAATTTCAGCTTCATTATCTCCCCATCATCTAGAATCAAGACAATAAACTCTTCCAAATTTCATCTTCGTACTTCTTAAGATTTCAACCTAAGATTTTGGCTAACCCTGTGCTGTTCTTTTATAACAAGAGCTAAAGCAGGGCTTTCATAAAAAGAATTGAAAACTGTAAGGCAGTCAAGTGCAGCTAAGCACTCCATCCATGTACAGCAGCAACTTAAATTGAAAACTACCTATAAAACACTAAACTGAAAACTGTTGGTTGCAGTTCCGGTCTTACAACAGGCTCGCGTTAATATTGCCACAAGAAAACCAACTAAATAAGTAAAGTAAGATTAATCTGTTAGCACTTCATCATATCAACTGCTAAACATAAAAAATGGTAAAACTGTTTGCAACATAGGCAAGTAAATGTAGAGCACAAACAAGAACTTCTCACACTCTACACCTTTCAATAATATTAATCAAAATAACAAGTAAACATTCTAATTTACAAAATCTTTGCTTTGCATCACTTTAACCATCTTCATTGCACACATAGATCCCATTTGTTATACACCCATTTATTCCTGAAGCTTCACAAAATTTTCAACATTTTCAGCAATTAACACATTTCCTTAAACACAAAACAAAAACAGTTGGTACCAAAACTTGTAAATAATAAAGATCCCAAATTGTCTAACTTGGTCTTAACAAAACACAAATTATAAAACAAACCCACAAAACCAAAGTTAGTATAAACAATATACAGCTTGAGTTGAGCATAACCCAAATTCGGAAGCCATCTAAAAACCTAAGTTGAAATCATTAGATTAAAAATAATAAATTTTAAAGCAAAGGAGAGTGGAAGTTGACCTGAGGAGTGAACAAGAAAGGAGATGGAGAAGGGTTGTCAGGAGGAGCAAGAAGGACACCCAATTCACCGTTGGATCTTGGGACTGTTGGATCAATTGCATTAACTCTTTCTTCTGATTCTCTTCCACTTGCATTTCCCATCTGTCTTTCTTTCTTTCTTTTTGGATTTAAGGTGATTAACTTAACTTACAGTAAGAAAGAAAGGGAGGAAAAGAAAAGAAAAATGGACACCCCGATTATCCAAAAAAAAAAAAAAAAATTTGTTTTTGTTTTAATGGATAAATATTGAAGTGGGATCAATCTCATTCTGCTATCTTAAGCAGTGCACACTTCTAACCAAAACGAAATAAGAAAATGTGGGTCCCAACTGCCCGCTTTTTTTTCTTTTTAGCTTTTCAGTTCGATAAAGATGATGATGATGATGACGACTATACGACGTGGAGGTGTGCTGGAAGAGTCACACGTGGCAAATGTTAATCATGTTTATCTGTGTCAAGCTCACGTGACATATTCACTATAGGAATTTTCTCTGGATAAGATACTTGACCTTCGGATACAGACAAAAATATCAATTTGGTTCCTAAGGTTTGGACCCGAAACACTCAAGTCTTGTAGAATTATGTAATAACATTATGATTCCTTTAAGTTGATAAAACTTACTTTTATTAAAAAGTATAAGGATACTTTTGTCCTACTAACAGGGGTTATTATTCTCTACCTATAAGAGATTGTTATATATAAGCGGACTTGTAATTTATGAAAACTATCAAATAATTTTCTACAATTATGACTCTGTAAGATTGGGTTAACTCAATCAAGGGTAACTATCTATGATGATGACCTTCTAAGGGGGTGTTGGGTGGGGGTTTATCCCTATTATTGAGGTAATTGTAGATGTCAAAATCTACGGTTGCTGAAGTAGGGTTTAATCTCATGAGATTGAGGTCATTTACGATCTGCTGCACCTACACACACACAAAGGAACCAACGTGAAGTGAACAGAAAATACTAGGGTGGTGTTTGCCGTAGGCACTCCAACGCTCAAGTCAACAAGGATAATGAAGGCTTTTTAGTGGGGGTTAAGGGAAAGAAAGGGTTACCAGTAGTTTAGTAGGGAAGTAAGACCACGGAGACGAAGTATAGCTCTCGGGAATGAGAACTATGGGGGTTAGAAGGTGTAATGTTAAATGCCTAAATAGTGGGATGACCCCTGTCTATATGGTAGTTGTGGGATGTTCGTATCCCAGTAGGATTCGGAATTCACATAGGAGGAGATCTAGTGAATAAGGAAAACCCTTATTCAGTTGCCTCATTAACAGCGAAGTCCTAATTCATCCAAGATACGAAATCTTCGATGGATCAGGATAGAACCAAATAGGAAGAATCATACTTACCTTGTTTCAGAAGCATGACCTTTGGTGGGCCGTTGACGAAGCCCATTCTGGAAGGATGCTGGATTTAGGCCTAAGTCACTGAATTCGGTGTTGGCCCAACCAGAGTTGGACCGTGTCCTTGGGCCTTGGTGAAAGAAGATGCAAGCCTGGGCCTGATAGGGGCCCAGGTGATTTTTTACCCCCATAGTTAGCCCCCCACTCTCTAAGCTAAAAAGTATTTAGCTTAGAGAGTAGTTGGTTCGGTAGGAGATTAATCATGCTTATACGCGGTCTGCCTAGGCGACTAAGTGCTCTCTTGACTGGGCGAATTTGTTACATCTAGGTGTGATGCGAAATGCTTCCACAGGTTGTACTATCACACTCTTGTGCAGTTGACTCCATCCTGTCGATTAAGTGGGGTGTTAGGACTTAGGTGCGAATCTTGGGGCTACGTCCACTCGACTCGATGAGTTGAGTGATTGGATGCCAGGTGTGGTCATTGTTGGCACTCGGTCGTCCAGTACGACTGAGAGTTGGTATAATCAATCGTGGAATACTTGCCTTTCGTGCTGAGACTGGGTCGGCTCGTCTGGTCGAGCAGAGTCATTTAGGTGACTTGGTGACGCTTTGGCAATAGGCCACGTGTAATTAGGGTTTAGAGTAAGTTGAGAGGAAAATGGAGGATCACAAATCCCGCATTGAGCCTATCGTATGACACATGTACAATGGGGATTCCATCTATGCTCTGGGTAGGAATTCGAGCGGTCGCTCCCAATTGCTAGTGGCCACGTGTCTCTTTTTGACAGTTTGCGGGAAGTAGAAAAGGAAGGGGCGTTGTTTAGAACTGTTCATTCTTCACTCGCTTCCAGGAAGCAACTCGTGTCCACAGAGGAAATTCTACAACTCAATACTTTCGTTCTTTTTTCTGTATGGTAAATTTCTGATTTCTTTCCAAATCTGTGTAGTTCTCGCATTTTCCTTTAGATTTCGAAAGCTCTAGGAACGATTTAGGGCAATTTTAGGGGATTTCAGTGCATTTTAGCGGCGAACAAGTTGAGGCTCCTCAGGATAAGATTTTCGGTTTGGTTTGGTAAAGTTTTTGGTTGATTCCGGTTTATGAGTAGTGTCCAATTGTTGTTTGACTTTGACAAAGAAAGGAAAAAAATTTTGAGCGAGGAGTGTGTTTTTTACAGGATTTGACTGGTTCGTTGACGATTTGAGTTTTTCTATGTTTCGTGGAAGGAAAGAGAAGTCCAGTTACTTAGTAGTCCCATTTGACTCATCTCGGTGTCTTACTTCGAGCTGAGTCCCTACGAGTGAAACTCTTGTTCTCAATCATTCGGTCGGTCCTCCAAGCCGAGTGAGGTATCACAAGGATTCATCTAATGTCAAATTACGAGTCAAGAGAGGAACATCATATGGAGATGAACTCGAGGGGTGAGTATGAGAGCGCCCTAACCATGGTAGTAATGCCGGAGGAAGGTGACGTGCTAGTTGGAGTCCCCATGGGCCTAAATGTAGCCGTCTCCCAACCGGGTGGTATTGCCAAGTCGGGCAGTGACAACTCAGAAACGCAAGGGACGAGTGGGCAAGAGACAGAGGACGAGTCAGATAGCTCCGAGAGCCTAGCCGACCAGGTAGTGAGATCTTAGGTGTCGATTATCCGCCTTTGCTTAAGGAGAATGATCAATGGCGGATTCGGATGCAATACTACATCCCCAATTTAGTGGAGATCCAAATCCCGAGGAGCTACGAACAGGTCAACTAGGAGGCCAAAGGATGGGTGAGTGCATATGAGATATGGTTTCACGATGGATTGCGCCTCCCCATACCTCAACTCGTCTGAGAAGTGTTCAACTACTTTATGATCGCGCCAACACAGATCATGCCGAACTCCTGGAGGCTGTTATTGTGCTTGGAAATGTTATGTGTCCAGAACCGAGTCATGTTCGGTCTGCATGAATTCCTGTACTCTTACTATTTGAAGGAGCACGACTGAAAGAAGGGTATATATTCAATCACCCTTAGGCACGACCGATGCCACTTGGTGATAAACTTAAGGTCGAGCGACAAGAACTGAAAGGAGCGGTTCTTCTTCATGAAGGGCGAGGCTATATTCGAAGAAAGGGGTTGGGGGGAGATACCATACACATGGAGAGCCACGGGTGAGAGATTGATTCTTGCTTATACTTGTGATTACTAAGTCTTATCCTCTCTGTCTTTTGTAGATCTAGACTTCAACCGAGCCGGATAGAGTGGAGACGGTCTTGACGTGAGGACAAGACAAGTCCTCGCCATTCCAAAGGAAGAGAGAGATTGAAGGGTGATCTTGAAAGAGTCCAACCAAAGGACGAGTCATATGTGGGCTAGAGTGGAGGCTGTTCAAAGAGGTATCCCTTTCCCTTTGTCGAAGCAGCTGTGGCACGTGCTATTGATTCACTATAGCAATCAGATTTTATTCGGCCACTCATTTCTTCATCAATTAACACCTAAGGAGTTTTCCATTGCAAAGAGGCTGATGAGGAATTTGAAGGTGGATGTCCCAGATGCGAGTGATGTGGCCGACCAATGCAAGGCTAAGAGGAAGAGGTAATTGGTCCTGAGTGAGGTTCAAGTTCAGCATACCGAGTCCACCCCCGTAGTTGGTCAATCGTTAGCTGGAGCCGAATCATCTAAGGAAGTTCCTTTTGATGAGGATGAAAAGGTGACCATCACCTTTCCCAATACGGCCTCGATTTACTCTAATGCAGCTGGGATGGGTATCTTGGCAAACTCATTCTTGCTACTGGCTGACGAGCCCCGACTGAACCAAATGGGGGCGACTGCTGCAATCGAGTGGGCAATGACTCGGCAACTTTAGATACCTTTTAATTTCTATTCTTTTTTGGCTAAGTTATGGAACTAACTCTCAAGATTTTTTGTAGGCTTTGAGCGGGATACTCTATTTGAAAAAGGTTGCAGTCGTCTAGGATGTGCAAATCCAGGAATTAACTAAGTCTAACACTAGTTTAAGGAACCAAGAGGCTCAGTCATTGAAGAGTGCAAATGAGAGTCTTGCCAAACAGAAGCAGGTTGAGTCAGACTTGGCTGAATTGAATAGGGTGTTAGCTAAAGTTGAGAAGGCGCTCTCTGATGCGAAGAAAAAACTGGTCGAGAAAGAGGAAGAGTCGGTCGCACTCAAGGAGCACTGCAAGTTCATCGCAGAGGATGCAATGATTAAGGCTCGCGCCAAACAGATGAAAGAATACAAGGTTGGGAAGACTGTGCATTAGGATCTAGATGGTGACATCAAGCTATGGGAGGAAATAGAGGCTGAGGTGGCCGGTGCTGATGATTGAAAGCCGGGCGGGCTAGTCGATTATGATACGAAAGATCAGACAGAATTTGTTGAAGATTAGGATGAGGCTTTGGCGAGCTTGTCCGAGTCTAAAAAGGATGCAGTTGCTGCTGGTAGGTCAGTTGACCAAGAAAAGGAAGTCGGGTTGACTAGGGATCAATCGACCCAATAGGATTAGACAGGTCATGCCGACCCTTAGTTTTTTGTGTATTTTCTAACTGTCTTAGATTTTTCAGGCGTGTGGCGCCTTGTTTACTTTTGTTCATGTAACCCTCTACTGATCAGGCTTCGAATTTTTAATAGATCAGTTTTTGTTCATCCTTTTACCGAATATTCTGGTTCCTTTACGTTGCCACATAGTTTGTATGTTTGAAATGTTTTTGATTTTTCAAGAATCTGAGCGCTATGGCCGAGTGTCTGAATCCCTTAATGTTTGTGCCCAAGGATTGGGTCAGCCTGGCCAACTGTCGTTGTAAGTTGATGCAATTTAGATGTTTTGGGCTTCGTTTGGCGTGGTCGATTGTTCATTGGTCTACTTTTGAATAACCTTTGTCGATGCTAAGTATGCGAGGCCTGGTCGGTGTGACTGACCGTCAATATGGTTCACGCCTTGCTGCCGAGTCGATGTAATCGAGAGATTTCATAGACGTTAAGTATCGAGGCCTTGTCGATGTGACAGACTTGCAATGTAATTCGGGCCTCGCGACCCAGTAGATGTAAATCCATTGAATTTGAAAAATTTGCAGATGCTGAGTACCGAGGCCCTATCGGTGTGACTGACTGTCGATGTAATTCAGGCCTCGCGACCGAGTTGATGTAAATCCATTGAATTTGAAATACTTTGTAGATGTTAAGAGTCAAGGCCCTATTGGTATGACCGATTGTCAATGTAATTCGGGCCTGGCGACCGAGTCGATGTAAATTTATTGGAGTTGAAATACTTTGTAGATGCTGAGTATCGAGGCCCTGTCGGTGTGACCAACTGTCGATGTAATTTAGGCCCTGCGACTAAGTCGATGTAAATTCATTAGAGTTGAAATACTTTGTAGATGTTACATATCATGGCCTTGTCGGTATGACCGACTGTCGATGTAATCCGAGCCCCGTGACCAAGTCGATGTAAATTCATTGGAGTTGAAAAAGTTTGTACGTTGAATAGTATTTTTATTGATAGCCGAAAGACCGACTGACTGGAGAGGGGGTGGATAGGCCTACTCACCCTTTTTTAAACAAAAAAAACAAAAAGGGAACATAAAAGCAGAATGCTAAAAGTAGTACTGTTTGAGATGGATGGCATTCCAGTTGTTACTGATTTCTTTACCCTTAGGAGTTTAGAGCCTGTAGGCGCCTGTAATAACTTCTTTCTATTAGTATACTTTAGAAAACATACATACTTAGCATATGAAAAGTAGTTGGGCCCAAATTTTTCTTTACTTATAAAATATAATTCTTTACATATACCAAAATAATATGTACAAAAACTTGAGCAATGGTGGACAGTGATGCCATTTCTCTCCGTTTCTCGACGTCCATCCGACCACTTCTCACCTATTTCCTACAAAACATGGAAAAACAACGGGGTGAGCACAAAAATGCTCAGTAAGTAAATCTTCTACTCCTTTATCCTTGCAACTTATTCTTTGGTTCTTTCCTTACTCTATTATTTCTCTTCTTCATTCTTTCTTTGTTCTTTCTCTTTTCTTTCCCTGTTTTTAGTTCTCACTGTTATTTTCTTTCTTTCTAATTCTTTTTGTTCTTTCTTTCTACTCTTTCTTTCTATTCTTACTAACCATGATGGAAACCATGGTAATATGCATGAATGCAATGCACATGCAATAATGCATAGAAATGCATTTTCTTTCTTCTTTTCTATTTCTTATTCTGTTTCTTTTCTTGTATGCTCAAGCTTTCTCATTCTTTCTCATTCTTATTCTTATTCTTATTCTTATTCTTATTCTTATTCTTATTCTTTGCCGATCGGACTCGGTTGATGCATGGATTTGGAACCCTGGCCGTGTGAGTGAGTATAGTCCTCATCTACATGCACTCTTGCGGACTGTACAAATTCTTTCTTTCTTCTTAGGCCACTCAATTAAGGTGGCGTGCATGTAGGAATTCTTCTTGGTACAACCCTCATCCACATACACTCTTACGGGTCGTACAAATTCTTCTTCTTCTTATGCTGTTCACTTAAGGCGACGTGTATGTGGGAAATTCTTCTTAGCACCCACGGGTTCCCCATCGCAACAACCTATTCTTTTCTCTTCTTTAGCACTTTTCTTTCTTTAATGCTTTAGTGCTTTTCTTTATTTCTCTTTATTCTTAAAGTTCTTTATTCTTTCTTTAGGTTCTCATGCATATGTAAGTATATGCATATGGATGGTTCATGCTTATGTTTCTTCCTTAAGTGCAATTATGCAATGCAATTATGCTATGTTGCATAAAAATAAGTTTCTCTACTTATGCATAAGCTTCTCTTAGGCATTTCATCAAACATCATGCATGCATATTTCAAGTCTACTTTAACTATACTTCTCCTTCTTTTTTACACCATCCATAATGAGAGTAAAACTCCCTTGAATCATCTCAAAGCCTGGCCAAGAGAATACACTTCATAAATGCTCTTAAACTCCCTCTAATTTCAACCCAACTTCTATCAACTCAACCAACCCTTCTCATGAAGAAAACCCATTCATGGATCATCATCAAACTCAATAACAAGTTTCATACACCAATCTCAAGCATATGGACTTCATATAAAACTCACATAAAACAATCTTTATGCTTTACTTGCTCAAACAAGGGGTTAGTGTTGGATTTACTTACCTTATGCTTGAAGAATTGCACAAAAGTTCTCTATCCTTGTTGAACTTGTTCTTCCTCTTAAACCCTAAGAATAAACTTAATAAGAATTCAACATTAACACAACTTAATCTTATGTCTAGAACAAGAATCCTTACCTCTTGATGCTTAGGATAAAATCCTTACAAGAATCCAACCAAAAGCCCTCAATTTCTTTTAGCAAATGGATGAAGAGATGAGAGAAATGGAGAGTGAAGTTGGCGTGAAAGGAAGTAGAGAATAATAGTCTTTGTGCTTGAACCCTTAATATATCATATTATAGGCATACTTTCTCATTTTGCCCTTACACTTTATTAGAAATTCCATCTTTGTCCCTTAGTCATTTACACTAATGCCCTTACTTTTATTACATTCTCCATCAAATTTCCTTATTTTTCACCCCCCACATTTTCAACTAATTAGGGGTAGAATGGTCATTTTGCCCCTAAGGAAGATTTCTCTAGAATTTTCTCACGGTTTTTCGCCTTGGCAAAGTTCTGACACCAATTTGGAAAAAAGTTCATTACCGCGGCGACAAGATTCCTTTACTGCGACAAAGTTTGCAAATGTCGATTTTTCAATCTTTCTCCTTGAAATAAGCAAAACTAAGGGCATAAAAGCAACAATAACACATATCCATTTAAACATTAAAAGGCAAATAAACTTGAGTAAACGATGTACCTCAAAGTGGGCGTTACAACGCCCTTGCCCACTGCTTTGATTATCTTGTATGGGCCTTCCTAGTTGGGGCCGAGCTTTCCAGCATTGACTTCTTTGGTGTTTTGAAAAACTTTTCGAAGCACCCAATCTCCTTCTTTGAAGATTCTCACTCGGAACATTTCGGTTGTAGTGCCAAGCGACTCGTTGCTGATAGATGGCATTCCTAATGTGAGCCTACTCCCTCAGTTCGTCAATGGTATCCTGGTTATGACAAAGATTCTCCTTGTTGGTTTGCTGATCCGTCCATTAGAGTTTGGTTGAAGGGATAGACACCTCGGTCGGGATGACTGCCTGAGCCATATGCTAGTGAGAAGGGGGTCTCTTCGGTGGATGAGCCGAAAATAGTACAATAGGACCACAATACTCCAGGTAGTTTATCTACCCAGGCTCTCTTAGCTTTCTGGAGGCATTTTTTGAGTGTCTAAATCACTGTTTTGTTGGAAGACTCTGCCTGCCCATTCGATTGAGGATTACGGGGTGTTGAAAAGCTTAGCTTGATACCCCATGTATCATAGAGGTTCCTAAACCTTGAACTGATGAACTGAGACCCAGTATCAATGACCAACTCCTTTGGTATGCCAAACCTACATATCACATTCTTCCAAATGAATCCCTTCACTTCTCTGTCTCGCACTCAGGCAAATGCCTCAGCTTTGATCCATTTGGTGAAGTAATCGGTGACTGCCAACATATATACTCGTTGCCTCGCTACAGTTGGGAGTTTATCGACTATTTCCATACCCCACTTCATAAATAGACAGGGAGTGATGATGGAATTAAGTCTTTCAAGAGGGAGGTGTGAGACATTTGTGAACCTTTGACAATTATCACACCCTTTGACGTAGGCTGCTGAATAAGCTCTTATGGTAGGCTATTAATAATTGACTGTGATCACTCGATGGGCGAGACTGCGTCCCCCAACATAGTTCCCACACTTGCCTTTGTGTATCTCGACGAAGACATATTTGGCCTGTTTCGGAGTGATGCACTTGAGGTAGGGGTCAAAAAATGACTTCTTCAACAACTGACCTTCATAGATTGTGAATTTGGCAGCCTTGGCTCTAAGTCGGTTTGTTTCATTCTTATTAGGGGGAAGTTTATCATTTACTAAGTACTGGATGATCGGTGTCATCCATGGGTCGACCGAGCTGATGTCTAAAACTTCTAATCTCTCTCTAGGGGTGTAAGTGTCTTCTGGCTAGGGATCTTTCCAGTCCGCTGGCCATTGTAGAAACAGAAATGGGATGGTTACTAAAGATAACCCTTGAAAGTTGATCCGAGGTTGGCTAGGGTGTTTATATGGGCATTCTCGGTTCTTGGTACCTGTGTGATTGCAAATTCTTCGAAGGAAGATTATAGCTCTTTCACTATGCTGAGGTATGTGTTCATCTTTGAATCCCGGGCTTGGTATGTTCCTTGGAGCTGATTAACCACTAATTGAGAGTTGGACTTGACCTCTAGTTTCTTCACTCCTATGTCTTTTGTCAGGGTAAGCCTGACTATTAGTGCCTCATGCTCAGTCTCATCGTTAGTGCACTTGAAGCCGTATCTGATGGCTCTTTGGATAATGTCTCCCACTGGTGTGATTAGCACGATGCCCAAATCGCTCCCATTTGAATTACTAGATCCGTCGACTGAGAGAGTCCACTTACGAGACCTGAAATCTGTCATGCACCAATAACTATTTTTCTACTTGGACGGATGTGTTAGGTGTGAAGTCTGCTATGAAATCGGCCAGTGCTTGAGACTTCACGGCTATTCGGGGCTGGTAGGACACATCAAATTCATTCAGCTCAACCGTCCATTGGGTGAGTCGTCCTGACAGCTCTGGTTTGTGAAGGATCTTCTTTAACAGGAAAGTGGTGATGACGACTATGGAGTGGCATTGGAAGTATGGGCGAAGCTTTCTGGAGGCATTGATAAGTGACAAGGCCAACTTTTCCAGTTGGCTATACCGGATCTCAGCATCGAGGAATGACTTACTCACATGATACATATGTAGTTGCTTCCCCTTGTCCTCATTGACTAGGACGGCTAAGACTGTTGTTTCTGAGATGGCCAAGTATGTGTAAAGTGTCTCCCCTGTAAGGGGTTTGGAAAGCAAAAGAGGTGAAATTAAGTACCTTTTCAGCTATTGCAGGGCTTCTTCGCAGCTGGAGTCCATTCAAACTCCTTTGATTTCTTGCGTGTGGCGAAGAACATGTGGCATTTGTCGACCAACCAAGAGATGAATCTACTTAAGGCGGCCACTTGCCTAACCAGACGGTGGACATCTTTGATGCTTGTGGGAGAGGGTATGTTCAACACATCTCAGATTTGATCAGGGTTCGCTTCTATTTCATGTTGAGTCACCATGTAGCCTAAGAACTTCCCGGATGAGACCTCGAATGAACACTTAGTAGGGTTGAGCTTCATGTTATACTTCCTAAGTACTGAGAATGCTTGGCTCAAGTGATCTAGGTGTTGCTCGGCTATCAAGGATTTGACAAGCATGTCGTCAATGTACACCTCCATCGTGTCTCCTAGTTGTTCAATGAACATCTTATTTACTAGCCGCTGATTAGTTGCCCTTGCATTCTTAAGTCCGAAAGGCATCACTTTGTAGCAGTATGTGCCTCTTTTGGTGATGAATGTTGTCTTTTCTTGGTCGTTCGAATGCATCAAGATCTGATTATCGCCCGAAAAGGCATATATGAAGCTGAGCAGTTCGTGTCCCGCTGTAGCATCCACCAGCATGTCTATATGGGGGAGTGGCAATGAATCTTTCGGGCATGCTTTATTCAAGTAAGCGAAGTCTATACAAACCCTCCATTTTCCATTCTTCTTGTTGACAACCACTACATTTGCCAGCCACTCTAGATAATGCACCTCTCGTACCAGCCTATTGGCTAACAATTTTTCAACCTTCTCATTGATGACTCGGTTTCACTCTAGGGTGAACTTCCTTCTCTTCTATATTACTGGGGGATGATTGGGTTTCACTTGGAGTTGGTGGATGATTGCATAAGGACTAATCCCTATCATATCTGCATGAGACTAGGCGAAATAGTCGTTGTTTTGCCGTAAGAATTCAATCAGCCAATCTTTAATGGCAGGACTCAGTCGGGACCCAATCTGAGTTTTCCTCTCGGGGTAGTCTGGATATATCTGTACCTCGTCCAACTCTTGTATTGATGGTTCATCAAGCTCAGCTCCGGAAGTTGTACTTAATTGTATTGCTATAAAGTTTGATACTTACCTTTGAAGGCATTCTTGTAGCACTCTCTGGAAGCCTTGGCATCACCCCTGATTTCACTCACTCCCCCATTTGGTAGGGAACCTGGTTGTCTGGTGGAATGTTGATGGAATGGCTCTCATGTCTTGGATCTAGGGTCGGCCTATGATGACATTGTAAAGGGAGGGACAATCAAGGACTAGGAAGATTGTCTGGCGATTCACACCGCATGCATAGATTGGTAGAACAATCTCTCCAATAGTATACTTCTGCTCTGAACTAAACCCCACCAGGATGGTTGGGCGCCTGCTTATGTCAGCTTTGTCTAATCCTATAGCCTTCACTGCTTCAAAGAAAGAGTATGTTGGCTGAGGATCCTCCATCTACAAAAATTCTCCTAACGAGGATATCGGCGATCTGCAGGCTAATCACAAGGGCATCATGATGCATGACGATCAAGGTGACTAGTTCATCATCTTCAAATTGGATCACCTGTTGTGATGGTGTCTGGACGAGTAGATGAGTCGAACGAACTTCTTGGTGGTTGTTGGCTCGGACATGTCTCTTTGTTGATGAATAACTAACCCGCTAATTACTGAACCCTCGAATATGATGTTGCAGAAGCCCTTGGCTTTTGGATCTTTGGGAAGGGGAGACCGCTCTTTGTTGTTTCTTTGATTCATCGTTTGCTTCCCTTTGTCACTCAATAGATCTCTCAGGTTTCTCACTTTAGTAATGTCGCGACCTCCAGTCTTAGGGTGATACAATCAGCTGTATTGTGTCCATGATCATTGTGGAACTCACACCATTTGGAGGTGTCTTTCTTGGTGTTCGGGTCAAACTTCGCTAGCCACTTGACAATCAACCCCATACCTTTCATGATTACTACCAACTGGGTGGGCTCAACATGAGGTTGTATTCTAGAACTTTGAATGGGGCAAAACTGGATGGATGCTTATTCAGGCAGGCCGACCACTTGTCATACAGTTTCTTGTTGTGAGAGTTGGAATTGCGTGACTGAGTAAGATAGCGCGACTTATAAGAGTGAGCTTCTGGGTACTTATCGTCGCGCTTCTGGCGATGATCATCATAACGATTGTGTCTCATCTGATTGGCTTCATCTTCTTCCCATCTAATCTGGATCACTACCCAGGCTAATGCATCTTCCATTGTGTTACAGCCAAACTTAGTAAGTGTATAGTTCTCCGTCAGGGAAGAGCCCTTTCCTAAATGTGTCTACTGCAATCTCGGGATTGCAAGAATGGATTGAGATCTTCTCTTTATTGAAGCGGCTAACATATTCTCGTAATGACTCGCCTCTCCTTTAGTACACCCGATACAAATCAATGGCTTCTCTAGCTTCTTGCTGTTGGCAAATTGTTCAACAAAGGTGTCCACTAGTTGGGCAAATGAACTTATGATGTTGTTGGGGAGGTTAGTGTGCCACTGTAATGTCAGTCCCAAGAGGCTGGAACCAAAGCTTTTGCACATGCAGGCTTCCCTAAGATCCCTTAGTGTGGAGGCGATGAACATCCGCTGCTTATAAGAGGCTATATGATCATTTGGGTCGGTCGTCCCATCATTTGGCTTCATGTTGGGAATGTTGAATTTGGGTGGCATCTTGGCTAGGGCTATTGAATCCATAAAGGGCGATTATGCGTAACTGTGGGGCAGGCTCTTTTTTTATAGGAATGGGTACTCTCGGAATACGCCTCATCATGGCCTCCACATCCGCCAATTTTTTCGCCAATATTTGCTCGAGAGGGGTGCCCGTGGCTAATAGTTGAGCGTCAATGCTTTGGTTGTGTGCCCGCGATCTAGTAGGTGCTCCCGGATGAGTCATGTCATGGTGTATGGATTGGAGATTTATTCCATGGTAGTTTGGTTGGGGGTTGGGGTACTTAATTGCCTCTTTAGGTTGAGTCGGTCCCAGTGTGACCGAGCGGTTGTTTCGACCGACATGGATGATCAAGGTTGTACTTGGAGGATGACTCAAGCTATGGGGATGAGTTATATTAGGATGGGTTTGTTGGGCATGGTGTTGTCCGCTTGACCCATGAGGGAGAGTCGAGCCTAATGGGGTTCGCTGATACGGGTTATCAATCATGGTAGATTGGGTAGGATTAGTGATGGTGGCTAATGTTTGCAACTGCTAGTTTGGGATTGTCCAAGTAATGGGGTCGAGTGTGAGTGGCAGATCAGTTGGGAAAGGGGTTTGTAAGGTGTTTGGGTCATCCATTAAGGACGACTAAATGTTGGATGATTGTGGATCTCTATTTGAACTTCTGGGGTCAAGGGTTGATAGATTTTGCATGGAACTTACTTGGACTCGAAAGCGATTCCCGCACCTGGTCATGAGTGAAGTTAAGTGAATAGAACTGGTTTACCTACTCTCATAGAGTTTGATTTTTAGCTCGGATGTTTGCGTTCTCAACCTCCAAAGCTGCCACCTTATCTGAATTTTGCTGCATCATGGTCGTTAAAGCCTCGATTTTTGCCGAGAGATCTATAAGAGCATTGTCTGTTGTCTCAGTCATGATTGATTCCTTTGTGGAGCAGAATGTCGAAGGAATGTTGATTGCCAGAGGCCCCACGTTGGGCGCCAAACTATAGACGTCAAAATATACGGTTGCTGAAGTAGGGTCTGATCCCGTGAGATTGAGGCCACTGGTAATCTGCTGCACTTGCACACACACACAAAGGAACCAACGTGAAGCGAACGGAAAACATTAAGATGATGTTTGTCGTAGACACTCCGACGCTTAAGTCAGTAAGGATAATGAAGGCTTTTTAGAGGGGATTAAGGGAAAGAAAGGGTTACCAGTAGCTTAGTAAGGAAGTAAGACCATGGAGACGAAGTATAGCTCTCGGGAATGAGAACTATGGGGTTAGAAGGTGTAATGTTGAATGCCTAAACAAAAGGATGACCCCTGTTTATATTGTAGCTGTGGATGTTCGCATCCTAATAGGATTCGGAATCCACATAGGAGGAGATCAAGTGAATAAGGAAAACCCTGATTCACTTGCCTCATTAATAGCGAGAGTCCTAATTCATCCAAGATACGGAATCTTCGATGGATTAGGATATAACCAAATAGGAAGAATCCTACTTACCTTGTTTCGGAGGCTTGACCTTTGGTGGGTTGTTGACAAGCCCATTCTAGAAGGATGTTGGATTTGGGCTCAAGTCATGGAATTCGGCGTTGGCCCAACCAGAGTTGGACCTTGTCCTTGGGCCTTGGTGAAAGAAGAAGCAAGCATGGGCCTGATAGGGACCCAAGTGATTTTTGACCCCCATAGTAATGTCATCTTATATTACTTAGATTATCATGTTTGGTTGTCAATTAATATAAGATTTCGATAATCTTCCAAAACCAATAGTAATTACTGATTGTTATATAGGTGGTAATCTAAATACCTCCATTTTCTTAGGTATTTTAAGATTATTTGGTAATCTTAATTTTGTTACAATTTTACCCTTAACAATTAAAATTTTGGGACAATAATGCCCTTATTTTGAAATTAATTTACATGATTACAATTTTATCCCTAATTAATCAAGTTTTCTAACAATTATGCTCTTATATTTAAAACAAATTGTAGGCCACCCAAGACCACCACCACCCGCCAGCACAAATTGTAGGCCACCTAAGACCACCATTGGCTGCTAGCCACCACCGTCAGCTAACATCGTCGAAAAGGTGTACAACCGGTTGGATCTGGTTGGTCATGCATTGATATGGCCGTTTCCAACCAGATCGATGGATCTAGCCGAAAACAACCAAAACCATGGCCTTCAACAATCAGATTTGTGGCAGATCTGGCTATCATCAATTTATAAAAATAATAATAAAAATTATATTATATAAATATTTAAAAAGGGGCAATTTAGTAATATATATAATATATCCACCAATTTATTTCTCTCAACCAAACATATTAATATAACATACTCACCAATTTATTCCAACTAACCAAACACATTCTCCTAAACATTCCTAGTAATCTTCAAGGTAATCTATCTTACCATTGCCCTCTAATACAAGTTTAGTGAAATGAATACTACTATGTTGAATTTAGTATTCATCTAAATATGGGTTGAAGTGATTTTTGGTTCTGTTATTATGGAGTTCCATAATGGTTCAATGCCTTTTTCAAGTAAAGTGTCATGCTTATCACAATCAAAAGGTAATTAATAGGTACTTACATTGATCTAAACTAGTGTTCATGTTATTTAAGTATAAGGTTCCCTGATATGTTTTTGTCATCTTATAAATAGGTCATAGAGCAGGTGGCCAACCTAGAGCAAATCAGTGGATGATGGCATAGGTTATTTCTAGTGCAACAATTGATCGGTTAGTTTTTTTTTTCGCCAATAGTAATTGGGTTATAAGTTGTTTGGATAAATAGCAAATATATTGGCTGCGTTTGGTTCAAAATTTGGGGGTTTTGGGAAAAGTTTTTTGAAAAAAGTTAAAAAAAAGTTGAATTGGGCGGGTATTACGAGGTAAAATTTATAAATTAATAAAATCTCCTTTATGTTTATTTTTTTACAAAATACCCCCTATAATAAAACATTAAAAGTTAACAAAAATACCCCCTAACCCTCCCACCCTCTTTCAAACTCTCAACGGCGACCTACCACCTGAGGAGGTGGACCTGAGTCGCCAGATGGGCGCATGACCGGCTTGGATCTTGCCGGTCATGTCGTCGTTATGGAAGGCCTGCCTACTGGCGGATCCACGGTGGATGCGCCGAAAATGCCGTCTCTGTCGACGCGGCCGTCAACGGCCGATGCGGCCGTATTGCTCAACGGCGGCCGGCAAGCGGTGCCGCGTTGATGGTGCAACGACCGTTGTTGGCCGTCGTGGCCAAGTGTTATGGCCAAAGATCGGCCGTCAGCGGCGATCTTTGGCCTTAGATCGGCCTTTTCGGCTAGATCTACGGTGGATCTGGCCGGAAAAGGCTAGATCGGCGCACCGCCGGCCGGTTCATGGTAGTGCGCCATTCTACAGCCATTTTCCGGTGGTGGTGGCGGAATAACGTAAATGTGGATTATTGGGGTGTTTTTGTAATTTAAAAAAATATATTTAGGGGTATTTAATTAAATTATATTTAATTAAATTATCAAATTTAAGGGGTTTAAAAAAAGTTGAATAATTTTGGGAGTAGTATTCCCAAAAATCTGAAATTTTGGGTATTTTACTTCTTGTTTAACTTTTTTGGGAATACTAAAAGTAGTATTCCCAAATGTGAAACAAACGCAGCCACTAGGATTGTTTTGATTTGCCAGATTGTTGTTGACGACAGCCAAAATGGCTTCATTTTTAGGGGGGGTTTTTGTTAATTTTTAAAGTTTTATTGTGGGCGATATTTAGCTAAATTAACAAATGTAGGGGGTTAATAATAATCTGAAAATTTTTAGAAAATGTTTTCCAAAAATCTACCAAAGAACTATTCAATATTTTTCTTAACTATGATATAATTTTCAAATATTATACTAAAAATATTATCCCTGTTTGTTTAACTTTTCAAATCTCTATTCTATTATCATATCCTATTGTAAACAGTAAAAAATGTATTTGTTTTAATATTGACGGAATTCAATTCAAAATATAATCATATTATATTCAACTCAAAACATAAAATTATCTTTCACAATAAAAGTTTACAAATTAACAAAAACACTTCTCACCCATCCAAACCAATGTTGGCTCGCCAACAACCACCACTGATCGCCAGCTGCCACTGCTATAAATGTTTATTTAAAGAATCTTATAAATATATCCATTAATCTTTTTAATTGAAATAAGAGTGTAAATGACTTCAATGTGTTCTTAAATCTTAATGAAGAAGGTACTGTAGTATAGATATAGAGGAGAGATCCAAGTGATGAATGATGATGAAGAGGGTGAAAAATGGTGAAGTTGAGGCTTGTTTTAGGTTGAACAAGATGTTTTGTTTATGTGCTCAAGGGATGGTTTTCCATTGGTTTGAAAATTTCAAACTTTTCTTACCACTACACGATGAAAGTGCAACAATAACTTCACTGTTTTAAAATAATTTTTTAATTTATAACTAAAAGGACAAATTAGTAAGTTCACAGATAAAGTTGAGGATATATTCATCAATTCATTATTATAGTGTGGGTGTAGTGGTAATTGTCTAATCTGACATTATATTAAACCATTAAAACTAAAAAGTTAAATAGTAAAAGATGTCTTTTTTTTCCACTGCACCTCTATTAGATAATAGATTCACTAACGAAGGTGGAAAAATAAAAATTTCTAAAACCAAAGGTCGGAAAATTCACATTCACCAAAGTCTGGGTTTGGAAAATGTCATTCAACCGTTTAAGTAATTGATATTTAATATAAAAGTTGCAACCTTAAATTACTTTTTTTTTTTTTTTTTAAGTTGGTTAACTTTTTAAAGAGAAATTCTACACTGCCACTATGATTCAAGGGCATCATAGTGAACTAATCCCTAAGCCTTCAAGTTAATGATCAGATAAACTTTTAGTGATCATCTTTATTAGAAGTCAAGGTAAATCAAACTTTTGAATAATACATTCGGTGCGTTTGGTTCATATAATGTTTTATTATAAAAAAGTGTTATATTAATGGAAAGATAGATCACCTTGAAGATTATTGGGAATGTTTACGGAAATGTGTTTGGTTGGTTGAAATAAATTGGTAAGTATGTTATATTAAAATATTTGGTTGAGAGGATAAATTGGTGAGTATGTTATATAGATTACTAAATTACCCTTCCTTTTTAAATTTTAATATAATATTATTTTTAAATCATTTTTTTAATCCCTTACATTTGAAATTTTGGTAAAACACATAAACCATATAAAACTTTAACATGTAGCAAAATCATCCACACCCACCCTAAGCCTGCTATTGACCATTACCATCACCTGGTCATTGTTGCGATCGCGGAATGGTGCGGAGCATGTCGTATATGGTAGTGGCGCTAGCAAAGCCCAAGTTGACTTCAACTAATTACTGACATTTATGTATTTTAAAAATAGATAGAGAATTCTTTTCATTGAACATATCAATGTTTTAAAACCCGGCTTGGCCCGGCCGGTTGAACCGGGACTCGGAAGCTTTAACGGGTCGGGTTTAAATTTTTTCTATTCACTCCATACCCTAGGATTTCCGGTGATGATCGGCGAACAATTGACTATCGGAATGTTGGGGCTTTTGAAGAGCAATTTCCGGTGAATGTAATGGTGGTGAAAGAGTTGATTTCCGATGAGTAAATTGACCAGAAATCAAACAAAACTGGCAGCGGCAACGATGAAATTTTTTCCGGCGATTGACGAGGCTAACGGGGGTGGGGTGGGTGGGTTTTAGTTGGGAGGAAAAGGGGAGTAATTCTGGGTTGATGGGGAGGGTTGTTGACGTCGGAATCGATGGGATCTAGCCTGAAATGCCGATGTCGTGGTCGGTGAGATCTGGTTGAAATCAAATCTATTTCGGCCAGATCTTGGGTATATTTTGATGGAAATGGGCTCAAGGAACGATTGAGGTTGTATTTGGGGTGTCGCCGCCGCTAATCAGTGGTCGGTCGATTTGCAGTTGTGGTGTATTTGATAAATTTTAAACCTATAGGGACTTCACATAATTTTTAGGGGTATATTTGCTGAATTTTAATAGTTTTTGTCAACCGGTTTGACCGTCGGTCAACCCAAGACCCGGAAGCTTTGCCGGGTTTCACCCCGGGTTGGGTTTTAAAACATTGGAACATATTTGAAAATTTTATAAAATTTAAAGAGATTTTAATATTTTAGGATATATTTTTAATGATTTCTATAGCTTAAATTCTATAACTCCATATTATAACGATTTTTAGGTATTAAATATAAAATAATTTTAAGCAATCATTAAAAAAAAAAAAAAAATTATTAAAATCTCATTTCTAGATACTTTTTTGGAGAAGTGAAGCTACAATTTTTCAATCATTCCAAATGTTTGAAAAAAATGACGAAGAAGGATAAGGAAACTTTATCACATTTGAAGTTATAAAATACTAATAAGTAGAAAATAAATAAAGAACTCTTATCTTTAATTGAAAAAACAAAACTCCCAAGAATTGGTTGAAGCTGGGTATTTTTATGGGCATATATGTAAATTTATCATTTTAAAAAACTCTCAGAACCGTTGGAAAATAAACTCCTAAGCACAGGTTAAGTGTTTTAAAAACTGCTATTAAAAACCTCTCAAAACCACTATAATGGTTTACTCAAAATCGCTATGGTGGTTTACCCCCATAACCGTTACTATAAAACTCCCAAGCGGACCTAACAACAACAAACATTCAAAATTCAAAAACAAAACAAACTTTACTGATATCAACAATAATAATATAACAAAATAGGTTTTAAAACCTGACTTGGGGGGCAACCTGGCCAAACCACCGGGTCACGGGTTTGACGGGTCGAACGGTCCGACTGACGGGTCAGTCCGTGATGTCATCATGTTGACGTTAACAAAAAAAAATGCATATTTTAATTTTTAACAATGATAATAAAAATTTTTTAATTATTTTTTTATATTTTACTGTAGCAGACCTGGTTTATATTGGTTGGACCGGTGGTTCGTCATAAAAAAATCGTCCAATCGCTGGTGAAAGCGGGTCAAATGCTAATTCCGATTTTTTATATGAACCGACCCGGTCTAGTCACCGATTCCCGGTCGAACCGGTTCAAGCCGGTTTTTAAAACCATATTAACAATAATATCGATCTATCTCGCTCTCACCTTCAAATTCACATTTCTTTTTCTCTTGCTCTAGAAAATTCAAATATGGTTTACACATCTGGTATAAGCTTTCCTTGTGTACCTTCAGTCTACAAGTCCACTCAATCAAGCTGCTACTTCAATGGTGATCGCCGGAGTTCAAGTCTCTCTTTCTTCTTGAAGAAGAACTCACTTTCACTTACTCTCTCTCGCTCATTTCTTCATTTTATCCCCACTTTGTTGATTAAATTTTTTGTTCGATTTTTCTCTTTCAATGTAGAAATTGATGTTTCTGTATTCTTTTTAGTTCTATAAACAGTGATTGTAAATCCTCTATGTTTGTATGATTGCATAAATCTCGGATACTGAATCAAAGATTATTGGAATGAGTATTTATGGTGGAGTAAGCTCATTGTCAGTTTTGATATGTTGAAATTATATCAATCTACTGTTAACTTGAACTTCTATTTTAGTTTTGAATTTTCTTCCTTAGGAGGATAATTAGAAGTCTTTTGATTGGTTGTTTCCACGGATCATTTGATATGTTAGTTGAAAATTGATCCCACTAGCAAACATATTTTGGTGGATCAAATTTATATTCTCAATATCTCACCATGTGAATGGAATTATGTGATATAGAATACAAAGTAATTTGTGTTGAGAATTCTCTATTTTTTGTCAGACTTGTAAAGCTAATTTGACGCTAGTTGTAGGGAAGATCCTTGCTGGAAAGCCTTCAAAAGATTATGATGCCTCATCTTTGACAGTTGCTGCATCTGATAAAGTCCTTGTGCCTGGCAGCAAGGGTGATGGTACTTCATTATTCACTGATCAACTGGAAACTGCAGATACTATATCAGAAGAACAAGAGGTTTGTGATGTTCTTTAACCTATTACAAATGCTGGTTATCAATTAAAGGTTTTACATTTTGATTAATCTATTAATGAAGATAATATTTGCATTTATATATGAAGGAAAATAATGACCAAAAGGTGTACTGAAATGATTTTGACTTGTCCATTCAGTACCTTCGACTGATATTGTGATGGTTTGGTTAGTTCTTTGGCAGATAATGCATTTTTTTCTCTCTCTTATTTAAAGCATATTGAGTATGCTATGTAACCACTCCAACCAAAAATTTTACTTGTAACATGTTCTGTCATGTGCAAGGCATGTAAATGAAACATAAATGCAATTTATTGTAATTTAATCAAATACCATTTCCGGATTCAAACACAAAATCACTCAGTGAACTTGGTTTGATACCGTATTAATTCAAAAGCTTAAGGTGATAGAGAAGTACTGAATAATAAATAGTATTTAAGTATTCCATCAATATGTACAAACATATGATATACTAACACAGAGTACAATATTAAGATGACTATGCTTGTACAAAAGTGTCATGTTTAAAGACATTAAGATATAAGAAAATTGAAATATTAATTTCTTCAGATACCCATCACTTTTGCTGAAATCCCAAAACCCATAAAGCTTTACCATTATTACTGCCTTGCAAAATTTTCCAGTAATGGCATAACTTGACTGCTCCATAAGGTGAGAAAGCTTATAATAACCGCATGCACTTATTGAGTACTTGTTGTAAGTAGGGAGCCATGCTTATTGTAGGCCTGACTAGACTAGAATAACCATCATTCAAGTGTCATGACAGGTATTCTATCATTGCTTATCTTATATTTGAACAATACACATTTTTATCTGTTTTCTGTATATTCTTAGGCTAATTTTCTGCTAAGAGCTTATTTTAACACTGTTGCTTCTTGCACCTTTATGCTCTTGTTTTAGGTACTTCATGATGTACATTGTCTTAAATGGAAGATGAAGAGAAGGTCGAGATTGAAGAGACAATGTCTGCTTCCACGTTTGTAGAGCCATCTTTTCCTTTACAAGAGAAAGTAAGTACTGAAGAAAGTGAAACTAAAACTCAAGTTAGATCAGGGTCCATTCCTCCACCTAGTAGGGGGCAGAGAATATATGAAAAAGATCCAACTTTGACAGGTTTTCGTTAACATCTTCATCACAGGTGAGATAATATTTTATTCTGTTACACAATGAACACTGAGAGTTTGTTTGAATGACTCAATGACCTGGGGTCTAAAAGGAATGGGAGCAAATTAATTGCTTTTTTTTTGTTGATATTTGTATGGATGCATTCTGGTTAGTTTTAATGGGCTTCTTCCTATTGTGTTTTTACGTTCTTTCCTCTCTTCTGTTTATCAGAAAGCAGTAATTTAAGTCTATCCTCCATCCTAGCTTGGACTTAATAAACATAAATATCTTACTTGCGAAGATGGTGCTTCTTGTTTTTTCTCCCTAATGTTATGTTGGATTGAATAAATCAACCTATGGCTCTATTTTTTCTTTTATACTATTGTTAAATAAATACATTTAGTTCATAATAATGTTTGAATTCAAGTCTCATATCCATAAGAGCTCTGAAGTTTCTTGACAATTTTTTATCACACAACAAAAACCATTTTTAACCCTTAAATCTATTGCAAATTCAGGAATCTTTGTAGGGGTTTTTCTAATTTAATTGTAAGTTTAATAAGTATATTCCCTCATGAAAGCATGCTATCATAGTTTCTAATATGACATACAATGAAGGAGTAAACTAAGTTTTTCAACAACTCCTTATTTTCCCTAGTTTTAACTCACACAAAAATCTAGCACACATTTCACTCACATGGATACAAAATTCTCGTGTACACTCCTTTTGTGTGTCTATATTTTTGTGTTCTTAAAGATTTATTATCCAAAATGTTTGACTCTAAGATAGATTTATGGTACAGACTTTTATAGTCTGATTATTTTATTCTTAGTAAACCTTTTTATTATTTTGCTTTGAATAAACCTTTATTCATTAACCGGTTATTTTCCTGTTTCTGTCACTTTCTTGATTTAATGTCTGAGGTTGGTGAAAGTCTTGTTTCAATTGCAGGTATGGACAATACAAAAAAATGCGTGAGGATATTGACAGGTATGAAGGTGATTTGGAGTTGTTTTCTCGTGGCTATGAAAAGTTAGGCTTCATGCACAGGTATCACACCTTTTGAATTTCTACTGGTTGATTTCCTTGATTATTCTATCTTTAGTATCTTTACGGGTTAAATATAAGATAGTGACTTTGTGTGTGATCACGGTGCAATGTGCTATTATGTGTATTACTCTTTTTTTGATGCAAATAAATAATTAATTATAAGATGAAATAAATATATGGAGGTAATACTCATGCTATGTAGAGAACACAAGATAGAAAATTCTTCATCAAGTATTTGCATCTTAACCTTATTTAAACTGTGGTGAAACTGGAGTTTGAATTAATATTTTCAAAGTTCATCAGCTGGCATTACTAATTACAATTCTGGCCATTGTAGCTTTGTTGCTTGGGCCATTGTCAACAGATATGTCTTACTTTTCCTGGAGTCTGCTTTGACTAAGCTCAAGCCAATAAATGCTGTTCCATGGGTTAAAAAAGTGACTGATTCTGAGCATAAGATAGAGAGGCCTGTGCTTGCATTCCTTTTGTGGTCATATAGGGATATCATCTGTGGCTTTGTTAATACTAATACTTTTATATTTTTGCAAATTTAGGAAATAGCATGTAGGTTTATTAAGTATTGATCAACAATGCAAGCTGGGGTGAAAATTTGTGCCAGCCTTAGAACCAGTTTATCTTTCTTCTTTTTGGTGGCAATTCTATGTGGTTTATTAGCTCATAGTTGTCTTCTACTTCATTTTCAGCTGTCATGTTCTCTTTGTGGGTATTTTTCTAGTTGTGCATATTTTTTTTCTGAAATTGAAATTGAATTGTAGTCAAAATTTTATGTGGTCCCTCTTTGTTCCAATCAAGTATTATCTACTTAAAAAGTAATTAAAAGATTAGAAGTTGTGGTTGCTGAATATTGTCCCTATTGGTTCTGCAGTGCCATAGGTATAACTTATAGAGAGTGGGCGTTGGGAGCTAAGGTTTGTTTGATTCTTTTACTCCAGGATTTAACTGTTTGATCTCATTACCTCTTGACGAGGCTAGTGTTATTTGGGCTAACAATTTTTCAATGTGATGATAATCCATACAGGTTTATGTTGTTATTATGATCCCCTAAATCTTTGTGCCTCTATTGTGAAAACAATTATTTCCCTATCATGATAATGCTCCTGTAATTTATGTTAAATTGCTTTTTATATTGATACGTAAAGATAGAAGAAGGAAGTCAAGCCTCTTCAATACTTTTTAATCTCTCATTTAAGAAAAAGAAAAGGCTCTTCAATACTCTTGTACTAAAAGTGGTAGATTATATGTATGCTGCTTGTGACCCTTTGGACTTGATCATCAAACATGGACAGTTTTTATTTATTCTATCTGCTCTTATCCCTTTCAAGTTTACTCCTTCTGGTGGTAATTACTGATAACTGGACCTTGCGAATGGTTTCAAATGTCAAACATGCCTTCATCACTAGCTTTTCCTGAAACTTTTGCACTTATTGGATTATTTTGAATAAATACTAGTAATAGACGTGTAAAATCTAGTGGTACTGTTTATTTTTTGTCTTATACAGTAATTACTTACTCTTTCAGTCAGCAGCTTTGATTGGAGACTTCAATAACTGGAATCCCAATGCAGATATCATGACCCGGGTATGTTATCTTTGCTTCTGTAAATCAGAGTTCTAGCTGCAAATTGGCTCTTCTTAATTGCATTGACATTGTGAGTTGTTCGAATTTTCATCCTAGACAGAAAAATTGAGCCAAACTTTGCTTTATATGAAGTCTTTCTTTTTTTGGGAAGAAACTATGTATTTTATGCAGTAGTCTAAGATAGAATAAATTGTTTTACTGGGGTTACTTTGTTAGATAGAGCTAAGTCTGTTACTTTGTTAGATTTATTTCAGAATTCTCACTGGAAAAGACGCTCTAGGTTACCTAAAAAAAGAAGAAAATTAAAAAAAAAAAAAAAAAAACCTTGTGTTACCGCTTTACATGATTGAGTTGGTAATCTTAAATTTGGTCTAGTGCTAATTACTTTAACTACTGCATTTTTTCTAAGAAATTCTCCCACGAATTTTATTCCTCTATGTTGCCTTCGTTGCATTTACATGATTTCTCTCTCTTTAACTAAAAATACCAAATTAATGGCCTTCGAAAACTGGATCATGTGAGATGTTTACTCAGACATTGAATTTAGCTTTGTGGCTATCTGCTGCACAAAAACTTCGAGCAGTTTTGCCTGTAGGTTTTTCATAGGACATTAGCACTCATTGACTTGCCACTGTAAATTAATCATCTTTTTTGAGCTGCTTTTCAAGTACTTGATTCTTTGAGTACATTCTCCAGTTTATGCTATCAATATTTTAGGAGATGCTGCTGTGTGAAAGTTATTCAAACTAAAGCAGTTTGCTTTGTGCCGCTAAGGTGGCATCAATGACTCCGGTTGTTATTGCTTTTAATTGTATTAAGAGCTGCAACTGGCTTTGAATGTGTTGAGTCATCTTGAGGACTGTATGTGAAGAACTTGGTTCAATTGCAGCAATTTAAAGTAACTTGGAATTTGGTTAAGAAAGAGTGATGGTGTTGTTAAATTGAGTGAGATTCCCATCATCATCCGCTATGCAGCTTTCTAACTGCCTGACCAGACATTACTAGGAACGTAATCATAACCATAAACACAACATATTATTGTTTAATTAATTTAATAGCAGGGTTCATATATAAGATTGGCTTGGGTGCCATTTAGATAACAGTTTAACACAAAAGATTAAGCTTATAGGTAAAGGTTGTTTTTACTGATTCATCTACAGTTGTTGGTGCTGTCCTTCTTGAGTCCTCAATGAAGATACTAGGGTCCAATATAGCTTGGGAGTTTTTGAATTAGAAATGAGGAGGAATCAATCTTTTTAGTTGCTAGATCTCCAGTGTTTGAGGGTTCTTTGCACTTCCCAATCGCTAAACATTCATCTAATTATTAATTAACCATAACTACAGATGACAACAATAAATACAACAATTTCTGCATACACAACATGCTATGATTTAATTAACACAATAAAAGTGTTTGAACACAGGAGCACTTGGTCAACATAGCTCTAATACTATGTTAGTTAACCACTTAACCTAAATACTTAAGTTAATAGTTAAAGGCGCAATGGAGTATTTCAGCTCAAATATAAATCAAGCTTAAATTCAGCTTAGACATTTGACTTGGCTTTATTTGCATATTCGACCTTGGTTCAATTCTGTCTGTTTGAGTTAGGGTACCGAGAATGAAACACCCGTAATTATGACAATATACTGTGGACAACTGGTTGATTGTTGCCTCATAATGATAGTTCATGGTTAGGAGAAAGCCAATAACTAGGTTATTATAATTTGATGATGGTGATGCCAGGCATCACTTGCAGTTATATTTTCTTCTTGTAAGTTCTTTTTTAATTTTTTCCTTACATTTGTAGGAATCATAATTGTTTCAATAACATATAAAATTCACCTTTGATCTGTGAACAGAATGAGTTTGGGATCTGGGAGATCTTTTTGCCTAACAATGCTGATGGTTCACCATCAATTCCCCATGGTTCTCATGTGAAGGTAACATTTTATTTGGCAAAAGTTTTAGTTTGGCTCTAAAATTGTTTTTATTGCTACACACGGGTTTCCGCTTTGGTTTTCCTTTTCCTCTTCTTTCCTCACAGCATACAAATGTGTTTCTCTTCCCACATAAGTGAAATTTTTATTTACTATTTTAGTTGCAGAAATAATTTCTCTAATATTGGTCTAGATTAATAAGAACTGTAGTTTAAGTTGCAGAATTGCTTTTATTAAGTTCTCCCAGTGATATCAGCTTTTGCAAAATGAGTTCATAGTCTGCACAAATATTTTCCATGATATCCCTTCTCCAGCAGAAAGTTTTTTGTGAAGTAACCATAATCTCAAAAGTATTAGCTAACAGGGAAAGGACCAACTATAATATTTAAACTTATAACAGTTCTCATATGTTCTGATATTGATGCTTGCTTCCATTTTTTTAATCAAACCTGTGAGTATAAGGGATAGATAGCTATGGTTTTGATATATTTTGATATTTCCTTCTAATTGTTACATGTACGTTTTAGGTAGGTACTCAGTATGGTTTAGTACGTAACTAACACATTGTTTTGTTCTATGGCTTGATGCATGTTCTCTTACCTTTTCGTATTCTTTTGGGTTCCTTTAATTGTGTCAATTATCCTGAACCTAGAATTCTGGTGGTTATGCTCTTAAAATTTACTTGGTTCTCATCTTTTAATTTGTAGATTCGAATGGAGGCACCATCTGACATTAAAGATTCCATACCTGCTTGGATCAAGTTCTCTGTACAAGCTCCAGCTGAAATCCTATACAATGGTATATACTATGATCCACCAGCAGAGTTATGGTTCTGCAATCTTTTATTTCTCTAGGTTTGCCATAACATTTTTGGGAAATTTATGATTTAGGCATGTCTAAGAATCTTTAGTATAAAAGCAAGAGTGAATTCAAATTCAGCAATAACATTAGGAAGGATTTACGTATAATTTTTAATTTTGAGTATGCTATATTACACGGAACTCTTACCATACCATAACATTGACACCTATGGAGATGCACTTTGTTACACTTAAGATTGTGTATCATCAGTGAATTTTCTATTTTTAGTATATGGGCTGCCATGTATTTTATTAGATGAACTAGTAGATGCTATTGTATAAAGTTCATTAAACACTCGATATGATGAACTGGAAGATGTAAGTCCATTTATATCTGCTACTCCTTATATTGTTAATGTTCAATCTTTTTTGTAGGAAAAGTATGAGTTTCAACATCCTCAACCTAAGAGGCCGAAATCACTTAGAATTTATGAGGCGCATGTTGGAATGAGTAGCACGGTGTGTATCTCCTTCATTTTCTTAACTATTACTCAATGCTTCTAGTGCTTGCTATATGTTAGCTTTAAGTCCACAATGTCAAAACTGCTGGATCTTGTTTTTTGATGTATCTTGAACGCTACAATATGTAGGATCGCATCTTAAAAAGCATGTTAAGCTTGTGTTAGAAGTTTACAAGTAAAATGGTTTTGTGGTGATCATGCACTGCATGATGGTGAGTTGGGCTGTGTAACACAACCAATCTAAATTAAGCTTGCATAAACTCGTAAGAGTAAGCATATATGACTGACATAAAGCATTCTTTGAGGAAGAGAAATGCAGGCCTTGCCTCCTATTTTATTGAAATCCAAGTTTGAAGAATTCTAGGTTCCAATCAACTTGAAGATATAGATGCCCTATTAGGTGGAAAGCAATTGACTATAAGCTAACAACATGAAAACCTTAACTATCATCTTACCCCTTTAAAAAAATAATAATAGTAATAATAATAATAATAATAATTCATAGAGCAAAAAGGAAAATACGATTTTTAAATGATTAAATTTTATAAACTGTAGTAGTGTTATACCTCTTTTGCATCCTTTCAGAAACTTTGACATTCTTTAACTTTGAAAAGATTTTTGTGAATGAGGTGCTTAGTGCAAGGTGTGGATAGTTGGGATACCTATAACAAGAATCACTGAGAATGATTTATTTGTCTTAGATCCTTTTGTTAAAGTGTCATTAAAATGATGATTAGCATTTGCAGGAATCACACAAGAGTAGATTGATACAATATAAACCTCTGGTAAAATGCCCGCCTGTAACCTAGCCGATAAAGTACATTACATAGTCCGTTTTAGGGATTGGCGACTTACCCTGCTCAGCTGACTTTGGCATTGGGACGCTCAAAATTGGTACTATCGTGTCGAGTGAATTTAATAATAGCGCTGTTGGCATTCCGGCCTTCCTTCTCCTTTCAGGACCTATTCGAAAGAGAATCCAGTACTTCTTCTTCTTGGTTGTGAATATCTGAAGAGGGCGAACCGCCCCGTGGATATCTTTCCTTCGGAACAAACAAATTTGAATTAGGCTCGATCAACTGGAATGTGTATTATCCATATAAGGGATCTTCCAATTGAGAAGATCCATCGACCTGAGACGAAGAGAAGGGTGTATCTATTTTATTTAGTTATTCAGTTAAACCAATGATTCCTTATTGGAGCAGATATAATGCATCAATCTAATTTCATTCATCAACTTTCTCTTTTAATTTGGAGTCAAATATTTACCATATGACCCTTCTAGTATCTGGCTCCTTTCACTGCATCAAATTTTCTAATTTGCTAATATGGCCGTAATATTTTGTTAAATTTTATTATGAGATTTAAATTATCAATGTAGGGAAATAGGGGCCACAACCTTCCTTAAATTCTTCATTTTTTGCTGTTCTGTTTTATGTTGTGGTGTTGTCAATGTTTCTTCCTTCTCACAATATTATCAACAATGAGATGCAGGAGCCCATGATTAACATGTACGCCAATTTTAGAGATGATGTGCTTCCACGCATCAAAAAACTTGGCTATAATGCTGTTCAGCTAATGGCTATCCAAGAGCATTCATATTATGCAAGCTTTGGGTACTTTCTTTTTTCAAATAAGCTTCAGCCATATATATATATATATATATATATATATATATATATATATATATTTGTTAAATTGTATTTAATCATGCTTTCATATGATATAGGTACCACATGACAAATTTTTTTGCACCCAGCAGCCGTTGTGGAACTCTTTATGAGCTCAAAGTCTTTGATTGATAAAGCTCATGAATTAGGCCTGCTTGTTCTCATGGATATTGTTCATAGGTAATAATTAAATTCAAAGAAAAAAATAGGGCCTTTTTCACTTAGAATTGTGATATAATTTCTTATTCTAGAAACAAGGGATATACAAAAAATTTAAGAAAAATGTTTTTGGTTAAAATGTTCTAACAACCAATTTCTGTATATATATATATATATATGAAAAGTATTTTTGTAAAATCTAAAAAATAAAAATAAAAAACATTATCTTTGCTTTCCATAATTTTTTAATGTATATGTGAAACAAACTATTGGATATAAAAGTATGACTCAAATTGTTGGATTGTATCTAAATTTTTTTAACTTAATCTTCAGATCATGTCGATACCATCCTTTGTTATGAGAACCATAAGTTACCTTATTACACTAATTCATTTTTGTATTGCTGTTTGTTCTTTGAATTGAACTCATACAATATATGTGGTGCTTGTCTGTTATTCTTCCAAGCTTTATTTCTTTGTTTAGTAGTGCAATAGATGCTTAAGTGCCATAAAACTTTGGTCTTGGTTAGTCGCAAATGTTTGTGGACCTTGGATGGCCTACAAACTAGAATAGTATTTAAAATGCCACTTATCATTTATCGTAATTGGAGACTTTATAGTTCTTGAGGATAGGACTCATGAATCTATATTCATTGTCATGTAAGGCATGTAAGTTAATTCCCTCATTAAAATGGATTTCCAATAAACAAAACATAGGCAAGGTAAGACTTTATTAAGATAAATTTTAGAAGTGTTGAAATGGCTTATAAGATCAATGAAAGTTGTCTCGTTTTTGTCTAGATATAAGTTCAAAACAAAATCCATATATTATCAGGGCGCTCTTTATGCCAATCAGTAATGGGGCTTGCTTGTTTTTCCATCTACAGTTTGAATATATCTTTACAGATGTACTTAAGATACTTTTGTTTGTTTCTTACTTTATTAACACTTTTAAAGACATTTTATCTGAATGGAGCAAGAGGTCATTTTTATGATTTTATCTAAACCAAATCACACTACCTATGACTACCATGACGCACACTTAACCACCAGAAGCATTACCACCACAATAACACCACGCAACCACCTGCCTTATCATCATCACCAGCCCACCAATATGATATCACCCACCACCACTATCATTATTCTAGTTGTTTTTAACATGTCTTAAATACAAACACCAATAATATTTATAAGTTTGTGAGAAACTATGGATCCCAAAATTTTGAGGGCCGTAATGATAGTATTTAAACTCTTAAGAGAAGTCAACAGTCATTCTTACAATTTTGATTTTCATATCTGATGAAGTGGCTTGTGAAAGATACCCAAACTGCTTATGGTTTTGTCTGGTCATTCCCCATATCTTGATGCATCAATTTGTAAGTTCATTATATGTATTACTTCTTAACCATTCAACCTATTATTTTTCTAAACTCTAATGAGATAAAATTCAGTTGTTTGATACAATTGCAAACTTGTTTAGAAATTTTCCTGTTCAGGTGTTTTTAGCATAAATTACAGGTTCCCTTGAATCATTTTGTGATATTATGTGATTTGTTTGCTTGTTATCTTGTTTCATTCTTATATTTGACTGCTAATGTTCATTGAATGCATCCATGCTTCTAACAATGTTTTGGATGTGCTGAACATGTTTGATGGAACTGATAGTCATTATTTCCATTCTGGATCAAGAGGTTATCATTGGATGTGGGATTCTCGCCTTTTCAACTATGGAAGCTGGAAGTATGTGCTTTTTGTAAATATATCACACCGGTGAAGCTTTCCTTGTTTTTCTACTGCATGCTACAGTTAGTTGGAATTAATTCTCTCCTTCTTATATAGGTATTAAGGTTTCTTCTTTCAAATGCAAGATGGTGGTTGGAAGAATATAAGTTTGATGGTTTCAGGTTTGATGGTGTAACTTCAATGATGTATACTCACCATGGATGGCAGGTATTATTTTAGTGCTTCTAGAAATTAATCCTAGCCTTTCTGATGAGGTGTAATGACTTGCTTACGTTTTCAGAATTTAATTGTCGAGGTTGTGAATTTGTGCCCAATGAGAGGAATGGAATCAAATAATACTCAGTTTCTGCAATTAATTTAAGGAAACCATATCCTGACATGCCATATTGGTATATAAGTTTGTATTGAACTTTTAATCTTAATAATTGTCAAACAAACATTTAGCATCTTAAGCTGTTAAGCTGTTTGCTAATGGTTTAGCAATAATTTCAACGTCCTTGACTTGGCCTTACATGCCCAGAGTTGTGGGTCTTATCGGTGGCTGGATAGTTTTGGTGTTTTACAGTTGGAACAATGATGTCCTGTTCTTATACTATGTTTATCCAACTGTTCCACATCCTAAGGAAGATGTTAAATAGCAGTGTAATGAATCTATGCTGGTATATTGAGCAAGAGTTGAGTTCATCTTTATACTTTCTTTTCCCAAGCTGAAAGTAGTTGTTTCTTCCTCCAATCAGACACCACATATACTGTCAATTCTTTTCTGTCATTTGAAAAGATCTATTCTTACATTTTATTCTAAAAATAGCATAAAAACTTCTCGCACATTATTATTAGAGATGGTGAAAGTACTACTGCATCATATCTACATGAGGCTTGAATTGCAACAGCTTGTATTTTTAAAAACTACATTATTTGGCTTTCTGCCATTACAATGGCTCGTTGATTTGTTTGGTGTTGCAGATGACATTTACTGGAAATTACAATGAGTACTTTGGATTTGCAACTGATGTAGATGCTGTTGTTTATCTGATGCTGGTCAATGATTTGATTCATGGATTCCTCCCTAAGGCTGTTACCATTGGAGAAGATGTATGTTATACAGTTCCCTTTAATTCTAGGACTTTATTTCTTCTTCGGAGAATGGATTCCAATTTAATAAGATTTTATTTCTTATTCAGGATAAGTCAATGAAAATGATTTTCTCATCATATGAAAATAGTGTTCTTAGAAAAGGTTGCATGCATGATATGTATTCGTTGAATATGTGCGTTTGCCTATGTTCCCTACATCACCAATATTCTGTTTGGACGATTAGTGAGTTTCTTGAGTTATACTTTGCATATAAAGAAAAATGTGAAAACTCCATTCACTAAAAACTGCAATTCTGATTATTAGAAATTAGTACAGTTTATCTCCATAAATTAATTGACGGTTAGAATTATTTCTCAAGATATGCTATAAAACTCTGTATTTTGGGCCTACAGTAAAACGTTATATCACTTCCTGCTTTATATGATTGAAAGGGTTTGTTGTCTAACAATTGATCTATTCATTCTTTTGATAAGAAACTTTGAAAATCTTACTCTTGGTTTTGTTGTTCTAGTTTTGAACAATGTCTGTGCGCATGCCACATTTTGTATGGATCATTCGGTTATCTAGGGTTGGTCTTTCTTTTTTGTGAACAGCTTGTTCACTTCTAGTAAATCTCCTTGTCTTTCTCATCCTATTTTGAAGGTGGCTAAACCCTTTTATTATTAATTATGTATAATTCGAATTTTTGTATCGCATTTGTCAGAATCCATATTAGTGGAAAATCCTTTTTGGAATGTTTTACAAGAGTGTGATAGAAAATATTCACTTTACACAAAGAATCCATATAATAATCAGGACCTGAAGATTGAGCAAACTAGAGTGCCAGTATATAGAAAAAGTAAAGGTCAAGCTATTGTGACAAAATTTTTAACTCAAATTTATGCTACAAATTCTTAATCAACGGAGACATTGGTGAAGAAGATGAAATGGCAGACTTTATCGTAGATGAAGAAGAAGTTGATGAGCATGGAGCTCTTGTGAGGTATATAATGTGGCATGAAAGTGTAGAGTTGTTTTTTGTGTAAAAATTTCTATTGAATAATTAACTTATTGTGTAGACGGAAGAAGTTGAAGAAAAAGAAATCTAGGCAGGCTCCAGGAGTTTCATCATCAGCTTCGCAGGAAGCGCATGAAATATTTGGTGATGTTGATAAACTTTTGCAACTTCGCAAACAAGGGTTAGATTCTAATGAATGGAGAGAAAGGAAACTTGAAGATGAATTTGAACCAATTATTCTCTCCGAAAAGTATGACAGAGAAGGATGACCAGATTCGGATGACTGATATTCCAGAAAGAATGCAGGTTTTGTGTCCTGCTTCCAGAATGTAAGAATGCTACTCTTGCAAAATAAGTATCTGAACTTTGCCCTAGGGATGTGATTCTTGAATGTAAGAATGCTACTCTTGCAAAATAAGTATCTGAACTTTGCCCTAGGGATGTGATTCTTGCTTTATCAACACCAGAAAAATGGTGAAATGATGTCCTAAATGATATAAGTACACAAATAACTTTCCACATCACTTGAGATAAATTTGGATACTGACTTTCTAAGTGTAGATTGCTCTTGAAAAATTTCTCAGCAGTTACCCTGAGTGTCATGATATAAGCAATAGTTATGTTACTTATTATTATCCTTTTCTGTAGATTTCTGAGGAAAGCATAGGTAGTCCTCCGACAGATGAAATTAGTATTTTAGACGATACCGGTTGGATATATAATCAGCTTCTCAGTGGTACAGTGCCTTTGTTTGGTCATAGAGGTGCCGGGTCACCTAAAGAGGGGTAGGATTTGTCTATAAACAGGGATGACATCTTGAGATTTTTGGACCTATTGCATGTGCAGAAGTTAGATGTAAGTATTTTCTGATTAATGTTGGTGACCTTCCACCCTTTGATCTTTCTTCATCTTATCATGCTGTTATTTCTTCTTGCTTTCAGATTCCCTTTATGGCTATGTATCAGAGGATTTCCTTTATAGCTATGTATTGGAGGGAAGAGTGCTTGAGCCTATTAAAGGATCCTGAGGAACAAGAAGTTGACGATGATAACAAGGATGATTTTGAGAGACCACCTAAATTGAAATGGCACAAGGTCAATGAGCTTGTCATGAAGTGATTGAATTAGCTACTTAATTATGTAGGAAAAAATCTATTTATTAAGAAAAACATAACCTTAGAGAATAATGGCTTATTTATTGTTTTTTAGGGACTTTGGGCAATTCAAGATTTGGACAGAAAGTGGTTGCTTCTACAGAAGCGAAAGAGTGCTCTTGAATCGGACTACAAGAAGCAGTAGCGGATCCAGAAATTTCTTTTAGGGTGGACCAAAATAAAAATTTATTATACATTACTATTTTTGTCCATTAATATTTTTTTTAGGGTGGGCCAAAATATATAAATTTACATATTAATATTAAAAAAACAAATTTGAGGGTGGGCCAGTGGCTGGATCCGCCACTGACAAGAAGCATTTTGAAGATGAATCTTGACGGATATATGGTGAAACAAGACTAGCTTTAAATGAGCAACTTTTTGATTCAATTTCCAAGTCACTCAAGGCTGCAGAATCAGAGAGAGAGGCTGATGATGTTGACTCAAAGTTTAACTTTGCATTTTCCTTTGGGTGAAGTTGGTGTGGATGAAGGTCAATATAAGAGGCCCAAGAGGAAATCACAATATAGTATCTGCAGTTAGGCAGGTCTATGGGAGGTTGCGAGCAAGTTTGGTTACAGCTCTGAGCAACTTGGTGTGCAGTTATACTTGGAAAAGATGGCAAGTTTGCTTCATTTCTGATTGTTGTTGTGTTACAAACAGAGAACTGATTGTAATATTTTTCATATTGTATTGACAAATTATACATCAATATATATAGGAAATTAAAGAATTAATCTAGGAAATAAATATTCTAACTTCCTATTTTACAGATTTGTTCCTAATATGTATTGATTACAATCCTAATATCCTATTATAGATTTATACACTTAATCATGCAATATCTGTAAGATTTTGCATGATTATCTACAACATTCCCCCTCAAGATGGAGCACAGATGTTAATCATGCCCAGCTTGTTACAAATATAATCAATCCGAACCCCATTCAAAGCTTTAGTGAAAACATCTCCTAGTTGCTCTCCAGTCTTCACATATCCTGTAGAAATTAAACCTTGCTGTGTTTTCTCACGAATGAAATGACAGTCAATTTCAATGTGCTTAGTTTGTTATTTGAATGTGCTTAGTTCGTTCATGAAATATGGGATTAGAAGCAATATGAAGAGCGGCTTGGTTATCACACTACAATTTTGCTGGCAAAGAGGCCATAAGACCAACTTCAGTCAAAAAGCGATATATCCATATTACTTCACACACGATCGGGTCAGAGCCCTATATTCGATTCCCGCACTAGATCGGGACACAACAGTTTGCTTCTTACTTTTCCATGAGACCAAATTTCCACCAATAAAAACACAGTAGCCCGTAGTGGATCTCCTATCTATCTTGGAACCCGCCCAATCTGCATTAGAGAAGCACTTAATATTATTATGTCCATGATTTCCGTACAAAATACCACGTCCTGGAGCTCCTTTTAGATAACACAGAATCTGTTCTAACGCTGCCCAATGGTCAACAGTAGGAGAAGACATGAATTGACTTACTGCACTGACATAGTACGCAATATCAGGACGAGTGACTGTTAGATAGTTCAACTTTCCAACCAGTCTTCTATACCTCTCAGGATCTTTAAATAGTTCACCATCTTTGGTAAGTTGCGAATTAGGAAATATTGGCATACTACATGGCTTAGCACTCAATTTTCTTGTCTCAGTTAATAAGTCGAGTACATAGTTCCTTTAAGAGAGAAAGATGCCTTTCTTGCTCCTTGTTACCTCAACCCCTAAGAAATACTTCAACATTCCTAAATCTTTTGTATGAAACTGAGTGTGAAGAAATGACTTAAGTAATGAAATCCCTGTAGTGTCACTCCTAGTGATGATAATGTCATCAACATATACTACAAGAAGAATAATGCCAACTACCGATTGTTTGTAAAAGCCTGAGTGATCAGACTTGCTCTTTGTCATTCCGAACTTTGCAACTACCTCACTGAACTTTCCAAACCAAGCACGTGGACTCTGTTTCAAACCATACAACGATTTGCGAAGATGATAAACTTTCCCATACTCCCCTTGAGCAACAAATCCAGGTGGTTGCTCCATATAAACTTCTTCCTGAAGGTCACCATGTAAAAATGCATTTTTGATATCCAACTGATGTAATGGCCAAGAATGAGTAACTGCCATAGTGATAAATAAGCGAACAGAAGTCAATTTAGCCATAGGGGAAAAAGTGTTAGAATAATCCACTCCATAAGTTTGAGCATAACCTTTAGCTACAAGACGAGCTTTAAGCCTAGCCACTGACCCATCAGGATTTACTTTAACAGCAAACACCCATTTACATCCAATAGGCTTCTTTCCAGTAGGTAAGTCAACCAAGTTCCAAGTACCATTAACATCTAAAGCATTCATCTCTTCTATCATAACATCACGCCAACTAGGATGAGATAAGGCTTCATGAACAGTTGCAAGAAGGGAGACAGAGTCTAGTGATGCCACAAAAGAACAAGAAGAAGATGATAGGTGAAGAGATAGGATAAGTACACTGACGTTTACCTTTCCGAAGAGCAATAGGAAGATCAAGATCACGCAAGATTGGATCCAACGACGAAGAGTCTTGGGTAGGACATGAAGTCTGAGGGTCTTCTTGACGAGGAACACAGATATCGGGATCACTGGAGACTGGGTCTAACGACAAAGGGACTGGTACATGAGGTTCTTGTCGACGAGAATAGACAATGCGAAATGGAGGTAGTAGACGGACATGTGGTGGTGCTGGAGGAGGAACAGTAGGTGGGGAAGCCTCAGGTGTGGGAGTAGTCGGTAAGGATGTGGCAGTATAGATTAATAAGTCATCGTCCTCCCCCTGACGTGTATAGGTAGACGAAGTAGGAAAAAAATGGGTGTTTTCTAAGAAAGTAACATCAGGTGACACCAGATATCTATTAAGACTAGGACAATAACATCGATATCCCTTCTGAAGGCGAGAGTAAACTAGAAAAACACATTTAAGAGATTTGGGATCTAACTTGGTTACCTGGGGTCGAACATCACGAACAAAACAAGTATTACCAAATATCTTTGGGGCAATAGGAAACAAAGGCTTAGACGGGAAGAGAACACTGTAAGGAGTAGAACCATTCAGAATAAAGAAAGACATGTTGTTAATTAGAAAACAGGCCGTGGAAACTGCATCAGCCCAAAACTGTTTAGGAACTTGCATTTGAAATAATAGGGCTCGAGCGGTTTCAAGAAGGTGCCAATTTTTCCTCTCGGCTACTCCATTTTGGGACGATGTGTCAACACAAGAGGATTGATGAAGAATGCCATGCTGGCTCATATAAGACTAAAAAGAACTCGAAAAATATTCTTTGGCATTATCGCTTCTTAATGTCTGGACAAAAGTATTAAATTGAGTTTTAACTTTAGCATAAAAGGCATAAAAATGAGAAAACAATTCAGAACGATTTTTCATTAAATAAAGCCAAGTTACACGAGAGTTGTCACTAACAAAGGTAACAAAATATTTAAATCCAGGTTTAGACATAATAGAACACGGACCCTAAACATCTGAATGAACTAATTCAAAAGGGATACTAGCCTGTTTATTGACTCTTGGACTTGAAGAAATATGGTGGTGTTTGGTAAATTGACATGACTCACAATCTAACAAAGATAATTATTAAACTAAGGACATAGTTTCTTTAACAATGGTAAAGAAAGATGTCCTAACCGACAATGCGCCTTAAAAGGGGTCAAAATACTGGAACATGCAATGGTTCTGGGCACTTGTGTGTCAAGGATGTAAAACCCTCCAGATTCATGTCCTTTACCAATAATCGCCTCGTCGTAAGATCCTGAAACAGGCAATGATCAGGGAAAAATGAGATGCAACATTTAAGAGCACGAGTGAGTTTACTCACGAAATTAAATTAAAAGTGAACTGTGGTAGACTCAATACAGAGGATAGGGAAATTAACGGAGTAGGGTTAACAGACCTAGACCCAAGAACACAAGAAGTTGACCCATCAGCTAAAGTAATATTAGATGAGGAATTATGTGGCTGATATGATGAAAATAGACTAGGATTACCTGTCATATGATCTGTGGCACCAGAATTAATGACCCATTTGGAGGATGAGGAAATAAGACATGTATTTGGTTTACCTGACTCGGTGAGAGCTGTGATGGAAGTAGATGAGGACTTCAATGATTCTTAATACTGAGAAAACTTGGTAAACTTATTAGCTGAAATCATAACCTTCTTCTCAAAAATATCAGTAGCGGCAACATGAGCTGACTGAGGTTTTTGGGCCTTATTTTGCAACTTTCTGCATGTGCGCTTTGTATGACCGGGTTCATGACAATAGTAGCACACAATCCCTCTTGACTCCTGACTCCGATTCTCACGATAATTCGAACCCCCTCATCTATTATTGCTCTTGTTATATGAATGCCCGGTGTCATGATTCTAACTTACAAGAGCACTACTCGATTGAACAGATGGAGTGCTTTCTGTACGAAGAACCCTAGTAAATATGTCTTGGAGGGAGGTGATCTCAAAACTAGCAAGAACCTGAGATTTAGCAGATTCAAACTCAGAAGGGAGTCCAGCTAGGAAACTCATAATTGCCATTTTCTCTCGTTGAGCTTGTTGAACTTTCACATCAGCACTCACCGGTAGAAGAATGTTAAGTTCTTCATATATCCTTTTAAAATCCATAAAATAGGCCGTAAGAGACCTATCTTGTTTCTCAGCTCAATAAAAAGCTTTGCATACATAAAAAATACAGGAAACATTACCTTTCCCAGAATACAAAAAATGTAGATAGTCCATCAATTCCTTCACATATTCACAATGATTAATTAAACCAAGTACCTCACTGCTGATGGAGTTCCGTATCTGCAAGAACAACCGGGCATCTTCTCTCAACCATGTTTGCTTTGAATTGTCTTTAGACGAATCTTTGGTGAGATGATCATCTTTACCAATGCTTCGCAAATAAAGACGAATTGTCTTACTCCAATCAAAATAGTTATCAGACCTATTAAGCTTATGTTCTGTAATTTTTGACATTACAAGAACCATATCAATTATAGACTTATCAGTCATGGTAAGAAGACGAAAATAACCAACAAAAACTCTTCAAAGAACGAACTCTATACCAACAGAAACCAACAAAACTGATACCAACAGAAACCAACAAAATTGTTCTGACCTGGTTGAGATACTGAGGAACTAATCACACAGAATTGCCGGAAATAACAAGACGAAGCGAGGAAGGGTGATCGAAATTCAGGGAATGGTCGATCGGCAGAAGAGGCTTCTTCCTAAGCAGGCGGTGAGAAAAAAAGGGTCATTCTCCAGGGTGACTCACAAATAATGCTCACTTGGGCAGAGAAGAAAAAAAAAAATGAATTGAAAAAAAACAACCTAGAATTGCTCTGATACCATGTTACAAACAGAGAACTGATTGTAATATTTTTCATATTGTATTGACAAATTATACATCAATTTTAGAGGTGGAACAAATGGGCCGGGTTAGGCGGGTCAACCCTAACCCGGCCCACAATGAAGAGGGTTGAACGCGGTAGCAACCCCCGGGCAGGTCGGGTTGCAAAATGGCAACCCGTCGACCCGGCGGGTTGCTGTTTTGTCTCTTCTAAGAGAGACTGCCAACCAGCCGGGTTGGCCCAAAAAAAAAAAAAAAATTTAATTTGTTTTTTCAAATTACCTCTTTACCCTTGAAATATAGCCGTTGGAGGGATATTTTTCGTCATTTTCCTTTCCCATTTTTTTCTATAAATTGGCCTTAAACTCTCACATTTTTCTCACAACTCAAATTCTCTCATTCTTTCATATTCTCTAATCTCTTAATTATTCATTTATTCTCTTAATCTCTTTATTATCAATTTGCTCGTATTTTATTTTTTATTAGTTTTTGCAATTTTTAATTCATATTTCCAATTTTCCAAATTCCAAATTCCAATTTCCATATTCTAATTCTCTTTCTTTAATTTTTATTTCTTTTACATCAATTTTTTTTTTCAACTACAATGGATATATATTTCTCTCCCATCAATTACAATGATAAAGGAAACTACTATCCTAGTCTTAGTCCCGCTGATTTTACTAACATAAATGTAGGAGGAGATTCAAATAGTCCCGCTTTCCTATTCTCAGAATCCGATACACCTCAAAATATGCCCCCGATTCCAACAGCTCCCGGTGGTTCTAGAAGTCGTCCTCGTAATCGTCGTGCTCGTCCAACTTCATCTCAAGCTGAGGCAGGATCATCAACTGCCGTCGAAACCGAAGACAGACACACATCAGACGTTTGGGCGCATTTCGACAAGTTTTACGAGACAGAAAATAACGTTCAAGTCAAGAAAGCGAGATGCAAATACTGTGAAAATATTTATAAAACTGATTCAGGTAATGGTACTAGTACTTTAAAAAGGCATGCTAATAAACATATTAATCAACATGGAAATAGAGAAAGCAATCAAACTCAAATAACTAATATGAGTACTACTTGGCGTTATAATTCTAATGTATATAGGAAACAGTTAGCTTTATATATTGTTGCAACTGATCAACCTATTAATATGGCTGAAGATAAATATTTTGAAAGATTTGTTCAAAATTCATTTTTTTTCAGGATTTAAAAGTTATTCTAAAGCTGCAACTAGAAATGATTTAATAAAATTGTTTAGAAAAATGAAATTAGAATTAAAAAATAAAATACATATTTGTCATGTTAGTGTGGCTCTAACTGCCGATATTTGGAGTGGTTGAGCTAAACAAGATTATATTTGTGTGACTAGACATTATTTTGATAATGAATGTAAATTAAATAAATCTTTATTAGAATTTAGATTAATAGATGTTGATCATAGTGGTGAACAAATTTATAATAAAATTGTTGAAGTTTTAGAAGATTATGATATTGTTAGTAAAGTGATAAGTTTAACTTTAGATAATGCAAGTTCTTATAGTAAAGCTATAGATTATTTTCAAAGTAATTATCCTTTATATAACAATTTGAAGTTTTTTCACCAATGTTGTGCATGCCGTATTATTAATTTAATTGTGAAAAATGGTATGAAAACAATTAAAGAAAATATTAATAGAATTAGAGATTGTTTAGCTTGGATTACTAGTAGTAATAAAAGAAATGCTGAATTTCAAGACGCTTGTATAAAATCAAATATGTCTCATAGAATTTTTGCATCAGACATGCCTGTTAGATGGAATAGTACTTATTTAATGCTTGATTCATGTTTACCTTATGCTAATATAATTAGTTATTTTGTAGCAAATAATAGAGGTCCTCATTATTTGGTAGAAAATAATTGGCAAATAGCTAAAGTATTTCATTCTTTTCTTAAAATTTTTTACCAATCCACTTTACAACTTTCTGGTGTGTATTATCCTACTAATCCATTGGTAATACATACAATTATAAAAATTTTCGAGTTATTTATAAAAAACAAAGACAATGAAATTTTAAATGCACCAATAAAGGCAATGAAATTTTTTTTTTTTTAAATATTAGGAACCCATTCCTTTTTTTATTGTTTAGGTGCTATATATGATCCTAGAATTAAATTAGCAGGTTTAGAAAATGGTTTTGACAATTTATGTGAAAATTTACAAACCGAAGTATATGCCAATCAAATAGGAGAGGTAAAAAATAGACTTTTCGAAGTATATTTCCAATATGAAAACAGGTATGGGAACCCGCAAAGAGGCGAAACATCCAGGGAAGCTGCATCAGAAGAAACAAATAAAGACTTCTACTCTTGGGGTGCACTAAATAGGCCGAAGAAGACCCGAATCCGAAGCATAGCCTCCTCTTTAGAAGCTCCACCAACAACAACAACTAATGTATTGTCTTCCATGCAGTTGCAGAGTAATGAACTTCAACAATATTTGGCAAACCGTGAAATGTTACCAGTAGATCCACAACAGAGAGCCAACATTGATCTCTTAGACTATTGGAGAGCTAGAAAATGTATTTTTCCGGTATTATCAAGACTTGCCTTGGATGTTTTCACTGTTCCTGTCTCAAATGTCTCATCCAAACAAACATTTAGTGCAAGTGGAAGAATTTTAAATGAAAGGAGGACTAAACTTTCACAAAAAATGATTGAAGTCCTCACATGTCTTCGAGATTGGGAACGGTCGCGCCATCAAGGTCAATACGAGGTTGTCGACGATACTTTAATAGAATCATTTCAATTTTGTAATATAGATGATACGGATGAGGGAGGTCCTAATGAACCCCAAAATTAGTTGTTTTGTAAATTGTAACTTGTAAATTAATTGTCAATTATTGCACTCTTTTTTCCTTACCAAGTTTTTGTCCCATTGGATTTTTCTTGGTGAGGTTTTTAACGAAGTAATAATTATTGTAATTTCTTATTTTATTTTTTAATAAATGAATAAATTTAATTTTTCTTATATTACAATTTTAATGTATTAAAATTGAATTAATATTTGGAATGTTAACAAAAAAAAATTTAATTTAATTTAATTATTAATATTTGAAAAGAAGTTAACACTTAACTAAAAACAATTACATTTATTCATTTATAAATTGTTAATTATTCATTTGAAAAGTTAATTAAACATTTAAACTTAAACAAAATAAAATAAAAAAAATAAAAAAGAGGGTTAACCCGGCCCAACCCGCGGTCTAACCTGACGGGTTAGGGTTGGCGATCCGGGTTGGGCCAGCCAATTCCCCAACATTGGCGGGTCTAACCCGGCCTGCCAATGTTGCCGGGCAGGTCTCCCGCCACTTTGTGCAACCCGCCGCGGGTCAGGTCGGGTCGGGCGGGCGGGCGGGCTGCTTTTCCACCTTCTAATTAATATATATATAGGAAAATAAAGAACTAATCTAGGAAATAAATAATCTAATCTAAGAAATAAATATTCTAACTTCCTATTTTACAGATTGGTTCATAATATGTATTGATTACAATCCTAATATCCTATTATAGATTTATACATTTAATCATGCAATATCTGTAAGATTTTGCATGATTAGTTGCATTGTTATGGATGAGGTTACTTCCCTAGTTTGTGCATGTTTTTTTCTTACACTAATCTCTTTGTTCAATAGACATCAAGAAATATTGAACAAAATCAGTTTGATTAATTCTTGATTTTGGTTTTGATTTTTAATTACGTGTGTTTTCAAAATTATGCCTATGCTCTCTTGCTTGCTTTCTTTTTCAGTCAATTCCACTCTTTCTCTACTTTATTTGTTATGTTTTATATAATCGTTTCATTTATATTTCTTGTTTAATTCACCCCTCTGAGGCTCTGATTGTGATTTGAATTTTGCATTGATTAAGAAATACGAAAATTAATTATTTTGTTTTTCTCGTTGGGAATTTGGGATTATGTGATGGGTTTATTAATCTTTCTCAAATGTTTGGTTCAGCTCATTCATGGATGTTACGTTTTAAAATTCTGTCCAAATGTTTGATATGTTGTCAATTCAATTTATATTTTTGTTCAGATCATGTTGTGGGTTCCATAGAACTGAACTACTTCATAGACTTCCTAGATATTCCATTCTGCATCCATTTTAATTTTCTAAATTTCATATATTCTGCATAAATTTTCTATTTCAGTTTGTTAATTATACTTTTTCCTCTCCCGGGTTTTCCTCTCTCGGGCAAAATTCTGTGTATTATATATTCAAATGAATAAAACATAAACTTGTTTATTGACATTATCCTTTTATCATCGTGTTTTTTTTATCCGAGATGTAAAATTACAAGAAATAGAAATTTGGGTTGTGCAAAATGTTTTGTTATTGGGGGAATAACAGCGTTAACTATATGAGATTTTGGTGGGTAGGTTAGTCATTAAGACAATACCAAGATTGCCTTTCTTTTTGGTATTTTTCCATTAATCTGTGTTTCCCTAATATGTTTCCAGGGAGCATTGCCCAGATCCTTCCACTTTCAGCAACTCTGTTAATTATGGGGCTTGTGCTTTAGCTTCTCTATGTACATTTTCGATAAGCTGGAGCTATGTAACGTTAATGAAATATGCAATTAATGGAACCAGGATGACTTTTTTAGTCCTTAAGTTTGGGCACTGTTTTGTGTTGCTAAAGGTAATTGTCAACTAAACTTTGTCACTTGAAAAGTTTTGGGAAGTGAGTAAAGAGAAAACCCATGATAATTTTCTTCTGTGGCTGGAGCATTATCTTTATTTTTTTTCCAGTAACACTACTTAATCACATTGTTTGCTTATTTTGCTGATTCAGTTTTCATGAATGATTTATGATACATCTTTTTTATGGATATCAATTGATGGACTTCTCTTCCTCAATAGTGAGATCCAATATCAAAGCTATCATAGTCTATACGAGGATTAAATTATTATAAATGTGTCATCTATGTCATAGTATTTTGCTTCGATTGAAAAATAGACATGTTTTAAAAACAATTTGTTTACTATTGTCGTGTATGGTTGTATATTTGCTTATGCAAATATTTTGATGTTAACTGTCATGCATATCTTCGGTGCATTTCCATTTGATTTTCACAGTATTTAATGCTTCTTAAGTTTGTTTTTCTTTATCCTTATATATTTTTTTTTGTTCTAATTTAGTTTCTTTGTTTTCTAGCTTTTTTTAATCTTACAAAAATGCTTTTTAGATTCTTTTATTGGTAATCATCCTCAATTGCACTGTCTTGTTTGTCTCGTGCCTGTCTAAAGCAATGATCAGGGTAAACCCATGCGCTCCTATAAACAACCATTAGAAACAAGTATGAGAATAAATCTGGAGTATGTTCCACAGACTTGTTGCATTGATAGACGTTCAATTTTTTACTTGTCATTGTAATTTCTAGATAGGATGGATATCTGTTGGAAGATTATTTATTATTACTTTTTTTTAGTAATAAAAATCAATTGGTATTTTGTACTGCAGTCAAGCTGAATGCTAATTGGATGGTTGTTGGAACACTTTTTGGGTTTGATCAGTTTATGAATCCATTGGTTGACAAACATAGTGGAGGTGAATGGTAATGAGAAAACTGATATAGGGATGGTGGTGAATCTCTGTCTTTTCCTACTGTTAGCAGATAATCAATTTCCAATTGAGTAATGACATTGCAACAATCTTTTCTAATTATTTTTTGTGTATAACCTCTGAGTTAAATCAGATGTCACCTAGGCCATTCTGTGAGTTTAAAGCCTTTTATTCAATTTTGAGTCATGATACTTTTCATCTATGGAAATGGTTTGCGTTAATGATTTTCCTTCTTTTTTCTGCACTAGTTTTGTGTATGCTAAGTGATAGATGATTGGGTGTTGAAGATGGCTAAATTCACACCCAAACTTAAAAGTTCTTAAATATGTGGGTGAGAAAGAACACCAGTGCAGTTTACACAAAGCAATGAATGAGCAAGTAAAACAGAAGTTCACATCATCTGATGGAATTATATGTTAAGTGAATTTTTTATATGATGTTACAGATTAAATTTTTAATGGATGGAATTATATGTTAACTTAAGTGAATTATGGAAATTTTTTCTCTTTGTTGGTTCCCCTAATATCTTATGGTTTGCCCATTTCATTTGAGATATAAATGTAAATGTTTCCCCTAATATCTTATGTCTGTTTTAATTGTTTATTGTAAGTGAAATTCTTTTGCATGTATCATCATTGCCTTTTGATATACTTTTGATAACATATGACGTACCCTGATGGATCAGGACTTTCTATCTCAAACACCTTGGTGCTATGCCGTAATCGATGAAGCCCAGAGACTTAAAAACCCTTCTAGTGTAAGTTTGAGATTAACATATTTAGTAATATATATTTCTGTGGTAGCAATTGTTTGCTGATAAAATTTATTTTACTTTTAACAAATATAAGAGATGCTATTGTCAATCATCATATATAAGAAATATAAAATGAATGTAATAGTAGTAAGACAGTTGCATGTTCGTAAATTCTTAATCTGTTCACTCTATTCTTCTCCTTTCTTTTCTCAACTTTGCGGGGTGATTATTAGTGTGAATTTTGAGTAAATTTCTTTTAGTTGTCTAAAATAAGACTAGATCAGAGTAGGTGAAAATTAATATTTTATTGCAAAAAATTTTCTCGATTTTCCTATGATTTTTTTCATTTGAAAGACTTCAATAATTGAACCACAACAGGTTGTATATAAAGTCCCCAAAGAGTGATTTGCCATGCCCAGAAGATTGTTGATGAGTGGCACACCTATCCAAAATATTTTTTTCAAACTTTGGGATTTGATGCAGTTTTGTCTGCCTTCAGCGTTTGGGAAAGTAAAAGAGCTCCTTTCTACTTTTAATGAAGCAGGACATTGTTTAACAGGTTATTTTCTTTTTTCTTTTTTCTTGAATAGGCTGTGCAACATTGATGAAAAATGTCCTTTACTTTTTTCCAATTGTAATTCCATTATGGGTAATTTCACTAATTGTACTTTCAAAAAAAAGAAAATCTATGCCCCTTTGATGCAATTACAATCAGAAACAAGACATCTTAGACATGAACTCATTGACACAAAAATAATATTAGGTATTGGATACTAAAATCAGGGTTATATTACATTGTTCATTTTGTATTTCGGCACCTTCATTTTGAAGCTCAAATTGGTAGATTGATGCATATGCTTTTAATTACTCTTCTTTCCTAAATTAAATCACTGAACCTACCATGCACTATTACCTTTTTATTCTGCTTCTTCTCGGGAAGTTGGGCATATGCTCCTTTTTGGTGCAACAAAATCTATGAATTTTATATTGGTACGTTACTTATGCAATGACAAGATCAGTGCTTGTGTAATTTCATATTTCTTTACTGAGTATCTATTTATATAATTACTAAATCTCCATTTTTATCTCCCTCTCATAAAATTCTATAAAAATTATTGTCTTTGTAATAATCGAATAATTTTAAATCAGCCAAGGAAGGGTTTAGGAGTTTGAAATGTATATTGCATGCCTTCATGCTTCGACGAACAAAATTTAAATTGATTTGAGTCTGGAAGTTGAAGGCTGCCACCTCTTACTGAGATAACAGTGTAGGCTTACTATTCTTTTTTGAATTTATACTCGAGTGTTTCCTCTTGGTTCCTGCTGTAACTACTCAAGAGATTTTCGGACTTGGTCATGACAGGATGGCTCCAATGGTCTCGTTGCAAAAGAAAGTGTAATCTTCAATATTGAGGAAGGAGCTACCAAAACTTCTTGCTTTGTCTTCTGGTGTTTCTAACCATCAGTCTTTACTAAATATTGCATGTGTTTGTTTCTCAAATTTACTCCTTGATGCGTTGTTCTTCATTGTCCCACATTTACTGCAGTAAGACTAAATGTTTTCTTCTCTTGGAAAACTTAAAGAGCAGACTATTATATATCTAAGGAGAAGTTAGGTCGACTCATGATAATCCTATTTTTCTCATTCTGAAAGAGTTTGTGTGGAGATTTATGCACTTGATGACCTTAGCCAAGATTCTTACTCTGAAATATTTAGTTCCAAATGGACTTTGCTGTAATTTAGATGACTATTCACTGGAAAATTTGTTGGGTTAGGCCTTTGTTCAACTTAAAGATAAATTTGCTTATTGGATTCATCACGTTGTTTCTCTACTTTTTGGATATCAATGCTCATAATGTTGTAATCATTAATTTTTTTTTTTTTCCTTTTCTAGGTAATAGGACTGCAAAAGGCATGTAGCCATCCGCACCTCTTTCCTGGTATTGAGCCCGAACCATTTGTAGAAGGTGAACACGTCGTTTAGGTAGCCTTCTCATCTAGGTTTTGTAGACTAAGGATGATGAATGAGGAATTGTAATCTATGTACTGCTTCTGAGTCTGCAATTTGTATCTTCTTTCAGCCATACCAAAATGTTGTTTTTATGACTTCTTTATTAGGATAGCAGTAAACCTATAATTTTGGACCCACTACTTCGATTGTATGCTTCTTGGCATTGTGTTCTTCTTTTTGCTCAGATGACCTACACGCTTGATATTTTACAGGTTTGCTTTTTGAACCTTAATAATGTTAAAAGTTTATGTCTTCAGCTGGTGTGCTGAATGCTAGTTGATTTTGACAACTAATAGGCATTACTTTTCACATGCAATGTATGATTTTTTAGAGTTATGAACCTATCAGCGTCTTGATGGATCAGTTCGGGCTAAGGAAGCGTTTAGCTGCTGCTATAAGAAATTTCAGTGCTTCATCATCTACGGGGAGACTCAATTATGATGCTGATGGAAATAATGTTTTTGTTTTTCTGATCTATACAAGAGTCAGGGGAGTTAGTTTGAATCTCGTTTTCTAGTCTCTTTATGAGAAGCTAAGCTTCAGTTGGAAGCATAAGAGTCCTTGAAGTCATATATATCGATGAGACACCTGGTCTTATTTTTGTCGGTTGAAATTGAAAATCTGTATCGTGGGATTATGTACTTTATGTACCACATTTTTTTTTTCTAGTATGTTCGTAGAGAAGGAATTCATATATTTTATTCAATTAAAAAAATACAATATACAACCTTAATATATTTATCATGTCACAATTACATAATTATCCTTACCTATATTCACACTATTCCTAACACTTCCCCTTAAGCTAGAGCATATATATCTATCATGTCCAGCTTATTACAAATGTAAATTACCCTTTTTCTATCTAAAGATTTTGTAAAGATATCAGCTAGTTGTTCCACTATTCTGACATGATTAGTAGCAATCAAATTTTGTTCAAGCTTTTCCTATACAAAATGACAATCTACCTCTATATGCTTTGTCCGCTCATGAAAAAATGGATTGTTTGCTATATGTATTACTGTTTGTTTGTCACACCACAAATCCATAGTCCTGGGATCACCAACTATAATTTCTCCAAGAAGATGTCTTATCCATATAAGTTCACACGTCACTTGTGCCATAGCACTTGATCTAGCTATAACAGGTTGTTTCTTACTTTTCTACGAAACAAGATTTCCTTCAACAAAGACACAAAATTCAGTCACAGAATATCTGTATATAGATGACCCTACCCAATCTGCATCTAAAAATCCTTTTACTTTATTGTGAACATGATTACTATAAAGGATTCTACGACCAGGAGCTCCCTTGAGATATTTCAAGATATGAAGAATAGTGATACGTTTACAAGTCCTAAAACACTTGTAAACATGAGTAGACAAGGAATTGCAAGTCCTAAAATAGTTGCTAATTCGGTTGAATTGAAGAAATTCACTCCAAGTCCTAAAACACTTGATTTTTGGAATGTGGAAAGCAATGGAGGCTATTCGGCCCAAGCAAGTTCCAAGGAGGGAGAGAGTCCAAATATTTCGGCCCAAGCCACTCCAAGTCCAAGCACAACAAGGGAAGCTCAAGTCCACCAGGAAAGAAGTCCAAGTATTGAAAAAGCTCAATTCGGCCGAAGTTGCATTCCAAAGGGGAAGATCCACATGATTCCTTATTGGATCTATTTACATGATTCTCAAGGCCCAAATTCCTACACCTTTATTAGTTGTAATATTTAGCTAATTTTATTTCATTTTCTTGTATTTGTAATTTACTTGTTTATTCTTGTATTTGCCTATATAAGGGCAACTATTTCATTGTAACATTTAGTTTTTGGAAATATATGAAATTGGTTTATCCATTTGAGAGAACTTTTGTGTTCTTTGATTGTGTATTCTTTATCCAAGTCTTGGCAAGGGGATTTGGTGGTGAATCAATTCAAGTTGGTGGAGCAATCCTTTAGGCTTGAAGTGTTTCTACTTGTCTTGGTTCGGATTTGCAAGTAAGTGTGAGTTTGTTTATGTTTTATGTTTGGTAGAATTTCTACTTGGTTTTAGGGTATGTTTTGTTGTTGAATTGGTTGGATAGGATCATTTGGTATCAGAGCATAGGTTATGAAGTGGAATAGAATTGCATTAGGGTTGAATTTGTGTAGTTTGGCCAGAAATTGAGTTGGAGTTGCTGGATTTGGAAGTGTTTTTGGCTTGAGTTGTTTTCCCTCTCATTTGCATGTCATTGAACCTTTTTTTTTTCTCTTTCCTCAAACACTAGTACCCTAACCAACCCCCTTACATCTTGTTCCCTTCTAACCAATTCCATTGCCATCTCACCCAATCCTAACTAATTCCCTCCAAATTTAAATAAACCCATTCCTTCCCAACCAAACCAACTATAAACCTTAACCAATTCCTAAACAAACTTAATTAATCTAATCCTTACTAATCATAAATACTATTCATAGATTACTATTCACTTTAACCAAAATCCACCAAAACTTATACACTTGACCTTTCCCTCCCAAATTTCACTTTTCCCATATTAAAAAAAAAGTTACTATTCATCTGAGATTACTGTTCACTGAACCAAAATTCATCCAAAACTCACCTAAAGTTCATGGCAAGCAAAACCCCAACCTCCCCACCTTCACCTCCGCCCTCATAGGAGTTTGCTAACCTAGAGTTATAAGGTGAAATTGATGAGGTTAAGCAACAAATAAATACAATGATGGTCACGATGGTTAACATGTCTAAGGACATAGCCAATTTATCCCAACCCAAACCCGTCCATGTAGAAACCCCACACCAACCCCACCGAGAAGGATGACCACACTACCACCAAAGGACTACCATGGAAACACCACCACGAGTGGAAGAGATAGAAGATAGTAGTGCTTCCTCTAGTGAAACCTAGGCACCTAGAAGGAGGAGAAGAAACTTTGATGATGATAGGGGTATTAAGATAGACTTACCCGAATTCAATGAAGTCTTAAGCCCAAATGACTTCATTGATTGGTTGCATGAGATTGAACGGGTATTTGAGCTTAAGAACTACAATGATGAGAAGAGGTGTCAAGTAGTCATATTGAAGTTCAAGGAGTATGCCCCTTTGTGGTGGGAGAATACAAAGAAAAACAGAGAAAGAAAAGGGAAGACTAGGATTAGGTCATGAGAGAAGTTGAAGAGAGTGTTGAAGAAAAGGTTCTTGCCTGACAATCACAAGCAAGACCTTTATCTCGAGCTCCATAATTTGAAGCAAGGAGATAGAAAAGTTAAAGACCATATTCAGGAGTTTGAAGGGTTGAAGTTGAGAAGTTATATTCCCAAAGAGAAAGAACATACAATTGCAAGGTTCATTGGCAGTTTGAGGAAGGACATTGCATACAAGAATGATGTAATAGCTGCTTTCTACGCATATACTCATAAAATATACATAATAAAAATACAAGTATACTAACAAAAGTAATTAGGCCCAAATTTTTCGTTTATTAAATATATACAAAAGTCGTCAAAAATAGTGAACAGTGTAGCTATTACTCCTCGCTTGCCGACGTCCATCCGACTGCGTCCTTACCTAGATCTTGCAAAACATAGAAAACAATGGGGTGAGCACAAACAATGCTCAGTAAGTAAACCCTCTACTCCTCTATCCCCGTAACTCTCTCTCTTCAATTCTTTCCTTACAATTGCCCTATTCTCATGTACTCTCTCTTTTACAATTCTCTCTATTTTCTCTTTCTGTTTCTCTTTCTTAGAATTTTTTTCTACGAACTCTCTCTTGTAAGTCACGACCCCATCTTACCGGAGGAACGGTCGGGACTCGCTCCTGCTCTCTGTGATGTCTACTCATTCTCAGCCGATCGGACTCGGTTATACATGGATTCGGAACCCTTGGCCATGTGAGTGTATACTCTCTCTCTCTCTTAGGTACTCTTAGGTATAGCCCTCATTCGCATGCACTCTCACAGGCCACACCACTTTTCTCTCTCATACTCAGGCCGTTCTCTCTTTGCGGCATACATGCGGGAATACTCTACCCATTACTCACGGGTTCCCCATCGTACGGCCTACTCTATTCTCTTCTTTAGCACTACTCTCTCTTTATTCTCTAGTGCTCATTCTCTCTTTCTCTTTACTCTTAGAGGAGTTACTTCTCAAAATTCTCTACTCTTTCTCAAGCTACTTCTCCAATGCACAATTAATGCCTATGAATGACTCATGCTCATTAATGCACTCATGAAATGCAAGTATGACATGTAGCAGTAATTAAGGTTCTCTACCCTTACTCATGCCTCTTTTAAGCATTTCATCAAACAACTCATGTGCATATAAAAACTCTACTTTAACTATAACTCTTCTCCTTTCTTTAATCATCCAAAATGGGAGAAAACTCCCTCATACACTCTAGGTTCCTGCCAAGGAAAACACTCCCAAAAAGATTCATGCAAAACTCCTCCAACTTCAACTCAATTTCAATCTCTCTTTACACATCAAACACTTCTCATAATGTAAACATATCCAACAACCATAAACTCAATACACATCTCATCTCAATTTCTCAATAACATAACATACACATGCATACATAAATCTCTACTCAATAAATTTCTTGAATCTCAACTTGGGTTGGATTTACTTACCTTATGATGGAATGACTCCACTAGCACTTCTCTTTTCCTTTGGTAGATAGTCTTTTCTCTACAACTTTAAACAATAACACTATAAGACTTCAACATATCTATCAGTAAAATTCACATCTAAAGCAAGAATCCTTACCTTAGGATGCTTTAGATTAACTCTCTACCAAAATTACTCAAAAAGCCCTCTAAAATCTTTGAAAAATTGAATGAAGAGTTGAGAGAAAATGGTGAAAGGGAATGATGGTGGAAGAAGAAGAATGAAGGGTTTGCTAAACTTAACCCCTTTTTAACTCATATTATAACCTCTCTTTCCCATTTTGCCCTTTGCTCTTCCTTGGAAATTCTATCTTTGTCCTTGAATTCATTACAATCACACCCCCAACTCTAATGCATTCTCCATGAAATTTTCTTACATTTCACTCCCTACTTTTTCTGCTAATTAGGGGTAGAATGGTCACTTTACCCCTATGGAACATTCTCTAGAAACTTTTCAGCCGGCTCTTCGCTGCGGCGAAGACTTTTCCGTTGCGGCGAAGACTGAAATCTCAAAATTCGCCAGGTCTTAACCAATTTCAGGGCAAACACTCAACCAAACCAAAGCATAAGTTCAACTAAGGGCCAACCAACCAATATTAACAATATACCAACTCCACTAAGAGCAAAACAATAAACATTTAGGCAATACACTATAAATTAACTACGTACCTCAAGTGGGGCGTTACAAATGAGTTGCAAACTTTCCATTCTTTTGTGAATGTTTGCTAGTTGTCCACAAAGATTGAGAAGCAATTGAAGAGTATGAAGTTCGTGGCCCCTAAGAAGCTCTTTAAGGAGAATAACTACGAAAGGGGTTCACCTTCCTACACCAAACCATGTGTGGCACCTACGGCTTATGATAAGAACAAAGCCAATGAAGCACAAAAGGAGAAAACAAGTTTTGTGAAGAATGATACTCTACGGCTAGATTTGAAGAACAATAAGTGTTTCAAGTGTCAAGGTTATGGACACTTCCAAGCCAATTACCTAAACCGAAGGGTTATAACCCTTAGAGAGATTAATGAGATTGATGATGCATGTCAAGGGGATTTTAGTGAAGAAGAGGAAGTAGATGAGAGTGAGAGTGAGAATGAGGTTATTGAGGAAGCCGATAGTGGAGAGAAGCTTATGCTCAAGAGGTTGCAGCATACTCAAGTAAACCCTCAAGAGAACCAAAGGGAGAACTTGTTTCATACAAGATGCACCATCAAGGGAAAAGTTTGCTCAATGATCACAGATATTGGGAGTTGTACCAATGTTGCCTTCACCACACTTGTGGGGAAATTGGGGTTGCCGATTGTAAATCATTCTCATCCATACAAGCTACAATGGTTGAGCAATGGAGACACCATCCAAGTAGTCAAGCAAGTAGTGGTATCATTCTCCATTGGCAAGAGCTATTCGGATGAAGTGTTTTGTGACATCATCCCCATGGATGCTTGTAATCTTTTACTTAGGAGACCATGGCAATATGACCGAGAGGTGATCCATGATGGCCGCAAGAACGCCTACTCTTTCAAGCTCAACAAGAAAACCATTACCCTTGCACCATTAGCCCTCATCTAAGCCATTGTCCAAGCCCTCACACAAACAACTTCCCAAACACCATCCAAAGAACCAACCCGAAAGATCCTTTTCCTAAATAGCACCCAATTAGAAAAAGTCTTCCAAAAACACAAGCCTCTCATTGCACTTCTTATAGCCGAAACAAACCAAGAGAGGAAACAACCTGAATTTCACTCGAAAGTTCATCATCTCTTGGATGAATTTACGGATGTTTTTCCTCAAGAGTTACCAAGGGGTTTGCCACCACTTAGGGGGATAGAGCACCACATTGATTTGGATCTTGGTGTCCCTCTTCCCAATAGGCCAACATATTGGTGTAATCCTAAAAAGTCAAAAGAGCTTCAAAGACAAGTTGAAGAGTTGATTTCCATAGGATTTGTGAGAGAAAGCATGAAACCTTGTTCGGTTCCAGCCTTGCTTGTGCCTAAGAAGGATGGTACTTATCCAATGTGTATTGATAGTTGGGCCATCAACTGACTATCAAGGGAGGATTGTATGAATGGATGGTGATGCCCTTCGGCCTTTCCAATACACCAAGCACCTTTATGAGGTTAATGAATGAGGTACTCAAGCCTTTTGTTGGAAAATTTATGGTTGTATATTTTGATGACATATTAATATATAGTACATGTGAGGATAGCCATGTAAAACACCTTAGCTTAGTGCTTGAATTGTTGAGGCAAAAAAAGTTGCATGCTAAGCTTGAAAAATGTGAATTATTTATGAAACAATTGGTGTTCTTAGGTTATGTGGTTTCGGGAGAAGGCATTAAGGTAGATCAATCCAAGGTAGAATCCATTCATAGTTGGCCTAAACCTAGTTCAATTACGGAAGTTAGGAGTTTTCATGGTTTAGCCTCTTTCTACTGAAGATTTGTACCTAATTTTAGTTCCATCATGGCTCCCATAACTGAATGTTTGAAGAATGGATCTTTTGAGTGGACTAAGGCAACAAATGAGGCATTTGACTTGATTAAGAATACGTTGTGTGAAGCTCTCATCCTTGCGTTGCCGGATTTCAACCAAGTGTTTGAAGTAGAGTGTGATGCAAGTAATGTTGGCATTGGGGCAGTTTTGAATCAATCCAAAAGGCTAATAGCATACTTTAGTGAGAAGCTTAGTGATTCAAGGATAAAATATAACACATACGATAAGGAGTTTTATGTTATAGTGAGGGCACTTGACCATTGGAGTCACTACCTTAGGCCAAGATAATTTGTCCTCCATTTGGACCACCAAGCTTTGAGGTTCATCAATGGGCAGCACAAACTCAATACAAGACATGTCGAATGGGTTGAGTTCATCCAATATTTCTTATTTGTGCTAAATTACAAGCAAGGAGCACACAATGTTGTAGCTGATGCACTCTCTAGAAGGTATGCCTTACTTTCTTTACTTGATTCTAGAGTTTTAGGCTTTGAATTAATGAAGTTGTGTTATGAGGTAGATTTGGAGATGAAAACATGCATAACCGAATGTGAGAAACCTAGTTTTGAAGATTATATTATGCATGATGGGTATTTGTTCAAAGGTAGAAAATTATGTGTCCCTAAGGGTAGTTTTGGAGAATTAATCATGAGGGAAGCACATATGGTGGGTTAGCAGGTCACTTTGGGGTTACTAAGACTTTAGAAACCATTAAAGAATACTTCTTTGGCCTAAGATGTTAGGGGATGTTCAAGCTCTCATTAGGAGGTGTGGATCATGTCAAAGAGCTAAGACTCAATTCAAGGTTGGCCCATACTTACCCTTACCCATAACTGAGCACCGTTGGGAAGACCTTAGCATGGATTTTGTAATTGCATTGCCTAGGACCTAAAGGGGAAAGGATTCTATCATGGTAGTAGTTGATAGGTTCTCAAAAATGGCCCATTTCATACCATGTCATACCACACATGATGTCTCCAAAGTTGCTAGATTATTCTTTAGAGAAGTGGTGAGACTCCATGACATTCCAAGAACCATTGTCTCGGATAGGGATACAAAATTTTTGCATCATTTTGGAGAAGTTTATGGGGTAAATTAGGGACAAAATTGATATTTAGTACCTCACATCACCCTCAAACCGATGGCCAAATCGAAGTGGTGAATAAAGTGTTGGGCAATATCCTAAGGAGATTGTTCAGTAAGCATTTAAGGGATTGCGATTTGCAATTGGCACATGCTAAATTTACCTACAATAGGAGTCCTAATTCTACTATGGGTCACACTCCATTTGAGGTGTTATATGGAGTAAACCCATTTATCCCTTTTGATCTCACTTCCCTACCCCTTGATTTTAAGTCAAATGTGGATGCGAATGAGAAATTCAAGCAAATGAAGAAACTCCATGAAACCGTGAGAGTTCAAATTGAAAAATCAAATGAAAAGATCAAGAATAAGACAAATAAGCATAGAAAGCCTAAGCTTTTCTAACTTGGGGATTTAGTGTAGATTCATTTGAGAAATGAGAGGTTTCCAAGTAAGAGAAAGAGTAGATTAGCTCCTAGGGCAGATGGGCCTTTTGAGGTTGTTGAGAGGGTAAATGATAATGCTTATAAGGTGGAGTTGCCTAGTGAGTATGGGGGAGTCTCAGCCACCTTCAATGTGGGGGATTTACGCCCATATTTGGAGGATGATCTGGATTTGAAGGCAAATCCTTCTGAACCCGGGGAGGAAGATGATACATTTACAAGTCCTAAAACACTTGTAAACATGAGTGGACAAGGAATTGCAAGTCCTAAAACACTTGTTAATTCAGTTGAATTGAAGAAATTCACTCCAAGTCTTAAAACACTTGGTTTTTGGAATGTGGAAAGCAATGGAGACTATTCGGCCCAAGCAAGTTCCAAGGAGGGAGAGAGTCCAAATATTTCGGCCTAAGCCACTCCAAGTCCAAGCACAACAAGGGAAGCTCAAGTCCACCAAGAAAGAAGTTCAAGTATTGAAAAAGCTCAATTCTGTCCAAGTTGCATTCCAAAGGGGAAAATCCACATGATCCCGTATTGGATCCATTTACATGATTCTCAAGGCCCAAATTCTTACACCCTTATAATTAGTAGACTTAATTAGGATCATTGATTAGTTTTGATCTAATGGAAGTAAGCTTAGACAACTAATGGGGTGGTTAAAGACATAGATTCTAGAATTAGGGGATTGTGTCTCTTTTGCATTCAATAGGCATGACCTTGCTTTTTAAATGAATGGCTTGTAATATTTAGGTAATTTTATTTCATTTTCTTGTATTTGTAATTTACTTGTTTATCCTTGTATTTGCCTATATAAGGGCAGCTATTTCATTGTAACATTTAGTTTTTGGAAATATATGAAATTGGTTTATCCATTTGAGAGAACTTTTGTGTTCTTTGATTGTGCATTCTTTATCCAAGTCTTGGCAAAGGGATTTGGTGGTGAATCAATTCAAGTTGGTGGAGCAATCCTTTAGGCTTGAAGAGTTTCTACTTGTCTTGATCCAAATTTGCAATTAAGTGTGAGTTTGTTCATGTTTTATGTTTGGCCGAATTTCTACTTGGATTTAGGGTATGTTTTGTTGTTGAATTGGTTTGATATTGATCAAACAACATCCCAATGAGGTGTCATGGGGGATGACATAAATTGACTCACCACACTTACTGAGAATGCAATATCTGGACGAGTTACTGTAAGATAATCCAACTTTCCAACGATCTGTCTATATCGCTTTGCACCACCAAACACCTTTCCATCTTTAGCATTCAATTTCACATTAGGAACCATAGAAGTATCACAAGGTTTAGCTCCAGTTAAACCTGTTTCAGTCAACAAATCTAACACATACTTCTGTTGAGACAAAACAATTCCTCTTCTACTTCTAGAAACTTCAACTCCTAGAAAGTACTTTAAAGAGCCCAAATCTTTCATGTTAAATTTAGAAGCCAAAAATTCTTTCAAACTATGAATGCCACCACTATCACTACCCGTGATCACAATATCATCAACATAAACAACAAGAAGGAGAATGCCAAAACTAGATTGCTTATAAAAGACAGAATGATCATAAGCACTTCTATGTAAACCAAACTCATACACCACACTACTAAACCTCCCAAACCAAGCATGAGGAGATTGTTTCAAGCTATATAAAGATTTTCTAAGTTTACATACCTTTCTGGACTCCCCCTGAGTAACAAACCTCGGAGGTTGCTCCATGTAAACCTCCTCAAGAAGATCACCATGCAGAAATGCATTCTTAACATCAAGTTGGTGAAGAGGCCAACCATGAGAAGCAGCAAGAGAAATCAATAATCGCACAGATGTCATTTTAGCAACAGGAGAAAATGTCTTAAGAGTAATCAATACCATATGTCTAAGCATAACCCTTAGCAACCAACCGAGCTTTCAACCGTGCCACAAATCCATCTAGATTAACCTTCACTGCAAACACCCACTTACACCCAATGGCCTTTTTTTCAGTTGGTAAGTCAACTAGGTCCCATGTATTATTATGCTCAAGCGCCAAAATTTCTTCTTCCATAGCCCTTCCGCCATCCATCATGAGCAACCGCTTTAGACACTGAACTAGGAATGGACATTGAATCTAAAGATGCAGCAAGACTTGGAGGACGGAGACAAGAATGTATAAGAAACAAAAGATGAAATAAGATAAGTACAAGAACATTTACCTTTACAAAGAGTAATGGGAAGATCAAGGTTAGAAGGATTTGGATCCTAGGACGAGATTGACAATAGGGGCAATGAGTCAGAGGCTAATACGAGTGACATATGTTATTGCTGATTATCCCGACGAACATAAATTTGAGTAACAAGAGGACGAGGAGGGGTGAGGAATGATTCTAAGTAACGGTATAAATAAGAAGATCATCAGGGACAATAGGAGTTGAGGAATTTGAAGATTCTACATGAGGAGTATTTTCAAAAAATGAAACATCAGCTAAGACAATATACTTACCCAATGTAGGAGAAAAACAATGATAACCCTTCTGGTAACGAGTATAACCCAAGAATATACACTTAAGAGACTTACGATCTAATTTGGAAATGTGGGGTCGAACATCCTGAACAAAATAAGTACACCCAAAGACTTTGGGAGAAAGAGGAAATAAAGACTGAGAAGGAAAAGGAATAGATTAAGGAATCTGACCACCCAAAACAAAGGAAGGCATTCGATTAATCAAATAACAAGCAGTGGAAACTGCATCTGCCTAGAATTCTTTGGAAACTTTCATATGAAAAAGAAGTGTACGACTAACCTCCAACAAATGACGATTTTTTTGTTTCAACAATCCCATTTTTTTGAGGTGTATACACATAAGATGACTAATGAATAATACCCCTGGTGGACAAAAAAGAAGAAAGAGATGCAGAAAAATATTCTTTGGCATTATCACTCTGCAAAAATTTAATAGAGGAGGCAAATTGATTTTGTATCTCAACATAAAAAGCACAAAAAAGGGAGAATAATTCAGAACAATTTTTCATAAAATATAGCGAAGTTACATGGGAAAATCATCAACAAGAGTAATAAAGTATCGATACCCCGATTTAGACAAAACAGGACATGGACCCCAAATATCTGAATGTGTAATATCAAAAGAAGCTGCAACTCGTTTATTTATTCTATAAGCTATCGACACTCGTGACTCATGTGTAATATCAAAAGAAGCTGCAACTCGTTTATTTATTCTATAACTATACGACACTCGACGATGTTTACCAAACTGACATGACTCACATTCAAAATGATGTTAGAGTAGGTGCCCTAGAGCCAATCAATTATTGTAGAATTGACTCTTGTAATAATGTTCATTGATAAATAAAAGGCATTTTATTCTATATCACATAAATCATCATTATATGTATTGATATATGTCCTTAGAATGATAGAACCGTGACGAGGGTATCAAGTGTTTCAAATCTTGATAATGAGAACCTTATGAGCACATAGGGTGGTCCATTCTAGAAACGTCTGTAGCCCTAGTATTATTCTGAAATAAGGGCACAGATAATACCGTAAGGCTATCATAGTGTTGAATGACCTTGTCGAAAGGCAGTGACTGATCTCACTTGTCAAGGTTATTTGGTGATAACTTGGTGCAACACATGGGTGCTTGTTGTAGGCAAGTTCACTAGACTGACCCACCAAAGGATTCCATATGGATGGTAACCCCAGTGTCTATGAAACAAATCCTCTAACGAATGGTGGTGCATGTGATCCTTAGACTTGAGATCAACGGAGCGCCTTGTGCACCGATTGGTGTAGTTTGACACTAGCCCAACGCAGTTCTATTCAGAGCTGTCAATACGGTAGTGATTGGCTGCATCAAGGAGTGTATCAAGACTATGGTGGATAGACAGAGGATTCATCACTCCTGGGTATGGGGGAGTTATCTCATGGTGCAATTCAGTAAATGGAAATGACACTAAAACTGTGGCCACAGTGGGATTGAGTTGTTGTTTTATCCAGTTTATAATTTAGGTCATTGGTCCATTAACTGAATATATAATATCGAGAGTAACTGAGGTTAACACTATTTCTATGCCTCGGTCTCATTGAGATAACAAATAATGAAAGGATTGGATTGTACAATAACCATATCATTGACAGGTAGCTGCTTCTCTGAATCCGAATCTATCGGGTGGCCATGATGCCTTGCTAGAGACCAATCTTGGTCTCTGTGTAGTGAGACGATTAATTGGTGTTAATCGCGATACTACACATTACCGGTATGATGAGGAGCCTACGGGTCACACACATAGAAGATAATTTAAGAACCATTTTATAAGAAGGGCATTTTCGTCTTTTTAGGCAAAAAGGTATTTTGGTAATTTTACAGTGTAATTAAATTTGCTGAGGTTGTGGCCTTTATTTAATTTGTTAATAAAATCAAATAAGCGAACACATATTTAAATGAATTATTGTTACTGTTAAATGTTAATATATATATATATATATATATATATATATATATATATATATATATATATTAATTTAATTTAATTTAATTAAAATAACAATAATAATTATTAGAATATCTAAATGGGGCTGTTTGGACATAAGGGTTGGGTTGGTGCCCAAGCCCATTCCATGATGGAATAGGCCATAGTGTGCACTATATAAGTGCAACACTTTGTGAAATTATCAATTAATTCAATTCAATTCATTCACAAAGAAAAAACTCCAGCTCCTTTTTTCTCTCCCACGCCAGATTTCTTTTGCTTGAATCAAAGTTACATTTTGATTTTGTTCTTGGTTCTTAAGGCTAAAGAGGATCTAACAAATCTCTCTTTAGTTCCTTGGGGTTATCTTCGTGTAAACTAACAGTGGTTCGATCCTATCCTTGGATCGGTAGCGAAACCCATTCGATGATAAAGTTTGGAGGAGCATCCAAACGTGGGTATGGTTTCTTAACTCTACCTGTTTTTCTGCAAATTTGAATTTAATGTATAGATTGTTAAATTTGTACCCTGATCTTGGTTCTAAGGAACGATCCATGATGTTTATGATTTTTTGTTTCCGCTGCCATAACTTGATCGTTTCCTAACAAATGAGACACTGACTCTAAACTGGGACATAATTTCATCAAGATTGGGAGAGAAGGATGTCCGAACCGGCCATGGAAGATAGACAGGGATGAATCACTAGCACAAGCAATTGGTTGTTGCCCTGGAGTAGAAATATCATCAAGCACGTACAAGCCACTCGAAACACGGCCCCTACCAATAATCCACTTCATGCCAAGATCCTGAAAGACACAATGAGTAGGGAAAAAATAAACACCACAATTAAATGTGTTAGTGATTTGGCTGACAGACAATAAATTAAAAGGAAAGTGAGGAAGACACAAAATAGAGGAGAGAGATATAGATTTGGTGGGATTAGTAGTACCACACCCTATAACAGACACAGTAGACCCATTAGCTAAAGTGATAGAAGACAAATCAGAAGATGAAGTGAATGACGAAAGGATACCTGTATCACCTGTCATATGGTGAGTAGCACTAGAATCAATTACCCAATTATGACTAGAAGTAGACACACAAGCTGTAGGATTACCTAACTATGTCAATGTAGCGGCAGTCGATGGAATGGATGACGAAGGACTAGCAACCTGTGTGAGGCGAGCATACTCATCGATAGGAATAGTAACCATGGAAGGAGTAGGTAAAACACCATCTTGAGTGGCAACATGGGCATATTTCTAAGACCTTTGCCCATTCTGAGGCTTCCCATGAAGTTTCTAACAATACCTTTTGACATGTCCCTCAACACCACAATGGAAACAAATGCGAGTACCACAACCACGAATACTCCCCATATCCTGACTCACCCCTTTTGTTTCCTTTACTATTGTTACTCTTCATGCTAGCTAAAGCAACATGATCTGTGGTAGAATCTTGTGCGGTGCCTCTATTTTCCCCTTTACTAACCCTAAGAAGACGAGCATAAACATCAGTAAGAGAAGGAAGTTTGTCATCGGTTAGGAGCTGTGTTCGAACTACATTATATTCTGGCCTCAACCCAGCTAGAAAACACTACACAATCACTTGGTCCTCTTGTTCTTTCATCGTCACAACATCTGCAGTCACAAGAAATATAGTCTGTGTTTCTTAAACAGCTTGTTTCACTTCTATATAGTACTTAAGTAATGTCTTTTCTTGCATATTAGCTCGATAAATCCTCAACAATAAATCATGAACATGGGACAAGTCTTGTTTACTAGCATATAAAAACTCAAGATACTCCCACAACTCTTTAACTGTATCACAGTGATTAGTAATATCATCTACCATTGGATCCAGAGTGTTCAGAATTTGATTGAACAATTTATCATCCTCCATCAACCAATTCTTCCTAGCTTTCTTATTAGTCTCTGTTTCTGAAGGTGGATTCTTAGTTAAATGATCCCCCATGTCAATGCTAGAAACATATCGTCTAATAGTTTGTTGCCATTGAACAAAATTCTGTTTTCCCAATAGTTTCTAATCCGTAATTTTGGTGGAAGGAGTGACTAAAATTTTAGTCGTTGTATGTTTGCTAGAATCTCCCATATTCGCAATAAATCAAAACTCAATAAACCCAACAACCAAATAAATCACCATAGCTCAATAAACCCAACAATCAAATTCAATCACTTAATTCAAACAAACAAACAACATTGCCAAATGACTTTTAAAACTCAAATCACCAAACCCACACTTCCAAGTCTAACAACTGATACCAACAACTCAAACAATTGCTAAATAGAATAAAGAAAGAATCTGACTAGAAATTAGATCACCAGAAAAACAAGGACAGACCAGATCAAAGAGAGGAAGAAACCAAATCAGAAAACACAGAAAGCAGATCAATGGAGAACAAACCAGCCGCAGGAAAAGGCACAAACACTGTTCATGCAACACTGTTCACGCGATGTTGGAAGTTGCCAGAAAAGCCACAAAAGACGCCAGAAAAAGCCACATGTGGTTCCTAGGGTTTTGGCTCTAATACCATGTTCGTAGAGAAGGAATTCATATATTTTATTCAATTAAAAAAATACAATATACAACCCTTATATATTTACCGTATCACAATTACATAATTACCCTTACCTATATTCACACTATTCCTAACATAGTATTTAGAAATAGTTTGTTTCTTCCTCTCCTAATCACATTATCACTAAATATCAACCTTTTTATTTCTATGCATAGAGGACTGTGAGGAGGGTAGTATAAACAATGCTTGTCAATCAGTGGCTTTTCCTTTTGTGCAATCATATAACCTAGGTGTGAAATCCCTTGGAGTCATATATCTAATCCTGAACTGAAATGTTGGTTATCAAAGACGCCATTCTCAGAATTCTGGTTAGTTATTGCAGACTGGTCAAGTCTGACTTGAATTCAATATGTTTTAATTTGTCTTGATGACGAATTAGGTGGCCTACTTGCTTCACGTTTGAAGAATCAAACTACAGTCTTCCTTTTAATATTTTATCTTAACTCTGAATTTTCACAGATAGTTAGATTCTCACTGGATGTCATTACTTAATTTTGGACATTATATTATTTCAAGATACCTCATTTCTTTTCAGGGCTATTTTAGTAATTTTATGACTGCTTTTAATCCATTTCTTTTTACATCAATAGGTAATCAAGTACAGGATCTCTTATCTCACTAGACTTGGCTTCTTTTATCATCTCAAACTGTGGTAAAAGTATGGACTATTGGAAGCATGCATCTTCTGGTGCATTTTCCCCTCTTAGGAAAGCATTGCTTTTAATTTTTCAAACACAGGGCAGGAGATGGGTCAATTATAGAAACAAGATAGACTCGCCAGTTAGGCTGTTGATACTGAAGTAGCTATAAGACTTTAGAGAAGTTTACTTGATTTAGAGGTCAGATTATTTATCACCAGAATTTTAATTTGCTAAATTATTTTGCTTCAGTGGCTCACTCCTTTACTATTGAACTCTTGGAAGTCTTATTTTTTGAATTATCATCTTTTTAAACCTAGGATTGATATGAGTGTTGGGATGATAGCAAAATAATAGTTTAGAATGTAAGTTTCTACTTCCAAAAGCTCTCTTTGCTATTGTGTTAATTTCCTCACTTTGTATTGAATTTTTTTGTATATCCCTTTCTACTTATGGGAGGGCATACCTACAAGGAAATATGAAATAGGATGCTTCAAGTTGGTTCACCACTGTAAGTTAATTATAGAAATGATTTGTATCCCCTTTTTTATTGCTTTTAATTAATTGGTAGTCTGCTCTGGTCGGGTTATATTGGTTGAAATTTATGTGTTGATACATGTTTTATTTCTAGGAATTTCTTTCATCCTTATAGAATGGTTAATGTTGATTTCTTCATAAAAAAATTGGGATTCTTATACATATATAATTTACTTAACTTTGCTATTCGGATTTGTCTTCCATTGGTGATGATGTGGATTGTGGTGCAAAGAGGTATTTTTGGCTGTTGCACTAAGGGTTCTCCTAGAAAACTACCTTGGCAGTGATGTAAGATGAATCCAATTGTTGTGTTTTTGTGGGTGGCACTCATACAGAGTAGGAACCACGTATCAAGCTTTGTTGTGTTAATAGGTGTGCTTCTTGCTGGCTAACTGAGATTATCTTGTGTCTCTTTTCATCATTCTCACTTAATGTATTTTGTTTCTCTTGTTTTTGGATATTAATGCCTTGATTTTTTAATCTTATATCTTTTTCCTGTGTTGAGGTAATACAACCATTCTTCCCCCTTTCCTGGTATTAAGCCTGGACTATTTAAAGAAGGCGAACACCTGGTTAGGTATCCTTTTCATCTCAGTTTGTAGACAAAATATGTGGATATCTGGAGTCTATGTGTTCCTTTTGCCTAGAAAAGGAAAAACTGTTGTTGTTTCTGTATGCCTGCAATTTGTATATTCCTTACTGCGTTCTTACATTGTTTCCTTCCAACAAAAATGTTGTTTCAATTGACTTCCTGATCAGACCAATGGTAAAGTTGTAATTTTTGGACCCACTACTTAAGAGTTGATTGTTTCTAGGCATGGTGTTCTACTATTTGCTCAGATGACCCCAGCTTGAAAACTTACAGGTTTGCTTTTCAAATCCTAATGATGTTAAAATTTAGATCTTCAGAATGAGAGCTGAAGCTATTCATTTTGACAACTACGGTTATTGCTTTTCACATGCAAAGTAGGAGTTTTTGCAATTACGAAGATACCAAGGAGCAGTGACGGATCGAGGATTTTTGTCCAGGAGAGTCTTTTGCGATAAAAACTTTAAAAAATTACCAAACCTTAATAAAAAAAAATAATACAATATTAAGAACATGAGAAAAAAGAATATACATTAACATAATATTTTCTTACTTGGAATAAATCTATGAGAAGCAAAATTTTGAGTAAACCTTGAACAAAACCTTCTTTTAATATTTTTATTTTTGGCTTTCAAATATAATAATATAAATTTTCATAGCGTTGATCAACCTAGTCTAATTAAGCCAAAGTCAACTAAAACTTAAATCAAGTCAACATTACGTTGACTTTTAATTTGAATTAATAAAAGAGGGGAAATTTTTTTAATATAAATATAGATAGCAACTCAAATTTCTTTAATAATTTTGAACAACTGAATAGTAACGTTTAAAATATATGAAAATGGTGGGTGAATGATGAAGAATAACGTCCTTTAAAATATAGTTAAGGTTTTAATTTGAGAAAGCAGGTTCATTCTTAGACTGAAAATACAAAATAAACTTACAAGATTAATATATTTTTCTCTCAAATTAGAATAAAAAACCTCAAAAAGAAAAAAAAAATGATTCAATCCTTAAATAAACTAAATTGAAATGAACAATACACATATCTAAAATCTATAAAACAGAAAACGAAGCTAATTATGACATCTTGAGTAGTGAAAATTTAACAATTTCAGTCTTCAAAAATTTTAAGAGAGAATAACATGAGAAAAAAAAAGAGAGAGTAAAGAATTTGCAGATAAAATCATAAAAAAAAAAAAAAAAAAAACAGGTAAAGCTGTGTAGAAAAACACTGGAGAGAGTTTTAAACTTTTAATATGATGTGAGTTTGGAATATATATATATAACAAGTAAAAAACAGGTAAAGTTGTGTAGAAAAACACTGGAGAGAGTTTTAAATTTTTAATATGATGTGGGCTTGGAATATATATATATTAATAACAAGTTTTTTTGTAGACCTAGATATACAGTATATATAATAATTCTTATTTTTTAAAAATTTGAAGATACGTCTGGGTATATATATGTTAATTAACAATTTTTTATGGCCTGTATATTAATAATTTTTTTTTTAAATCTGCTGAATCCGCCCCTGCCAAGGAGTGTCCTCACTATGCACCGCACTTGATTGATAACCGATGATGATTTGTGGCTTATTGTTTGGTGCTGATAATAAATATGTTTCAATTGAAGCTAAAATGAATTAAAAATCTTCCACTTTTAGAAAGTTATCTTTGTGATCATGTGTTAGCAATATGTACTTAGGGCTCCTATCTTCGAAGACTTAATTTAAAGAATAAGTTATTTGGCCGTTCGGGTATTACATATTTATCAATTAATGTTTGTCAAGTGTCAATTCAATAAAATTTGAGTATAACTTAGTTCTGTTTTATTTATTTCTGCATGAATAATAGTATAGTGGTAAACTTTTGTTAAAGCTTTTGCATATAGTAGTTGAACTGTTTTTGTGTTAAGTAGTTGTCATACATTATTCATGAAAAATGTCTTATATGCTGATATCAGAATTTATTGAATGGAGTATAAAATCTTTGATAAATTTGGTTGGCTAAAGCATTCCCATTCTTGAAGCAGTGAAGTTAATATAAGAGCATCTTCAAAACGGCAACCATTTACTATTAGGGAGGTCATTGCTTCATACATTGGCCAGCCCTTACGGATATGATTTGTCTTTTCTTCTACACTTCACTTTTTTTTCATTTGATATCTATCAAATAGGAAGTAATTGCCCACGATTGAGTGCCCATCCAACTGTTGACATGTAAATATAACAAAGGGGAAGTTGATCTTTAAACTCAGAATATAAACATTTCTAAAATTTCAAAAGGCTTTCAATTTAATATGGTTTCAATCGTAGAATAGGATAGTGACAAGCAAGATTAATTTGAGCATGAGGCTAAGAAAGAGTTGGTTGAGCATGTTCCAAAAGGTCATATCTTTCGGACTATAGCTGGTCATTTAAGTGGAGAACTCACAAGAAAGATTAGTGGTTGTGCCATATTTCATGAAACGTTGGAGGCTACATCTTGTATTTCATTTGTGTATGAGGAGAGCCCCTTAATTTTTGTAGCTAATGTTAATATGCACCAGATTTATATTAATCAATTTAACTTTAGTTTGATTCGTATAAAAAACTTTGGGTAAAGTCATAACTCAAGCTTGGTGAAAAAAGGGCATAATAGAACTGATTGACTCCCTCTCCTTATAAACCCGTCTCAGCTAAAAGAGTCTGGAAAAAGGATGTTGCCATGTTTAAAGCGAATTGCTGAGCGGTGTTAATAATTGCAGCTTGCAACTAGGTCTTACGGTGTATATTTTAAGAAAGAGTAGTAATTAAAAAGCATATGCATCAATCTACCAATTTGAGCTTCAAAATGAAGGTGCAGAACTACAAAATGAACAATGTAATAGAACCCTGATTTCAGTATCCAATATCTAATATTATTTTTGTGTCAATAAGTTCACGTTTAAGATGTCCTGTTTCTGATTGTAATTGCATCATGGGGTCATATATAAGCACAATTAATGAAATAACCCATAATTGAATTAAAATTGGAAACATTTTTCATCAATGTTGCACAACCTATTCAAGAAATAAGAAAATAGCTTGATAAACAATGTCCTGCTTCATTAAAAGTAGAAAGAAACTCTTCCCATGTCCCAAACTCTGAAGACATAACAAACCGCATCAAAGCCCAAAGATCATAAAGATTATTTGGGATAGATGTGCCACTCATCGACAATCTTCTGGGCATGACAAATTGCTATATGAGGACTTTGTATACAACATGTTGTGGTCCAGTCATTGAAGTCTTTCGAATGAGAAAATCAAGAAAAATGTTTGAATTAAAGTACTGATTTTCACCTACTCAGACCTAGTCTTATTTTAGACAATTAGCAGAAATTTACTCAAAATTCACACTAGTAATCGCCCCGTAAAGTTGAGAAAAGAAAGGAGAAGAATAGAGAGAACAGATCAAGAATCTACAAACATAGGACTATCTTACAACCATTACATTCATTTTATAATTGTTATATCTGATGATTGACACATCTCTTATATTTCTTAAAAGTAAAATTAATTTTATCAGCAAACAATTACTATGCAGAAATATATGTTAATCTCAAACTTACAGGTGAAGGGTTTTAAGTCTCTGGGCTTCATCAAGTATGGCATAGTACCAAGGTGTTCGAGATAGGAACTCCTGTTCCACATATGTTGTCAACATTATATCAAAAGGCCTGCAATAGAATTTCACTTACGATAAACTATTAAAACACGCATAAGCCGTCTGATATGAATTAGTAATGTTTACATAAAGTTTCAATGCATCGAACATCCCTCCATGCGCCTAGTGGAAATTAGCATGCAAAAAATTCATAATACTCTTAATGACACCAAATTTATTGCTTGACAATTTCAAACAAAAAGACTATAAATAGGATAGTTGTGAAGTTTTATTTTAAAATTTTAAAGAAACTTTCATACTATCTAAGAATTTTTGTCCCCTTGCAGCTTACTAGATACAATTTACCTTATAAATCTACAAGGTAAAGTACAATAATGCGGAAACTCACTTGTCAATAAGATATTCTATTAAGAAGAAAAAGAACACACCAAATCCTGAGCTTTCAACATTGCTTGATAAATGGCTTCATGCTTATATTTTAAAGAAAAAGTATACTAAAGCATCCAGAAAAAAGAAGCATAAACAAGTGAAAGACAGAAGAGAAAATAATTACAAGGACAGAATACGACACAGGAAGAAATACTACCACTAAACTTCTCGGAAGCACGAAAAAATAACATGAATATAACAGCAGGTGATGAAGGAAAAATTTATGAGGGATATGAACAATCCCCATAAACAAAATGAACAGAACATGATTCTAATATTGTAATGGTATCCATAAGCGTCCTAATTGGCCAACTTTTACTCTCTGCCTTCTTTCTTGCAGCCTCGAGTTTGAAATTAGTAAAAACCCATATAAGATTAAAAGAAAAAGATCAACATATTTCTCACAATGTTAGATTAAGATAAAAATTCGAAGCCCAACAGTAAAACTTCCACTAGTGCGAAGAGTGAAAAATTGGTTAATTAGAAGAGAATTTCGTAAAGCTCATAGTATCAACAACCATAAAAATCAAAAGCACTTCCCCAGCTCTTGTATAGACCATAAAAGTAAAAGCAATATTTCCATAAGCTTTAGAATAAGTGTCCCGGTGAATGATGAAGCATTGAAATTTTTTATAGAAGCAAAATGCTCCTCAGCCAAAATTCATCCACCAAAACGGTTGTTGGAATACTTTCAAAACTCCAAAAACTCTTATTTGCATGTGAAAAGCAGTAACTATAGTTGTCAGAATCAACTAACTTCAGTGCTCAACCTGAACATATAAATTTTAACATCATTTAGATTTGGAATGCAAACTTGTAAAATACCAAGCATATGGGTCATCTGGGCAACCAGAACACGATGCTTGGAAAAATACAACTTTTGAAATATTTGGTCCAAAATTTCGCCTTCACCATTAGACTGATCAAGAAGTCAATTGAAACAACATTTTGGTTGGAAGTAAACAATGTAACAAAAAAGTAAGGCAAATACAAATTGCAGACACAGAAGCAGCAGAAGTTTTTCTTATTCCAGGCAAATGACACAATTAGACTCCAAACATCCACATCCTTTGTCTACCAAACTGAGATGAAAACAATACCTAAACCAAGTATTCACCTTCTTCAAATGGTTCAGGCTCTATACCAGGATAAGGGTAAAAATGGTTCTATTACCTAGTCACAGAAACAAACTATAAAGATTAAAAAATCAAGAGCACTGATATTCAATAAGGAGAGAAACAAGGTGCATTAAGTGAGACCAGCGAAAAGAGACGATAAAATATATGCATGTTGTTCAAAATTTTAGTCAATTAATTAATCTTTACTGATTTAATGATTAAAAACTTAAAACTTTATGCAATCAATTGTTTGTGTTTATCACATCATATTGATCTTTAGGTTGGAACTTTGAAGTTCAAAATTAGCAAATTGCCATTAAATAGGCATCTGAAAACTCCCAAGTCCCATATGGAACTAGATAGTTAAAAGGAAGCATTTAGAATGAACGTCATCAAGCACATAAATCTATACACAAACCTCTTCAAGAAAGAGATAACAAGATTAGGATAAGTCCACCCGACTTCTTAGAAATAGAATTGTCTCCTCTATAAGTGTCCAAAGAGATAAGTCTGCTGTGCCCACTATTGAGCTTGTCTGTCTACCTGGAGAGTCCAGTCTTACTCATAGAAAATGACCTGAAGCAAAAATTAGAATTAGAAAATTGTCATTTAAATTAAAATAGAGAGAAGATTATGTTTCGTACAACATTGGAGCCCAAAAACGAAAAATTGCTTTCAAAAAGCATCATTTCTATCAGCTTAAAAATTGAACCTCGCTCCCTGTAGTTGATGGTGCATTGAAATTTCTTATAGGAGCAAAACGCTTCTCAACCTTAATTGATCCACAAAGACACTGAAAGGAATCTTGTCATAACTCCAGAAAATCCTTCATGGCATATGAGAAGCAATAACTATAATTGTCAAAATCAAATAGCTTCAGCAATCAAGCTAGAGACATTTTATTACTGCATAGGATACTTTACTCCCCATTGGATTTCGGCTTTTATTATGCCTTGATGGTCTATTTATGTAACTTCATCCTATTTAATTTACTACTATAATTTCATATCATCTTATAAAAAAAATGAAAATATGTATTACTAAGTACCCCAATCATTCCAGAGTGCTAGTTGGACTTTACCACCTGCTGTAGTGACAAGCAAAATCAATCTCCCCACAGGTGTTCTTATATCACTAGATTACTTCTACCTACATCCCCATCCTTCAATTTCCGAGAAAGAATACCCACAGGTGAAGTAGAGCTTATTTATTATTTTCATGTCCATAAATTTCAAGAGCCAATGACCGTGCCAACTTATTGTAGATCACTATCCTATGCTAAACAAGCAATCTGTTCTTTCTCATCTCCTTCGAGTTCATACCTGCAGTACAATTGAGCAGATCAACCGAACCATTCTTTACTTTTTTTTAGAATCCCAACTGCCGACCAATCAAAAAGCACCTCCTTGTTAGATACATTACCACAATACAAGCTTTCATGTTTCTCTAAAATTAAATTTAGGAAATAAGCATTTTTTTTTCACAAACTGTTCACAATTGAAAACAACAAAACTATTTTGTGATGCATGAATTGCTCACTAATGGTAATTGAGTACTGGAGATGGGTTACTCATCATAATTTTCTTGAAAGAAGTGACAAAGATCTATAGATGTTAACCAAAATTGGAATATATATATGTGTGTGTTTTTCATTTTATTTGCATCGGTTGTATTTTCCTTGCAAGATGTCTTGCTATGCCCCATAACATTACAAATACCACACTTTCAGTGCGGAAATTCTTCTTTTTTTGATTCCTGAGTTCGATCTCTCCTCCAAGCTTTTGGGAGTCCACCAATCTTGTCAAGCTTGATAGTGGCCACATTTTACACCTTCAATTGTACTCAAGCCCCCTTGTCATATGACTAAGTGGTTCTATCAGTTTTTATTTCCCTACCACAACACCCTAGAAAGTTTTTAAGTTATATAAATAATTATTCAAATAAATTTTTTTGGGAAAAAATTCATGTACACAACTTTTAAAAATAGTTCAAAGTAAACCTGGGGGCCTTGATCTTTTTTCTTGTAGTTAGGCTGTAACTCTATGCTTTAAAAAAATTCATCAAAAAAAGCACTTTTTTGCTTTTTACATTGTTAAAATTTTATTATGTCTACTGAATAAAAAGACTACTTTAACCCCATAATTAGTAGTTTTATATTAAAAATATTAAAATAGATAATCATTCAACATTGCCAATTTTTTTTTAAAAAGAAAAAAAGAAAAACAAATATAACTTTTGAATTATTAATTATGAGGGTAACGTTTATGAATTTCTAAACATCACGGGGGTGATTAATTAAAAATGGCACAAATATACAAACTCCATGAATTTATTAAATGTTAGAGGGGTGATTTATCAAAGAGGGCACAATCTCCATAAATTTGATGAATTTTTGAAAACTTACGTGGTAATTAATTAAAAAAACATAATTGACTCAAGCTTATCAATTTCATAAAAGATAATCAATTCCTCATTCTGTTTAATATTAAGGGTGTGTTTGATTATGGGAATGTTATATTAATGGAAAGATGAATTACCTTGAAGATTACTATGAATGTTTAGAGAAATGTGTTTGGCTAGTTAAAATAAATTGTTGGGTATGTTATATTAATATGTTTGTTTGGGAGGAATAAATTGCTAGGTATGTTATTTAAATTACTAAATTATCCTCGTTTTTAAATATTAATATAATATTATTTTTATTATTATAATTTGAATAATTCTTTTAACCCCTTACATTTCAGAATTAGCTAAAACACCCTAGCAACCAAAAAAGTTCAAAAACTTAACAAAAACACTTTCACCCACCCCAAGCCATTGCCAACCACCTGCCACCATCGTCAACGATAGTGACAGTGATTGTAACGGCACACGACTTGCCAGATCTAGCCGGTCGTGCACCTATCTGGCCATTTTAGGCTAGATCTATAGCTAGAACTATCATTGACGGTTACAGTTTTGGTCGTTGTTCATTGATGATGGCTAGAAGCCGTAGGTCTGGCCAGAAACAACCAGATCGGCAAACGACCGGCCAAATCTGGTCGATTGTGCACCATTTCGGCGCCGATCAGCGGCTATTGGCGGTGGTGGCTGGCGTCTAATCTGGCCACCACCCTTAGGTAATGTTTTTAAAGTCCAAGGGTATTTATGTCCTAAAAATTTTGTATATAAGGATAAAACGTACATGAATATATTTGTAAATTGTTTTCAAACTGAGGGCATTATTGTTTCTAAAATTTTAATAGTTAAGGATAAAATTGTAACAAAATAAGATTACCAAGTAATCTTAAAATACCTAAAAAAATGGAGGTAATCAGATTACCTTCTATATAACCAACAGTAATTACTATTGGTTTTAGATGATTACCAGAATCTTATATTACTTGACAATCAAACGTGATAATCAAGTAATATAATATGATATTACCTTAGCAATGGGGGATTACCCCAACCAAACACACCCTAAGAGTGATTAACAATATCAAATATGTTGTAAGTAGTGGACTTCCACCAGTTTGCACATGGCCCATGCAAGTCCACTTTAAGACACATGGATTATGATTTGTTATTGTATAATTGGTCTTTATGGAAGGCGGGTTGGTGACGAAAGGCTATAAATTCAGCTCATTTCCTTCATTTTATACACAATCTAATTGAGAGAAAGAGTTAATAAAAATTTCTCATTTCAAGCCTCTTTATTCTATTTTTTTACATGTCAGTCATTCTTGCTTTATTATTGCAATTACACCACTAAAATTATCACACATTATCAGCATGAGAAGCTCAGTAAGTGTAACAGTTTTAGTCATTCATTTTATTATACATTACGTGATAAAACTACTTTTATGAGTATGTTCTATGGTTACTAATAAATCTTCCAAATTAAAAAATACAGTTAGCTTCTAACAATAATATATTTGTTATAATTGTTTATAAAATTAACCAATTGAATTTATTTCTTTGTATGTAATGCTAAAGTTGTTACATTTTGCTATTAATGACTTTATTGCGTCACATATTTATTTTTCTGAGTTGTATTATATTACTGGAGACACTAGAAATTATGGCGATATGAAGCTTGTAAATAAAAATAATAAATGCCAAGAGTTCTAAGAATTATCTCTAATCATGAACCTAAAATTTTGAATTTAAAGTTCTAGATTTTACATTATAATCTGAAGTTCTAAATGTCATAACCTGAAATCCTGAGTTGTATTTTCAATATATAGATTTAGAACCAGAAGTTCTAACACCAACTAAAAACCTGAAGCTTTGAGACATTTATTTTATCCTAAAATAACATGTAGTTTTGAATCAATCTAAAATTTTGATATAATATTCTAAGGAACCTGACGTTCTAATATGATTCTTTTACCTTAATACCTGAAGCTTTAAAGCTCTTTCTGAGATTAATAAATGACATTTTTGTATGTTAATCTAACATGTACACTAATTATGTTACTCTTATTAATGAATAGTTTTTGGAAATGTTGAACCTTGTGAAGCTTCAGTATGATGCCCTGAGACTAGATGGAAAGAACTATGTTGAATGGGCCCTAACACTATTCTACACATGGAATCTATGAACCTGGATAAGGTGATTGACGAAGGAAATACAACGTCCCTACAGGACAATTCGAATGCTACTATTTTCCTACGACATTATATCTAAGAAGGATTATGAGCTAAGTATATGGATATAAAAGATTCTCTTCAATTATGGACTAATTTGAAGGAGAGGTTTGAACATAACAAATCAATAATACTCCCAGTGGAATATGACCGAACTCACTTTTTATGCAGTTTGTGCGCATTCTTCTCAATTCAAGCCGGTTCCTCGAGCTCTAATGTTTTCTCATTTGTGTCTATAAGATTATAAGTCTATCAGGGAGTATAATTCTGCTTTGTTTAGAATTGTTTCTAAATTGAGATTATGTGGAAAGAAAAAAAATCTGAAGAAAATGTGTTAGAAAAAAACATTCTCCACTTTCCACCCTTCTAATATGCTTCTACAGCAACAATACTAGGAAAGCAACTTTAAGGTTCTGAAGTAATTTCCCATTTGCTTGTTACTGAATAAAATAATGAATTGTTGCTGAGAAACCATCAGACTCATCCCATTGGCGCTCAACCATTCCCTGAAGTGAAAATGACTACCAATAGTAACAGTTGTGGGCGAGGTCGTGGACAAAACAATTTTCGAGAAAGAAATTTTAGTCAAACCACCAGAAGTGGAACAAGGTTGAACCAAAGCGTGAGAAAGGAAACAACTCACATAATAAGATCCTAAAAGATAATGAAAACATGTGCTATAGATGCGGAGGAAACGATCATTGGTCATGTACCTATCGTATGCCCAAACACTTGGTAAAACTATATCAAGCATCAATAAAGGACAAAGAGATAAAGACAAACCATATTGATAATGCTTAACCATCTGGTTATACAAATCTTAATGTCTCAGACTTCTTTGGAGATGTAGATATAGGCCATTCAACTGATGATGAGAATGCCTATGATTTTCAAGATTTATGTTAATCATCTTGCAACATTTTGTTATGTTCTAAAATCATGTATAGTTTCAGGAGCCATGAATTATTTTTTTTTTTATCAAGTACTCCTTCATATTTTGTAAACATCTTGACTAATGTAAACCTTTTGTATGTGAAAGGATGAACTTCAAAACTGAAACATCGATATCCAAAAGAGGTGGAGACATTTGTCTAGTAAATAGTGCAATGACTCATACTATCCTTCAAGATAAAAAATATTTATCAGATTTGGCATTGATTGAAGCAAAAATAAATATCATATCAAGGTCTGTAAACATAACTGAGGGTCGTGGAAGAGCAACACTCTTGTTAGCAAGTGGAACTAAGTTGTGATGTTTTATATTCTAGCAAATCCAGAAGAAATTTGCTTAGTTTCAAAGATATACGAATCAGTGGATACCATATTGAAACTTTAAGTGAGAATGATACATAATTTCTATGCATCACTCCTAATGTTTCATGCTAGAAGCACATACTAGAGAAGCTTCATGTTTTCTCATTTGGGTTATATTACACATTCACAAAGAATATTGAAACCTACATAGTTATGAACCAAAAACTCATTGATCCTAAACATTTTAAGCTTTGGCACGACTATCTTGGTCACCCAGAATCTACTATGATACGTAGGATCATAGAAAACTCACATGGGCACCTGTTAAGGAACCAGAAGATTTCGTCGTCTAATGAGAGTACTTGTAGTGTTTGCTCACAAGGTAAATTGGTAATTAAGTCATTCCTCTCCAAAGTTGGTCCAGAATCCCCATCATTTTTACAAAGAATTTAAGGGGACACATATAGACTTATTCATCCACCAAGTGGACCATTCTGCTACTTTATGGTATTGATTGACACATCGACACGATGGCCATATGTTTATTTATTGTCAACTCGTAATATTGTCCTTGCTCGATTGCTGGCACAAATTATCAGAGTATAGACACACTTCCCAGATTATCCAAGTAAAGCAATCCGTTTAGACAATATGCTGGTGAGTTTACCTCAAAGACATTTGGTAACTATTGCACATCAATGGGAATTGATGTTGAGTACCCAGTATCATATGTACATACCCAAAATAATTTGGCAGATCATTTATAAAGCGTATCCAGTTAATTGCAAGAACTTTGCTATTACATATGCAATTATTGACTTTTGCCTAGGCTCATGTTGTTTTACATGTTGCAACATTAATTCACCTAAGACCCATCATATATCATTAGTACCCCCCGTACAACTTGTATTTGGACATCAGCCCAATATATCCTATTTAAAAACTTTTGGTTGTGCTTTGCCAATTCGAATTACACCCTCTCAACGCATCAAAATGGGACCCTAACATCATTTAGGAATATATATTGGCTATAACTCGCCGTCCATCATTAGATATATTGAGCCCTTGACAGGTGATCTGTATACCGCACGTTTTGCGGATTGCTATTTTGACGAGACACATCTTTAAGGGAAAAGATAAAGCCTCCTGAAATAAAGCCTGAACTTTCTTGGAAAGTAAATTATATGTCCCATTTAGATCCTTGTACATCCCAATCTAAAATCGAAGTGCAAAAACAACTTATTTGCAAAATATTGCCAATCAAATGTCTGATGCATTTACAGATGCAACGAAAGTAACAAGATCATACATACCACCAACAAGGCTTGATGTTACCAATGAAAAATCCATTAAACAACGATCAATTAATCTGTTACACGCTAGAAAAGTGATAGACATGTTGGAGCCAAGGATATTGTTCCTAGGAAACGAAAGACAAAGAGTAAGATATATATCAATATTGACAATACTGGGATAATAGACAATTTCACATATTCTATACTAACTCCAGAAGAGTTAATAGTCCTTGAGAAGACAGAAGCCCTTGAAGAAGAACAAATCCCTAAAGAAATACAAGAACATTGAAATGAAAAGATCTCTATAAACTATGCTCATACAAGAGAAATGTGGAATCATGAGATAATTATCATCGATGACATATTGTCATTTGCAGTGACTACTAAAATTATGAATGATGATTTTAAGTCACATTCTATCGATGAGTGTCGAAAGAGACACGATTTCCCAAAGTGAGAAGAAACAATTCAAGCAGAATTAACTTCTCTAGCAATACACAATGTGTTTGGACCTATAGTCCAAACTTTTGAAAATGTTAAACCTATAGGATAGAAATGGGTATACACAAGAAAAAGAAACGAGAAAAATGAGATTTCTATATATTAGGCCAAACTCGTGGCTCAAGGTTTCATGTAGAGACTAGGAATTGACTTTGATAAGACGTATTCACCTAGTGATAGATGCGATTACATTTAGATACTTAATTGGTTTGTTAGTCTCAGCAGGACTTGATATGCATCTTATGGTACATTAGATACTAATATCTACATGAAAATCCTCAAAGAATTTAGAATGTTAGAAGCAAATAAAGCAAGTCCAAGGAACACGTATTCAATAAGATTGCAAAGATCGTTATATGCGTTGAAACAATCTGGACGAATGTGCTATAATCATCTCAATGAATATTTAATAAAGGAAGGATATGTTAATAATCCTATCTGCCTATGTGTTTCTACAAAAAATGTCAGAATTAGGATTTACCATTGTGGTAATGTATGTCGATGATATGAACTTAATTAGAACTCTTGAAGAGCTTACAAAAGTTTTTGAGTACCTAAAAAGATAATTTGAAATGTGGATCTAGGGAAAACAAAATATTGTCTCAGCTTGTAGATTGAGCCTTGTTCAAATGAAATACTACTCCATCACTCAAATTATACTGAAAAGATCCTAAAACATTTTAATATGGATGAGGCTCACCCCTTTGAGTACCCCAATGATTGTTTGGTCTCTTGATCCTAAGAAGTATCCATTTCGTCCTAAAGAAAATAACGAAAAAATACTTGGTCCTGAAGTACCATATCTGAATGCAATAGGTGCATTATTATATTTGGCACAATATATGAGATCACATAACATTTGCAGTAAATCAGTTGGCAAAATTTAGCTCTACACCAACTTGCCGACATTGGAATGAGATCAAACATATCTTTCGTTACCTCAGTGAAACAAAAGACTTGGGATTATTTTATCCAAAGAAACCTATTAATGATCCCAAATTAGTTGGCTATGCAGATGTTAGTCACCTTTCTAATCCCCACAAAGCCCGCTCGCATATGAGATATGTTTTTACTTACAATGACACTGCAATATCATGATACTTTACAAAACAAACATTAGTTGCTACTTCTTCCAATCATTATGAGATTTTTGTGCTTCATGAATCTAGTCAAGAATGCGTATGGTTAAGATATGTCATCCATTATATCGAGAATACGTTCAAGTTATCATGTACCTTAGATACTCATATAATTATAAATAAAGACAATGCAACATATATTGCTCAAGTAGAGGAAGATATATTAAAGGAGACAAAATTAAGCATATTTTACCAAAGTTCTTTTACACTTACGAACTTCAATAGAGTCGAGAGATTGATGTCAAACAAATGGTTATAGGTTAAGACAAAGGAATTGGAGAGAAATATGCTGAAGTAAAAGCGTTAGGGTTAAGAGAGAGAGGGATTGGGAGAAATTTAAAGAAGTAAAGCATATTATAACGTTTGATTAAGAGAGAGAGGAATTAAAGAATATTATAACGTTTGAGAATATCTGTCTCCTGAAAGTAAGATTTACTTTGGGATCAAAAGTAATTTTGCACTCCAGTATTGTTACCGTTGATAATATTTTTGAAATTTGAAAATGATTCAAATAAATATTCAAAATTATTTAATATATTTTAGGAGAATTTAATATATATATATATATATATATATATATATATATATATATATACTACACTTAAAACATATTAAAGATGAAGAAGACAAGTTGGGACAATATACATATCTATATATACACACACTACACTTAAAACATATTAACGATGAAGAAGACAAGTTGGGACAATATATATATATATATATATATACACACATAGTACACTTAAAACATATTAACGATGAAGAAGACAAGTTGGGACAATTATAATCATTTCAAACTCTAGGCCGTCCAGCTTGACTATTCTGTTGCACTTTTATTTTATTAAAAGAAGACAAACAAAATTACCGAATTTTTTTGTTTTTATTATCCACCCCTAAGAGATAAAGACTACTCTAAACCATGGTTTTAAAACCCGGCCCAACCGGTTGAACCGGGAATTGGTGATCGAGTCAGGTCGGTTCGACTAAAAAACTGGAATTTTCAAATGACCCAGTTTGAACCGTAGTTAGACCGGATTTTTTGTTTCGAACTGCAAGTCCAACCAATTTGACCCAATAGTTGAACAACTTTTTTATTATTTTATATGTCGTGTTGATGTCAGAATGACGTCATCACGTTAATATCAGCATGATGACATCACAGTTCGACCCAGTGGTTGAACCAGTTTGATAAGCCAACCCGGTGACGTGGCCGGGTCACTCCTCAAATCGGTTTTAAAACCCTGCTCTGAAACACTCACAAGAGTTTTGCATTAGTATTTAAAGGTCCTTGTAGAGAATAAGCAAAAATTCAGGGTAATAGAGTAATTTCTTGTGTAAATATTTGCAAACTAAAATGGCAATATAGTTTTTCCACAAGATTAAACTAATTAACAAAAAAAAAAAAAAAAAAAAATTCTCTTTCTTTCCATTATCTTCTTCCACTTATTCACAAACTAATAAATAGTAATCAATGGCAATAAGTTTTTATTAGGGGCTTTTGGATAATTTTAGGGGTCTTTTTGATATTTTTAAGGGGTTTATGATTTTTTGGGAGATATTTTTAAAAAATTGAAAAAATAAAAAGATAAACGATACAATTTGGTTAAAAAAATGTACCATACCATACTATACAGTAAAAATCTTAGGAAAAAAAAATGATTTTTAAGTGATCAAACAATTTTTTTTTACTAAAAAACCATACCGTACCGTACGGTCTCACTGTTTTTTTGTCGTCCTCCCTAGTCCCTACTAATAACAAATACAACTAAAACCCTATATCTCTCTTCGTTATCTTTCCTTCCTCTTACTTTATTCTTCTTTCTCAATTTGGGCATTCATACGGTGCAGTCCATATTGTTGATATCACTCCCCATTCCTACCAAAACACCTTCCAGAACACTTGATTGTATCTGACAGTTGTTTCACAATTGTTTTTTTCAGCTTCCCTTAATTTTACTAAAAGCAATTCTCTTTTCAACAAAATTGTTATATCTTTTATGTTTATGAATTATAAATGTTACAAATATGAAAGATTTCTAAAAGGATTCTCTAGTCTTTAGAAAAGAAATTATGTTTCACCTATCATCCATTTTCGTAATGTGTTTATTAATTTAAATCATGTGTATATTAAAGATTACACCATTTTCCTTTTTTTTTTTTAATTAATTATCAGATCACATTATTTATTAAATTTTCTCAAGATCTAGTCCTGTTTTATAAGATTTTAGATTTTCTCCTGAAAAATTAAAAATATGATTGAAGTTGTTCGAAACTGAACAGGTACATATGATAATGTTTATGTTTCCATCTTTTCCCATAAATCGATTTAATAGGAAGATTCATGCAAATTAATTATAATCATGATTAAAGCTTTTATCACTATAATATTATACAATTAGTCAAGAATTAATTGTCATAAACTTTTCTTTTATAAAAACAATATTAATTATATTCTTAAGTTGAATAATTTAATAAAAAGAATATTAGTAGTTTTATATTAAATAAAATGCACTTTCAAAATTGTCACTATAAAACTATATCCATTTGGGGATCCTCACCCCATCCCCGTTTTGGCCAATTCGGGGATTGAGATGGGGGGATGGTGTATATATCACAATAATGTAAATTTAGTCTTTTTATTTTAATAGACACAATTTCAATTTGTCACTAAGTCAAAAGGTTTACTTTTAAATATCGAGACTTTATAAAATTTGTCTCTTATAAAATTATGTTGTGTTTAATATTCTTTGGGAAATAAAATCAATGTGCCTTTTTATGAAATAAAAATAAATACTTACTTACCCCAAAAAAAAGAAGAAAAAAAAAAGACGAGATTCTATCATCTTTAGTGATGAAATTTTTATTCCATCATCTTTGCTCATATCAGAATTTTATTTATTTATTTTTTAGCTTTTCATCTGGATTCAAAGGTTAGAGTGCATCTAATTTTGTCGCTTTTAGTGTAGAGTTGGTGCTGTGAATTAGGGCAAACACCACATGGAAATATGTCACAAAGAACTCACAAAATATAAAGCGAAAAGAAATAAAAACACGGAAGTTATAGTGGTTTGGTCACATATGCTGTAGGCAACTCAATCCACTATGGAGAACAAGATACTAGTCTTACAAGACTATACAAAAACATCAATGTCAAACCCTAGCCACTATCTCTCATTCCTTGGCTCCTTACACTCACACTAAATGTAAAATAGGATTACCAGTCTTTCAATATGAAACGAATCCTAATACAATAAAACATCCCTATAGTCATAATAATGAGACTAATTAATTTTATTACTGTGAGGAGATTATAATTTAATAGAGGTGTAGTTACAAAAATTTCTTATTTTATAATTCATGTTTGAATAGTACAGTATTAGGATTTCAATTTCTGTTTTAATAGTATTATGATTTCAATTCAACGCTTCAATGACCTACTTTTTAAATGAATAAAAGATCATGTCTTAAAACCAATAAATATAAATGTCCTTCGTGGAATTGTAGATACAGTTGCTGTATAGTTAAACTGATATGAAGCTACAGACAATTGCTAATTGTTTTAAACATTACAAAATTAGGACCCTTGATGTATATGAATTGCAAGTTATAAATAAAGTAGATGAGAATAATCAAAGAGTCATTGTAGAATTAAGTGATCAGATTTGACAACTTTACTACATTAATCGAATTGATATTAATGTCTTTCTCAATAATTCAAATGAGCAACAAGTCATGTATACTTTAATTGAAGAATAAATCATTGCTACAATTACACAAGAAAAGAAATAAAATAATCATGAAGATGATAGTACGAAAATACAAAAAATTTCGTGCAAAGAAGCTCCAAACATGCTTGAGAAGCGATAAATATTTTAGCTTCAACAAGAACATGTCCATATTAACGAGTAATGTACTCGCAAGTCAAAAGGTGTGATAACAACTCTAAAACATAAATCATTCTTCTAAATAGGCATGGCAATGGGGCGGGGCGGGGATCTCATTCACCGTACCCATCCCCACCCTCAAAATCATTCCCCACCCCCACTCCATCCCCGTTACGGGGATGACAAAAATTCCCCTTCTCCGTCCCAAAGGGGAATGTTGGAGGCCCGTCCCCGCCCCGTTAATTTTATATAAACATAAATTAATTTGAGCATTACCAAACACAATAGTTAATTCTCGTCCACATGACAAATACTTAAATTAATCGTTTAAACATAATTAATTATACATAAATATGGGTCAAGATTTGTTCTTGTTCAATTGTTTAGGGTGAGGGAATTAGAAAAATATGAGTTTATATAAGGAAAGATAATTGTGTAATTAGGTGAAATATAAGGATATTAGTGAAAAGTAAATATATATATACATTTTTTTAATTTTATATATTATATACGGGGCGGGTCGGGGGAAAGGTATCACCCACCCCCGCCTCATCCCCGAGGACGGGGATTAAAACACCCCCACCCCCGCCCCTATCCCCAAAAAAACCGGGGCTTCCCCGCCCCATATGGGGCGGGGCGAGACAGGTCCCCGAAATCTCGGGAAACATTGCCATGCCTACTTCCAAACAATTTTAAATATATATTTTATTTCATCTTAAACCTTTAATACAACAAATAATATATTTTTTTGCAATATATACATAATTATTACTATGTGGAAGCAACTTTCCTTAAGATGGGAATTAAAAAAATTATAACTTATTATAATGTGGAGTTTATTCTTATTTATAACTATTCCAAGTTGGGAATAAAAATTTTTATGACTATGTAGAGTTTACTCTTATATAGAATATCACTATAAAGAAGTTTTACTGTAAAAACTAAGACTTTAATATGCTAACTTTATCTTATCAAGAGTTTACAGACAAGGACGGACCTAAACCCTTTCGAGGGTAGTACTTTTAAAATAGGTCTACTCTCAGATTAAAAAAAAAAAAAAAAAAAACCTCTCTTTCTTTCCATTATTAATAAATAATAAATAATGGCAATATAATTTTCATGGGCTTTTCAATATTTTTAAGGGTCTTTTTGATATTTTTAAGGGATTTATGATATTTTTGGAGAATTTTTGTAATTTGGGAGATATTTTTACAAAATTGAAAAAACAAAAAGATAAACGGTACAGTTTGGTTCAAAAAAACGTACCATACCATACCATATCATAAAATTCTTAGAAAAAAAGAAACAATTTTTAGCAATCAAACAATTTTTTTACTAATAAACTGTACCGTACTGAACCTTACGGTCTCACGGGTTTTTTGTCCATCCCTACTAATAACAAATACTAAAACCCTAAATCTTTTATTCTTTTTTTTTTTTTTTCTTAAATCTTCTTCTTTCTCAATTTGGGTATTCATGGATTTAGCTGCCAGGCGGTGCAGTCCATATTGTTCATATCACTCCCCATATTGTTTCCCACAGTTGTTTCACAACAGTTTTTCTCGTCTGTTTTTAAGTTTCCCTAGTAGTTTTTCACCACCCTAAATGTTAGGCAACGACGCATATGATGTTTATGTTTCCATAGATTTAATAGGAAGATATTCATGTTAATTGGTGAACCATATGCAAATAAATACCTTACTAGGTTGTGTTACATGTATTTTCTTGAATACAAATAATGGTACCAATTTTCTCCATGGGGACGAGTATCAATGGGAATGCCCTCAAAATTGGTGCAATCATTTAACTGCCCTTCTTTATTACTGTTTCTTACAGAATAATTGGACATACCATGAAAAATGAGGGTTAGGGTTCAATTTCCCAAACCAGCTGGTGCTTTCCATAATTCCTCAATGCAAGAGGGTTTACTCAAAAAATCCCTAAATTTTTTATTTAAAAATTTCAATGATTGAAAATGTAAAGATAAGGTCTATTAAAGAATTAAAGGTTAAAGATTAAAATAAAAATTAAGGATAAACTTATCGAAACCAAAAAAAAAAAAAAATTGGAGATACTAATAAATTAGATAGGCAACAAGGGCCTATATAAGGTAAGGGCCTGGACGGGGCCCCTTTTTTTTTGGTCACGTGTCTAGAAAGTAAAGGCTACTCATCTTTAGGCTTCACTTTTTATAATTCAACCATTAAAGGTGAAAATTTAAGAAAATTGTTAATCCTAGTTTCTATTCGTATTCTAAATTTGCAGGAATAATAATTAGATATTGTTCATTATTTGGCTTCAATTCTAAAAACACTAAAAATTTACTAGGTCTTGCTGAATTTTGGTCATAAAATCTAAAACTTTCAAAAAGATACCATATTAATAGCTCTTCAATTGAAGATCAAACACAAAAACGTCACTTAATTTTGATAATCACTAAGAATTTAATTTAATTATGAATGTTTATTGTAAATATAAATATTTCTATAAACTTTAGAAAAAGAATATAATATTTTATTCCAACTATATCCTCACTAAACAAAGAATAGGATCTATTTGATTAATTTATTCAAGAACTAATTATAGGGATATTAAATTGGCTTATGTTATGCTATCATCTGAAGTTACCTGCACTTCATTGTTGGGGTAATGCTAAAAAAGGCTGAAAAGTAAGAACCAACCCCAATAATTGTATCGCATTTAATATGAAGAAAACCATCTGATCGCCTGCGTTTCAACAACTAAATAAATCACCATTATCCAAATGAAAATCAGCACAAGAATGAAAATATATTAATCGATCACATGCTTCTATCCCACCCAAAGAGCCCTCTAATTCAGATATCCAAGAAACAAGTGTATTTCCAGCCTACCACTGCAATCTAGATAATCTGACCATAAATATTTAAGCATGGAGACGAGTGTGCCGGCAAATTTGAATACTTTGTACTTTACAATCTATGTAGACTCTTAGTTTGAGAAATTCAGTTTGACTTGCTGACAAGATTCTTTGGAAAATTGATAATAAAGGATTATTCAAGTTATAAACTAGCCGATGTTTAGCATTAGCAAAACATGTGAAGGTACTTAGCAGGAGAGGGGACTGCAAATTTTGAAAAAACAATCCGATCAAATCCAAGTGATATAGCATTACCAATCAAAGCGAGTTGTGCACTTAAAAAGAAATATGTAGAATTTGCAATAAGAACAGAGAGCCGGAAGTTCCAAGTCCTCAAACACTTTATGTTTAGAATAGAACATTGTGATAAGTTACATACACACCTGGAAGGAAGGCAGTGTCTTGTCGCTTCTGTGCCCAAGAAAACCTGCAGTTTATAATGATAGACATAGTCCATAAATGATTTGCCAGATATGATCAAATAAGCACATGAGCGTCCACACTAACACCGCAAGCAGTGATGCATTAACTGTATAGTATACACACACTACAGTAAAGGATGAATGTAGGGGGTTAATTACATTGAGCAGTGCTGGGTACAGAAAACTTTTGTTAAATGCTACATTTGCAAATAACTTTTCTTATTCTCCAAACTCCAAAGTGTCACTTGACTTAAGCAACTGAGGCCACGCTGACACCCTTTCACAGCAGTTTCTTCTCTTTTTGTGATTATAAAGAAATTAACCTTTTTGGGTTTGTGTCCGAGATGAATACAAATTTTCAACACTAATAACTTGGTGAAAGAACAAGGTCCTCTGTTTTAATCACAACTTGTTTCAACACCTTTGCAATCTTAATAATTATGAGCCAGATGGAGCAGCTAATGGCCATGAAACAAAAACTCCCGCCAGTGATTAGTACTCATAACCAACCTACTACGACCAACGATTTGGGCTTGAGTGTCTATACCATTGTCAGGTTGAACCATTGAAATTGAGGAAACAATACAAAACTTTACAACTTATGAAACTTTGATATCTGCATCCACAACTTGAACTCCAGGTGCTCAGTCAGTCCCCTTTTCCATCTTATTGATCAAACTGGTCGACATTTTGAATTTCAATGCCAAAAACACTTACAGGATGTCCTACATAAAGGGATTCAACCACATCTAAGAGATTCTTAGGTGCTGAGAAAATATTTTCCCTCGGCATGCATCCTTTATGTCACCAATTTGCTATTTGAGAATGTTCACCATTTCTTCCGAGTGGCCTCCTGTTCTCTCTCTCTCTCTCTCTCTCTCTCTCCCTCTCTCTTTTATGGGTTTATTCTATGGTACTAGTAATGTGGTACATCATTTAAACATAAAAAATCTGATACATATTAGCAACCTCCTCTATGAGATTATTCACACTAGGTTCGCTATCCCACTGATTCTGTGGTTTGACTGCTGCATTATGATATTGAGCAATTGAACTCATTAGCATTTGTTCAATTGTAGTACTTTCTTTTATATGAACACTTGTAGTTTGGTTTTGAGCACTTGTTGCTCCATTTGACTCATAAGTGTAAGATAAATCAAGGCAATGCAATTGAAGTAGGGTTTCCCCCTGGATCCAAATTGTTAATGCTGCAATTTGGACTGAGCTTGGACAGCAAGGGTTAAGTTGACTTTCTCTATAGTCACACAAGAAAAAAAAAGAAACAAAGAATTCTACAATGTTTTAGTAAAGCTTGTGCATCTTGGCTGAGGAAACTTTTTGGGTATTTATGGAGTTCTTGGAGAGTAATGCTAGAGATATAATGAATAGAGACAGTTTCATTATCAATCATGATGGGTCTTATCATTAGTTTCCTATTCATATTGTTGTAATTTGTTATAATTTGTTAAAAGTTTCTTACATTTGTTTCTATAGATTTAAGATATATCGAATACCATTACTAAGTTTCAAAGTATATCTTAACACTTGAGAATGAACATGCAACTGATTAAAATATATTAGGTTCCCAAATATAGATTCAACAACATTGCACAAACACACAACAAAAAAATCTGAAGTGCACGTTTACTTACAGAACACCTCCTCCAGCTGGGCCGAATGCTTTGAAAACTGACATTGCAGTCATTGAAATGCCATTAGCTGCCCCTCTTTGACTTTGAGGCTACACTAGCAGCATCAGGTAGAATAAATGTATTATAACCAGAAATTGCACTAGGCAATAAAAAACAGTCCATATGTGAAAGAAAATAAAGAAAGACAACAATAGTTTCAGAAAATGGAGACTAAAATCATACCACAGCATTGTTTTGCAATATGAACAACCCAGTTACAAGGGTAACCTGCAAGATATTAAGAAAGCCAACATCTAAAACTCACTGATGTACTAAACAAAACAAAATCGTATGTAGTACTAGATATATATGATCATCATATTGTCCAACTCATCAAGTCAACATGTAACCCAGTAAGTTGACTAGCCAATGAAATACATGTAACCCAGTAAGTTGACTAACCAATGAAAAACATGTAACCCAGTACGGAGTGAATTTTGTTCATATTAAAGCAAAATTCTTACACCCATTGAAATCGGAATCTAGTGGATGCAATGAAATAAGAAGGATAGATATAGAAGTCAACCTTCGAGGAGGAATGGCATAACTATTCATCCACTAGACATTGAAGCAAAATGGATATCGTCCATATATTTCAGCATTCAACTCTGAATGTACTTACCGATAGAGTATTCCTTAGTATTGATGCACAGTTTATTGCCAAATATAGGGTTATCCCTGAGAGCATAGCTATATAAGGGTAACATGCCAACAGTGGGATTGATATTGCCTGAATAATGCAAGAATTAAATAAGTATTATCGATCCCAAGTAACTTTAAAAAAAATAAAATAAAAAATAAAAGAAATAAGACAATAAGACAATAAAATGCCTAAATTTTACCGCTGAAAACCGTGTAACCATAAGAGGCCCAAGGATTTTCTGAATTGGTGGATATAATAAAAGTTGAAATAGTAGAAGACAAAATCCTGAAATTATAAGTCCTATCATCAATGAATTTGCGCAAGAAGAATATACAACTCAATAAGCACAAATCATGTATTTTTTATGATATATATGTTCACAAATGGAATTCTATGAAATAAAAGAGATAAACATGGCCCCCTTGGGAGGAAATCACTATAAAAGTTTGAACTGTAGAGAGTACAAGTTCTGTACAGAAGCTGGTGAAACATGGAATCACCATTGGGATCAGGACTTACGAACACTGATAAATATACCTAGGAACCCAAGCTCCAGGTTCACTTCTTCAGTAGTTTACTGTTTATATTCTTTTTCTAGAATGTTTTCTTTTTTGACTGAGATCTAAAACTAGTGAAATGTTAATATTATAAGAACACTGTTATGCCTTTATTTTCAACATGACATGTGCCATATACAACAGTCCCCAGCAGAATTAGATGCCTGAATCCTGATTGCCAAAGTGAGCACCCTCCCTAAATGGCCAAGGTGATCACCTACAAAGCAAAGGGAAGTGAAAAAAAAAAAAAGGAAACATTGCCTAAATGCAGGCCCCATTGGACGATAGTTCTAAAACACAGTAAATTTCCAAGAAGTGAGGAAATCATTATATTCGTTTACACGGTACACAGGTACAGATTATGTAGACCCCTAAGCCAGTGAAACCTGGAATCAACATTTGGATGAGGTCTTCTAGACTCCTACAAATACCCCTAGGAGTCCAAGCTTGGTTCACTTCTCACTAATTTACTCTTTATATTCTCTTTCTAGAACATTTTAGTTTCTCTTTGCAATGACATAAAAAGAGAAAAAGAGAAAATGTTAATATTTTATTTATATTGTTATGCGTTGATCTTCAACATGACACATGTCATATTCACCACTGTTGCCTCAGGCATTGGGTGCCTAATTACCGAAGTGAACATGCTGCACCTACGAAGCAAAGGGAAACAACAAAATATGAAAAGGAAATCCATGGTTTAAACGCAGTCCAATTTTGGCAATGAGTCCTAAAAAACAGTAAATTTCCATGAAGTGATGAAATCAATAGAAAAGTTTGTTATGTAGATGGTATAAATTTCTTACACCCATAAGCCAGTGAAAAGTGGAATTCCTACTAGGATCAGGTCTTCCAGACACCATAAATACCCCCTTGGAATCCAAGCTCCAAATTCACTTCATCACTAATATATTATTTATATTCTCTCCCTGGAAAATAATGTAGTTTACAATCATCTCTCTCGAGGAATCCCATAAATTGAAATCGGAGCTGAGTATTAAAAGGTCTGCAATGGCAAAACCCCTAACAATCTTCTGTTTTGCAAATAACCGAACACAACCACCATTACCACAACATATGATTGCCAAACTCCTATGCCAGATGCCAAAGGTTGGACTCTTAACCAGAAATAGTTTTGTCATTGAGCAAGTTGGTTCCATCAACTAATAGAAAGCTCCTATGAAGTGCAATACTAGATATCACGCCTCTTGTATTATAGGTGAAAATGTGATTGATAAAGTTCTGATTGATTAGGAGTAAGCATTAATCTATTGCCATATTCATTATATGGGCGGCTAGGCCAAGGAGAATTGAACTCACTTTTGTGACACTTCAATTAGTGCATAGTGTCTAATAAAAAGTCTTAGATGGGTAAAAAAGGTATTCTTATGATGGTTACTAAAGTATCTACTTCTAAATGGATAGCATGAATAATCTCAATTCAAGTAAAATTGTGCAAGCTTCAAATTGCATGTGCTATATTTTGACAGTCATAGGATAATGCAATCACAGGGAAATGCACCTGATATAGATAAAACTTCACCCACGTCTTGAGATGAAAAGCTCAAACCTCCATACTTTTTGTCACTGACTGCCCAAAGCGAGAAAATCTACAAAACAATGATAAATGTCACGAATTATGGACTTAGAACTCAAAGTATGACCACCATCTATTTAACAAATTGATCAACATCTAAGTTTTGGATTTGGCTAAAATGTCATTATGGAAGTAACTAATCAACATCTAAGTTTTGGATTTGGCTAAAATGTCATTATGGAAGTAACTAATCAACATCTAAGTTTTGGATTTGGCTAAAATGTCATTGTGGAAGTAATTGATCAACATCTTAGTTTTTTATTACCTAAAATGTCATTATGGAAGTAACTGACCAACATGAAACTATGCCATTATGAAATTGACATCTAGAGTCCCTCTAAAATACAATCACTATCAATAGTTCCAAGTAACCTCTTTTAAAGGACCTAAATTATAACTTCTTTACTTTTTAGGATCCTCGTATTCTCAAGAGAACAATCTCTACCACCAACTCGACCTATCCTCCAATGTATCTCTATCTACCAGGTTAGTCTTTTCCATCTCATATTTTGAAACAATTTCCACCATCCTTGTTTTACAAAAACAATTTACCAATATTTAGTTATCCATTCAAACATACTACTGACACATCAAGCATAAGGTAGGTCAATAATAGAGAAGAAATAACAGATAAATTAATTTCTTTTTGCTTTCAAGGGATAGAACTGAATTATTCGGATATTTAAACTCACATGTCAATGTTTAATGGAATTCTACCTTTTCCTCACTAACTCATGTCAATCACTTTAAAAATTGAAAACAAATAAAACTTGGTTGATAATTTAAGGGAAATTAACATACTTCAGTATATGCAATCTCTTGAAGTGAAAAAATGCAGTATACGGTGATAGTAGACATTAAAGGCCAATTCTTTAAAAGATTTGCTTTATGAGATGTTTTTCTTTCTTCAGCTTCTATCAAATCTTCTGAGCCAAAAGATTCATTTGAAGAAGCTCCCAACCTGTCACATGGTTCACAACTTTCATCTAATGTTGCACCATGCCAGTGCATTGTCTCCTGCATATGCATGATTAGAGATGCTTCATAAGATACCACCCAAAGTGATGAAAAACAGAATGTAATTAGCAGTGTTGTGAAATTTGAAAATATTATTGTAATAAAAAAAAAAAAAGAGAGATATAGTGAAAATATCTAAGAAATGTAAACCACTAGTTGAATGCGTCAAAACCTTTTTTTCTTTTCTTTTCATTTTTTTTTTTTTTTTTGCCCAGAGAAAAAGATACAATATTAGAATAATAATATACAAGAACCCCAAAAAACTATACAGGATGAAAAACACATCTCCTAATCCAAAATTATCAAAGCAAAAAAATCAAAAACTGCAAAAAATCTTTCCTTAGTTATGCATGGAGTTCCCCAACTGTGTTGAATAAAGAAGAAAGAAACTTCCTGAAACTCAGAAGTAATATCTTCAAAAAATTTCCTATTTCCTATTTCTTTCTAGCCATAGAACCCAAAATTACTTTATCCCACATAGACAAGACATTTTCCTTGGTTATATCTTCAAAAATTTCCTATTTCCTATTTCCTATTTCTTTCTAGCCATAGAAACCCAAATTACTTTATCCCACATAGACAAGACATTTTCCTTGGTTATATCTTCAAAAATTTTCCTATTTCTTTCTAGCCATAAGAACCCAAAAAACTGCCATAACTACACAACTCCATAACACAACAGGTTTTCTTCTACCTCCCAAAAAAAAAAAAAAAAAAAGAAATTGAAGGAATCAACCATTTTCAAAAACGGGAGTCCAATTCATTTCAACTAAGGATGATGTTAGACCACCTGTACACAAGGTCTACAAAGCCAAGGGCAGGAAGAGGAATAGAAATTAGTGCGATGAGGTGTGAGTTGTTAGGAGAGTGTGCGAGTTTGTTAGGAGAATGGTGAGGTGTGCAATGGGTGTGAGTTTGTTAGAATAGGGTGAGATTGTTATGAGGTGGGACACACGGCTGGCAATTAGTTACAGAATAAGAATCGAAGTAGTACATAAAGGAGTTAGTTGAATGGGGGAGATAGAGAGAAATATTTCCATAGGCTTATTTGGGAGGTCCCCAGCTCCTCGAACTGCTGGGAAACTGTCCATTATTCCTTTATTCCTATCAAATATTACTCAGTACCAGTTATTATTATCTTTTGTTCTCCCTTGATTGTGCATTCTGTTGGTTATTGTATTGTGTGTTGCTGTGGATGTCTGTTTTTGTAGGGGAGTTCCATCAGCTTGGTATCAGAGCTAGGTAGCCTTCAGGCCCACGCTGGGGAATGGTCAAGTCGAAGATGGAGAACAGGATGGAGAATATGGAAAAAGAAATAAAGTCAGTGATGGAGGACAATGAGTTCAGTCAAGACTGACATAGGTAGTCTCAAGGATTTCCTAACCGAGATGACAGAGTTGATGAGAATGAGAGATGAGAGGGATGAAAAACGTGACCGCGAGAAAGAGAAGTCCCAGTCAACCTCCGGGAATCAAGACAGTGGTTATGGTAGAGAACAAGACCAAGAAACAAACGGGAAAAGTGAGAAGGAGGAGAAGAAGGACCGGAAACTTGAGCTCCCAATTTTCAATGGAGAAGACCCCTTTGAATGGACATTTCAAGCAAATCATTATTTTGCAATTAACAGATATGGGCCATCGGAGATGGTGGAAGCCGCGCAATATGCATGGAAGGCAGGACATTGAATTGGTACCAATGGATGGAGGGCCGAGACCCTTTCAAATCGTGGGAAGAGCTCAAGGCAGCCTTAATCGCAAGATTCTGGCCGTCGTTCCAAGGATCTACACATGAAGCGCTTGTGGCGCTGAAGCAAAACTCCACCGTGACGGAATACAAAGAAGATTTTGAATCCCATACGGCACTGTTGAAGGATTTGGGGGAAGAGTTGTTGATGGGTGTCTTTATTAACGGGCTCAAGGAAGAAGAGTGAACTCCCATCGAAAAATGACGAAATACCCAACCCAGAAGGTACTAACTTGGCTCTTTCTTTAAATTCCATTGTGGGTATCACGTCCGACAAAACCTTGAAGGTAAAGGGGCAAATTGGGGATGCCGATGTGGTGGTGTTGGTGGACAGTGGGGCGTCACATAATTTTATTTCGCAGGAGTTGGTCGAGAGGCTGGGTATTGTGGTGGAAAAGGGTAAGCTCTTTGGGGTAATGGTGGGAAATGGTGTCACGGTGAAGGGGGAAGGGGTGTGTCGGCAGGTTTCTCTGGATGTACAGGGGATTCAGATTAGACAGGATTTTTTCCCTTTTGAGTTGGGAGGAGCTGACATTGTTTTGGGTGTTACATGGCTGAGTTCCTTAGGGGATGTGTGCGTCAACTGGAAGAAATTAACCATGAGGTTTCAAGTAGAGGGGAACAGAGTTAGTTTACAAAGGGATCCATCTCTGGTGAAGTCCAAGGTCTCCCTGAAATCCATGATGCGGTCCATTAACAACACTGGGGGAGGGTTCTTGGTGGAGTGCTTTTCAATTGAGGAAGGAATTACTGTCCAAGGGGTAGAATGTCAGTCCTGGTGTTCAGGCAGTTTTGGATCAGTACAGACACCTTTTCGACCAACCAACCAAACTCCCTCCACACCGCACCCACGACCATACCATACCCCTCAAAGAAGGTGTGCCAGCCCCTAACATCAGACCCTATAGGTATCCATATTTCCAAAAGAATGAAATTGAAAAATTGGTGGAAGAGATGTTAACAGCCAATATTATCCAGCCTAGTACCAGTCCATTCGCCAGCCCGATGTTATTAGTCAAGAAAAAGGATGGTAGTTGGAGGTTTTGCGTTCACTACCGGGCCCTCAACGAAATAACAATTCCCGACAAGTTTCCAATTCCCACCATCGAGGAGTTGCTGGACGAATTGGCAGGGGCAACCATCTTCTCTAAGCTGGATCTTCGGTCAGGATACCACCAAATTAGAATTAAAGACGAAGATATTCCCAAAACAGCGTTTCGAATACATGAGAGTCACTATGAGTTTCTGGTTATGCTGTTCGGTTTGACCAACACACCTTCTACGCTTCAGGCACTAATGAACAGCATCTTTAAGCTGGTCTTGCGTAAGTTTGTGCTGGTGTGTTTTGACGATATCCTGATATACAGCCCGGACTTAGAATCCCACATCACACACCTGCGACAAACTCTTAGGATCCTGGACGAGAATGAACTGGTAATGAATGAAAAACTTAGTCCCAGGTTTTATGGACCCTTCCGAGTCTTGGAGAAAATTGGTCAGGTGGCCTACAAGCTGGAACTACCCACGACAGCCCGTATTCACCCAGTTTGCCATGTTTCTTAGTTAAAGCACAGCCTCCATAGCTCAGTGCCCGTACAACCTTTGCCCTCCTTTCTCACGGATGACCTGGAACTTCAGGTTCAACCGGCTGAATTGTTGGATGTGGGCACCCTTATGGATGGATCCACTGAGGTTCTCATCCGTTGGCGAGGTCTCCCCCCGCTTTTGATGCTACCCGGGAATCTCGGGATGTAATAAGCATCAATTTCCTCAATTCCACCTTGAGGACAAGGTGGCACTTCAAGGGGGGGGTATTGTTAGACCACCTGTACACAAGGTCTACAAAGCCAAGGGCAGGAAGAGGAATAGAAATTAGTGCGATGAGGTGTGAGTTGTTCGGAGAGTGTGCAAGTTTGTTAGGAGAATGGTGAGGTGTGCAATGGGTGTGAGTTTGTTAGAATAGGGTGAGATTGTTATGAGGTGGGACACGCGGCTGGCAATTAGTTACAGAATAAGAATCTAAGTAGTATATAAAGGAGATAGTTGAATGGGGGAGACATAGAGAAATATTTCCATAGGCTTATTTGGGAGGTCCCCAGCTCCTCGAACTGCTGGGAAACTGTCCATTATTCCTTTAGTCCTATCAAATATTACTTAGTACCAGTTATTATTATCTTTTGTTCTCCCTTGATTGTGCATTCTGTTGGTTGTTGTATTGTGTGTTGCTGTGGATGTCTGTTTTTGCAGGGGAGTTCCATCAGATGATAACAGCATTCAAATAAAAAATAAATGGTAGACAGAAACAGACCAAAGAGCAACTCAACTTTTTTTTCAAGAAAGACAAGATTTGTAGTGGAATAAGTGCTATACAAGTCTAGCCATGGCTATAGTAAGATGATGCAGAAAAGCAAAGATCTCGGAATGAAACTTCAAACTTGACAAAATCTATTGCACACAAATAACCAGCCAGAATAACCATAGGCCTGTCTCTGGAGATAATCTATTCCATTCTTCATGAGCCACAGGCAAATATTTGAGTAATGCTACATCTACAAACAAATCTAACAAAGATTTATGTACAAACTGATGTGGCACAAAATGAATGGAAGAAGGAATATGATGAGTTTGACTTTTTATATTAACTCTTCCATTCATTTTGTGCTACATCAGTTTGTACACAAATCTTTGTAAGATTTGTTTGTACATCTAGTATTATTGCAAATATTTTGGTGGAAAAATACCCACACAACTTGAAAAGTGTCTTTAACTAGTGATTATCTCTCTCCTCTTCTTCAACCGCACTATAGACTTTGGTGGACCAGTCTCCTTGTTAAAGGTAAGCTCTACAGCCATCCAAAACAGGAGAAAGTTCTAAGCATTTACAGCAGAACATTATTAGAAGTAGATATCTGCATAAGGAATCCCCAAAAAAAGCTTTTTACATTCATAATAATTCTCATGCCTCCATTGTAATTCATAGCCACACCCAACCAAACAAAATCTCTGCTTCAGAATCAATGCACAATTCCCACTAAATTTATGCAACAAACATCTAAGGAAAGCGTCCCAAAGATTTCTTTTTCAATTTACTTGGCTGATGAGAAAAATGAGAGTACAACAAAAATCATAATGACCAAACAGAAACTGACATTACAATGCATTTAAATGACCAAGAGGATACTGACATTAAAATGTAGAAATCAATACAAATACAAATATGAGGTCCCAAACTTATCGGTTCTATCTGTCACCACAATCATCATATTAGTGTTGTCACATGGATGGGATGAACTATTTGATTATTGATAGACCACCACCCGTTAATATGGTCTATAAGTCAAGAGGTCGTAAAAAGAGCACTAAGGGGTAATGAGTGTGAGTGAGAGTTAGTTACGGGATTATGCATGCAAGTGGCTGGATAGAATAGAATAAGGTTAGTTTAATAAGTATATGGGTATAAATAGCTAGAGAGTGGTAAGGGAGGGATCAGCTAAATTCTGATAGGTGATTAAAAGGAGGCTCCCAGCTCCTCTAATTGCTGGGGATCGATCTGTGGGTTGCTCTTTCTTGAGTTGCCATTTCTTTCAATATATTAATATCATTCAGTTTTATTAGATTGTGTGTCACTTTCTTTTTTGCTCTTGTGTGTTGCGGTTGGGTTGGATTAATTGGACAGGTGGTTCCATCAATTTGGTATCAGAGCTAGGTTGAATAATGGTAAAATCCAAGATGGAGTACAAAATGGAAAATGTGGAAAAGGAAATGAAGACCGTGAAGGAAGATATGGGCACGATGAAGACTGACTTAGGAAGTGTCAAGGAGTACTTAACAGAGATGCGTGAATTGATGCGGCTGAGGGAGGAAAGGGAGGAGAAATGTTATCGGGAGAAGGAGAAAATGTCTTCATCTCCAGAAAATCAGAGTTCCGATGGAGATAAGGGATATGAACGAAATCACAGTGGGGATAGCGGGAAGGACGACAAGAAGATTCGCAAACTCGAGCTGCCAATTTTTAACGGAGATGATTCTTTTGGTTGGACCTTCAAGACTGATCGATACTTCGCCATTAATCGATACGAAGAAGCGGAGATGGTAGAGGCCGCCACCATGTGCATGGAGGGAAGAGCCTTAAACTGGTATCAATGGTTAGAATCTCGGAGACCAGTTCAGAATTGGAGAGATTTCAAAGCAGCCTTAATTGCCAGATTCAGACCATCCTTTCAAAGGACAGCCTATGAGGCAAGGTAGCAGAGACAGCACGCGTCGGTGGAGTATCGCGAAGAATTTGAAGCACATACAGCACCACTGAAGGAATTGGGAGAAGAGATGCTAATGGGTATCTTTGTCAATGGGTTGAAAGAAGAAATCAAAGCTAAATTGCGCCTCATACAGCCCAAAGAGTTAGGTGAAGTTATGGAGCAAGCCCACCGAGTTGAAGAAAAAAATTGGGTGCTGGAAAAAATTAGGCCCAAAATTACTAAAGCCCAAAGTGTAAAAACTGAGGGTTATTCACAGGTTTCTGCAAGCCCAAAGATTGGGCGACCCGGTTGGTGGTCCAACACCACTAAACCTTTGGGCGAGGCGTACTCCTCGTCAAGTCGATTTGTCGACAGGAGAGAAATACCACCGGTGACGACTGCTTCAAGTTCCAAAGGGGACAATTTCCAAAGGTTAACAAAGGTGGAAATTCAACACAGAAGGGAGAAGGGTCTTTGTTTTAGGTGTGATGAAAAGTTCAGCCCTAACCACCGATGTAGAAGCAAATCTCTGCAGATCTTGCTGGCATGGGAAGACGATGATCCAAAGAAGGGAGAAAAACCACTAAACAACGAGGAGGAACCCCCTACTGAAGGTAACCCTCTAGCTTTATCTATGAACTCTATTGTTGGAATAACCTCTAACAAGACTCTGAAAATTAAAGGGGAGATTGAAGGGGTGGGGGTTATTGTGTTGGTTGACAATGGAGCGTCCCACAATTTTATTTCAGACAACTTGGTGCGAAAGCTGGGCATGCAAATTGAAAAAGGAAAAAGGTTTGGGGTGATGATGGGTAATGGTGTCACGGTGAGAGGAGAAGGTGTTTGTAAGGGAGTACAACTGGAGGTTCAAGGCGTTAAGATTACCCAAGATTTTTTTCCTTTTGATTTGGGTGGAGCTGATGTGGTATTAAGGGGGACGTGGTTGAGTTCATTGGGCGATGTTTGCGCAAATTGGAAGAATTTGACAATGAAATTTGAGTTGGGGGGCAAAAGGGTGAGTCTACAGGGAGATCCATCCCTGGTTAAGACAGTGGTCTCTCTAAAAGCCATGTTAAGGTCATTGTTTACCGCAGGAGGAGGCTATTTAGTCGAATTTTGTTCTACCGAATATGTGCTAGAACAGAACGGAGAACCCACCGATCCTAGGATTGTCTCATTGATGGAAGGGTATAACCATTTGTTTGACCAGCCCACTAAACTACCCCCGCACCGACAGCATGACCATGCCATAGTCTTGCAAAAGGGAGCTCGACCACCCAATATACGGCCCTATAGATATCCTTATTTCCAGAAAAATGAAATAGAGAAAATGGTGGGAGAAATATTGGTGGCTCGGATCATTCAGCCTAGCACCAGCCCTTTTGCCAGCCCCGTGTTATTAGTCAAGAAGGAGGATGCGAGTTGGAGGTTTTGTGTTGATTATAGGGCACTCAATGAGATAACTATCCCTGATAAGTTTCCCATACCCACTTTCGAAGAGCTATTGGATAAACTAGCTGGGACGGTTTTCTTTTCAAAGCTAGATTTACGATCTGGATACCACCAGATTCGATTGAAGGAGGAAAATATTCACAAAACCGCCTTCCGAACTCATGACAATCACTATGAGTTCCTAGTCATGCCATTTGGCCCGACTAATGCACCATCAACTTTTCAAGCCCTGATGAATGCTATTTTTAAGCCTATTTTGAGAAAATTTGTGTTGGTCTCCTTTGATGATATTCTGATTTACAGTCCTAATCTAGATTCCCATATGATACATCTCAAACAAGCCCTTAAGATTCTACAAGACAACGAATAGGTAATGAACAAGAAGAAGTGCATGTTTGGTCAGAAGAAACTGGAGTATTTAGGCCATTTAATTTCAGCTCAAGGAGTGGAAGCAAACCCACAAAAGATTGAGGCAATGGTTAATTGGCATGTTCCAACCAATGTGAAGGGTCTACGGGGATTTTTAGGGCTTACGGGGTATTATAGGAGATTTGTCAAAGGGTATGGCAGTATTCACAACCACTTACTGATTTGCTTAAAAAAGATTCATTTAGTTGGAATGAGGGAGCACAAATGGCCTTTGATAGACTCAAGGAAGCCATGACTTCAATTCCGGTCCTAATAGTTCCAAATTTTGCACTTCCCTTTGAAGTGCAAACTGATGCTTCAGGCCACGGTATGGGAGCAGTTCTGGTCCAGCAGTCGAGACCCATAGCCTACCTAAGCAAAGCATTTTCACCACAAGCAAAACAGAAATCAGTATATGAACGTGAACTGATGGCAATTGTTTTTGCGGAGCATAAGTGGAGCCCGTATCTATTAGGCAAACGATTCGTCATCAAAATTGACCAAAGGAGCCTGGAATTTCTCACTGACCAGTGAATTAAAACTCCTGAACAACAAAAGTGGCTGTCCAAACTAATGGGGTTCTCCTTCGATATTCACTATTGGCCGGGAAATACAAACAAGGTGGTTGATGCCTTGTCAAGAAGAGTGGAGGGACTAGATTTGAACACCATTTCAGTAGTACAGTTTACAGAATATGAAGATTTAGCCAGTGAAATACAAGAAGATCCCAAGTTGCAACCTATCATTCAAGACCTTCTCTTTGACCCTAACAACCAGCCACACTACAGACTTCGATAGGGGTATCTATTGTACAAAAACAGAATTGTTTTACCAAAAGGTTCCAGATTCATAGCTAAACTCTTGGCAGAATTCCATTCCAACCCAAGTGGAGGTCATTCGAGGTTTTTTAGGACTTACAAACAGGTGGCAAACGTTGCTTATTAGGAAGGGATTAGGCAAGATGTTCAAGATTTTGTGAAAGCCTGCACTATTTGCCAACTCAATAAGTATTCAGCCCCCAAGCCGGCCAGGCTTTTACAGCCTTTACCTATACCTGATCAAGTCTTTGACAACTTGACGATGGATTTCATTGGAGGTTTACCAAGAGCCAAGGGGTTATACAGTATCCTAGTGGTGGTTGATCGGCTCACCAAATACGGACACTTTATCCTCTTGTCTCACCCTTTTAGTGCGAAGGAGGTTGCTACGGTATTCATGAAGGAAATTGTTAAACTCCATGGATTTCCCAAGTCCATAGTTTCGGACCGAGATTGACTCTTCATGAGCCAATTTTGGCAAGAAATCTTCAGAGCAACGGGGACTTCTCTCAAGTTCAATTCCGTATACCACCCACAAACGGATGGCCAAACAGAAGCGGTCAATTAGTGTTTAGAGGCATATCTGAGATGTTTCTGCAGTTCCCAACCTAAACAATGGCCAAATTGGCTCTCTTAGGCAGAATTTTGGTACAACACAACGTACCATCGGTCCACTAAAATGACACCCTTCAAGGCCCTATATGGCAGGGACCCACCACTCCTTATCAAGCTTACCGATTACCCCTCCCCAGTCGAGGATGTGAACCAACAACTCATTACCCGCAATGCCATCATAAATGAACTTAAACATCACTTGGAAGTTGCTCAAGGACACATGAAGGAGCAGGCTGATAAACATCGTAGAGATATCAGCTTCTCCCCAGGAGATTATGTATACCTCACACTTCAGCCCTACAGGTTCAGATTGTTAACCAGGAAACTGAATGAGAGACTCAAACTTAGGTTTTATAAGCCTTTTGAGGTGGTGGAAAGAATTGGTCTGACAGCTTACAAACTAGCTCTACCCTCCACTGCTCGTATTCATCCAATGCTCCATGTGTCCCAGCTCAAACGCAACCTACACAACTCCGTTCTAGTTCAACCACTTCCCACTTTTCTCATCGAAGATATGGAACTCCAGGTTCACCCACAATCAGTTCTGGCCGTAAAGTCCCTACTCAATGGTACCAAAGAGGTCCTTATTCAATGGAAGGACCTGCCCTCCTTTGAAGCCACATGGGAGTCGTTCAACGTCATCAACACACAATTCCCTCAATTTCACCTAGAGGGTATTGATAGACCACCACCCGTTAATATGGTCTATAAGTCGAGGGGTCGTAAAAGATCACTAAGGGGTAATGAGTGTGAGTGAGAGTTAGTTACGGGATTATGCATGCAAGTGGCTAGATAGAATAAAGTTTGTTAAGAGTAAGGTTAGTTTAGTAAGTATATGGGTATAAATAGCTAGAGAGTGGTAAGGGAGGGATCAACTAAATTCTAATAGGTGATTAAAGGAGGCTCCCAGCTCCTCGAATTGTTGGGGATCGATCTGTGGGTTGCTCTTTCTTGAGTTGCCATTTCTTTCAATATATTAATATCATTCAGTTTTATCAGATTGTGTGTCACTTTCTTTTCTGCTCCTGGGTGTTGCGGTTGGGTTGGATTAATTCGACAGGTGGTTCCATCAGACACACGAGCATAAACTAATCCCCACAGGTGGAATAGTCCAAGCATTCCTAGCCTAGCAAGGGGAAAAAGAAGTTTTACCAAAGAATATTGAAATTTTAGAACTCATTCATAGCACTTCTTAGATTTTAAATCAAGTTTCTGTGAATTCACAATGCAGGCAACCATTCTAGGGTCAATAAGCAGTGGTAATATAATTTTTATGGGTAAGAAAAATAGGAAACAGTCCTGCTTATTCAAGCAAATTTATACTTGATATAATCAATTATTGCTTTGAAAGACCCAAGAGCTCTAAAATAAAGGTATAAAAATCAAACATGCTAACATAATCTTTGATACTTACAGGAAGCCACCAACAGGCAATAAGAACTCCCACAGCATAAACTGATATGGTCAGGCATGGTAAAAAGTAGGGGAACCTACAAGATATAGACATGTTATTACAAAAAAAAAAAAATTAAAAAATGACAAAATTTACAAACAGACAATCAAATCTAGAAACATCATTTGGTGTAAAATAAAATTACTCTGATACTTATTTAGTGTCTTTTTTTTATAACAAAATAAATTTTAAAGTAGGACGATAATCGCAAGTGCACCTGATATCTTTTTTCGTTATTGCATAATTACCACTAATTTGAAAGCTTACAAAGGGTAGCAAATCGTAAATGATTACTTTGAAGAGAAAAAAATTAAGTCATCAACATTTTGACCAAGACTCCCCCATTTGGATTTTGGCTGCACTACATAACTTAAAATGTGGTGAAATTGTCCATATTTTTATCTAACTTATATTTTCTTTTTTTCCCTTTTCATGTCAACATAAAATGTTAGTTAAGACCAACCAAATAATTGATTGCAAAATGACTAGTGACATAGAATTTGACCTAATTTATTGATATTAACTCGTTAAATTTGAATCGAATGTTCATAATTTTTCAATAATAGTGAATTATTTCTAATTGCTTTAATATGATTGTTGATCCAGTTCTCATATAAGATATGACCTAAGTTTTATAGGTTTTGATCTGTCTAAGTTTTATAGGTTTTGATCTGTGATTATGACATCAACACAAAACATTATAGGGAAACTCCATTATTTTCGAGCAACAGAGTTTAGCCAAACCCTCCCATTTAGGATTAGAAAGAAGAGGGAACTGTGGCATGCAACTCAGGAAGTAGTAGTATATGCTGTATTTATAAATGTAACAATATAAAGTACCTCCCAAAGATAGAGCTCTCTGAAAATACTGAGGGATAAAGCTGTGCAGGCTAATGCCATGGACACATGAATTCCAAACAAGTCAGCAAACTTAATAAGCATTCATAATGTAATTTTATAATTAAAAATGGATCATAACAAATAAGGTAGGATACGATATCCAAATGCAATAATACTCTCCATAAGAAACAAGCAGTAGGTTATTCTACACAACAACCAGCTTACTACATTATTGACAGGGCAAAGACTTCATTACAAGTATGGAAATGACTCCACACAATCAACTCATTACCAATATGGTAACAGAAGATAAAAAAAAAAAATATGAACTGCACGTGTAACACTAGCTATTGTCAATGAGTCTCAAAAAAAAAAATGAAGGAGAAGAACCATTTAATAAATTGGATGCATCTACTAGAAAAATATCTAATACCTGTGCAAGGAAACCACCAATGGCAGGGCCTATAATCAATCCTATACCTCGTGATGTACTAACCTGAAATATAACTTGATTTCAATCACATAGAAGTGTACTACTGATAATGGATACCAATCAGAACACAATAACAAAGAAAACATCTTACTACAGACAGTGCCAAAGCCTGATACTCCTCTCTACAAACTTCAGAAGCATAAGCCTAAAAGTTAAGCCCGAGAAGTGGAGTTCAGAAATTAAGGAAAAAAGAGATAGCTAGCTAACTGAACCAAAAAGAAATCTCCGCAAACCAATGATTTAAAATTTCTTCAACAGAAAATTTCCATACCCTAATTGTGCCTAGTAAACTATTGAAACATCCAAGAAGAAATCTCATTGAAAGTGCCATCCAAAAGTTTGTACTGAGGCCAAAGAGTGCATTAAACACAACCCTGAAACCATAAATTGTTATAGTCAATTCCATTAAAAAATAAATAAATATAGAACGAACAGAGTTCTTTTCCTCAACAATAAGTTGAAATGATAAGTTTATTAAAACTGCTAACACTGAAAATGTCCCTATTAAGATAATAGGTTTTCGACCATAACGATCAGCCACTACACCCCAGAAAACAGATGTCAAAGCTCTTCCAACCATAAAAGAAGATCCTATGAAATAAACAAATGAAACAGAGACCAAAATTAGGCAGGATTCATATGTTAAGGAAATAAAGCTAAAGCATGAACTATAGAAATACGTTACCCACAAATCCAGCATAGAAACCAATATCTTCCTCTCTTTCTGCAATATTGAAGTCCCTGATCTACATAAAAAATGTATGAACATTTAATATAAATATAAATAACTATGAAATTACTTTCCATCCCTAAAACAACAAAGGTAGCAGTCAAGAGCAAGTTCTAGATGAAAAAAATTATAAATGAATAAAGGCAATCATGTAGCAGACCAAATCAAAGCTCAGTTCAATGGTTATAAACAAGAGATACATGAGGGGGAAAAAAAGCCAATACTACTAGAGACTCTGTCAATTTTAAAGTAAAATACTCGGCTAATTAACATAAATTTAACTAGATAAACTTTGGAAGAACCAGCAGCAGCGAGAGAAATAATGAAATTTTGAAGAGAAAAATGGCTGCATACCATGAAGTAGAGAAATGGAAAGAGTGATGATATAGGCAAAGCTGAAAACAAAGGAAAAAAAATAGACATTAAACAGAAAAAAAAAAATGAAGAAATTAGCAGAAAGATGGAAATAATGAATGATTATTGATTAATGAAAATGAAAAGAAACTGACCAGTGCAGAGAGAGACAAGCCAAATGTAGGATAATTTCTCGTAAGGGACACCTCTCTGCTGCTCTTTAAGACGATTCATTCGACAACCTGGACATTTCTCATAGTATTTTTTCTCCAATAATGCGCTCGTGTTGTCAGCCATGGATGACTGTTTTGTGAGCAAGAAGATCAGTTTCGACACTTAAAACATATTAATGATGAAGAAGACAAGTTTGGACAATTATACGTCCTTTGCTTTTGCACTGTTTTACAGCAGCATTTCATTAGCCAATCTTTAATTGCAGCAACAAGTAATTAGGAAAATGACATTTGAAATTATTTAGCTTACACACCGGATTAATCAGTTCAAGGGCTCCTGGAAATCCTATTCCTGAATTTGGTAAGCATTGAACAAAATCAGAGGTGAGTAAAGGGTAACCATCTTTTCATTGCAATATGTGGTTTAATAGTACGTTAATGACCTTCGCCAGATATATCTCAAAGAACCTCTTTTTGGCCACCTCAGGATCAAATCCCTTCAAACCTTTAACAGAAGCTACACCCCCTAAGAAGTTTGCCTCGCCTATTACGTTGTCATAGGACATGTAAATATTAAAAGCTAAAATTACATATCAAAACTCCAATTTAATACTATAATAGAATGATCCATCACATTCAAACATAAATTAGTTCTCTTTATATTTGAAAATTGTATCTTTGAAAGTAATATCAATCCTACATCACCTTTGCTTCCTCATTCAATTATAACAAGTTATCTACCTCCTTTTGTTTCATAAACAGAAAAACCATGTTTATATTAATGTATGCTCCAAGCCATTAAACACAGCCCGTTACAGTTCTTCAATTGCTCATCAATATCATAGCCATGCAATTGAAGTTAACAATTAATAATCAATTTAGCCAAAATCAAATTGATCATCATTCAATAAAATACTACAAAAAGATTACACATTGAATCGCAGAAAAAAGAAAAAAGAAAAAGGAAAAACAACAACAAAACGATTAAATGAACAAGAAATGGCAGAAGGAGAAGCAATGAAGAAAAAATTTATCTCAGCAGCGGTTTTTTCTTGCACTAAAAAGAAAATACAGTTTGTATTTTACCTGTATTAGTGATGAAACAGAGAAACTCAATCCAAGAGAAGATCACCTAGTGCAATTGTCAGATTGATGGGTCTCGATGGTCTTCCACCTCACCAGTCTACTCATAAACAACAGAAAAGGTCCACAGAGAATTATCAACTGAGGACAGCATCAGTGGAAAGGGCTCAAAGGAGTGGGAAATCTTCTGGCCGCTTATCTTTTAGGAAAAGCTTAAAGGAAGAGCAAGAATTCAAGGATGTGTTTGAAGTTTTAGATGCATCAAAGATGGAGAGTGGCAATAACTCATTGCCGGAGACTTCAAAGACAAAGTTTACTGAGGCTGAGATGGTTTTTATTAAGCAGAAGTTCATGGACGCGAAGGATTCAAAGGAATTCCATGAAAGTTAGGGTTAAGAGAGAGAGCAATTGGAGAGAAATTTGCAGAAGTTCATGGACGTGAAGGATTCAAAGGAATTCCGTGAAAGTTAGGGTTAAGAGAGAGAGGAATTAGAGAATATTACGTTTGAGAATATCCGCCACTTTGGGATCAACAAGTAATTTTGCACCAACAATACTCCAGACACCGGGGTTTTTATACTGAAATTTTATACCGGCCTACGTGTCTCCTGACTTATACCATTCAAGCATTTAACGTTATTAATTTTTTTTTAAAATATAAAAATTTAAAAAAAAAAATCTGGAATGGACGGGCGTCCCATAAGGAATGGACGCCCGTCCCTACTCTAATGGACGCCCGTCCTTAAAGAATGGACGACCGTCCATTAAGTATGGAAAAACAAAATTTTAATTTTAAAATAAATATGAAAAATTTTTTTTTAAAAAAAATCAAGAATGGACGCCCGTCCATAAGGAATGGACAGACGTCCCTACTCTAATAGACGGCCGTCCATTAAGTATGGACGGCCGTCCATTTTGGCTGGGAGCATGTCGCCAACTCTTTTTGACTTTTCCTTTTCCTTTTTTTGTTTTTCTTTTTTCTAAAAACTAGTAAAGAATCTGGCATGCTGTTTATGTACAAATTATACATGGGTTGTGCAAAAGCTCCACCTGACAGAGAAAAGAAGCTCCACCTCTTTCGGTATAATTTTTCGGTGCAATTTTTTCCTGGTGGATATAGTATTTTTCAATTTTGCACTCCAATATTGTTATTGATAAGTTTTTGAAATTTGAAAATGATTTATTTTGTCTTTTGGAATTTAAAAGTGATTCAAATAAATATTCAAAATTATTAAAATTAAAATTTAAAAATTATTTAATATATTTTAAGAAAATTTAATTTTATATATATATATATAGAAAGGTTCTACTTTTAAAACATATTAATGAACAAGTTATGACAATTATGTCATTATGGGGGTAAATGATTAAACGGTAAAATGGCCTTGAATTTAAATAAAAGGTCACGTAAATTTTTCAGTCTTTATTAAATAGTTTTATTTTTTATTAAGACAAATTAATAACAATTAAACAATAATTATGACTTAATTTGGATTAATGAAGGGATTGAGTAATATTTCAAAAATTATATTTTGTCTCAAAAAAACCTAAAAAATTGTTGCATTTTAACACAAACCCAAATCAAAGAAATTGTCAGGGGATTTTATTAAAAGACCATTTGAAGTTAAAATTTAATTAAAAGACTATATAGTTTGTAAATGTTAACTAAATAGCCTTGTTTTTTATTAAGCTTAATTAAACATGATTAGGAGTTAATTAGGATTAATGAATTATTGTATAATCTTTTAAAAATTATAATATGTCTCCAAAGAGTCGAAAATCTTGCAAACAAACCCAAACACCTTCTTCTTCTTCCTCCCGCCACATTAACGCATTCCTCCGCCATCTTCTCCAACACAAATCCTCCTCCTCCTTCTCCTCCTGATATTTCGTCCAGGTATGTGTATCTTCCCTTTCGATTTTATATTTCGATTTACAAAGATTTAATGATGGATTAGGTTTAGGTTATGATTTTGATTTAGTTGTTTAGGTTGTGTTTAATGTAATGGAAGTTAAAAGAAGTGAAATTTGTTGAAAATTTTCTTGCATTGTGGGTAGCTGGGGGTGGTAGCACCGATTGTAGATGAAGATGACTGAAAATATGTTCTGGATATGACGGATCACTTAAGCGATCTGGTACATCTGGTAATGAAGCAGATAGATCGCTTAAGCAATCAGATATGTGGCATAAGATCGCTTAAGCGATCTGCTAAAAGTCTGGTGTATAGCAGCAGATCGCTTAAGCAATCAGTAAATGGCATAAGATCGCTTAAGCGATCATGCTTATTTATATACCAGATCGCTTAAGCGATACACTAAATCAGTCAAGGGACTGTGCAGATGCTTTTTAAAATATTTCAACCCTTAGTACATCAATTAAGAATATTTTTTTTCTTGCATTATATGTAGTTGGCTATTATTAGACATGGGACAAGTTGTTTTGGGTGTTGAATATTTTGGTGAGTGGGTGGAGGAAGAAAGTAGCTGGAAGTGGATTGGGAAGAGCAAAGAAGTTATACCAATTGCTGTGAGCACGGAGGTTAGTTTTGATAAGTTGATTAATGAAATAATTAGAAGAGGTGATTTGAGTTGCTCACGTAGTGATATAATTGTGAAGTATGTTTTAAGCAGAGTTCATGAACATTATAAGGTACCTCTTGCTATATTAAAGTCGGATGAAAGTGTAAAGTTATATATGACTGACGTGACTGATAATGGTTCGAGGCCGATTTTAAGGGTTTCTTTTGTAGAAAAACCATTGGAAGTTGGTTCAAAGGAAGGGGATAACGAGGAAGTTGGCGGAGATTTGCCTGGTTTTAATTTGAACTACGAGGGAATTGATTTGTTAGTTGAAAAATCAAGAGTAGACGGTGAATTGGGTGGTGAGGAGGACATTGTAGAAGAGGTTGGTCATGGGCGACATAATGAAAATGTTAAGCAGGAGGAACATGTTCCCGTAGATGTAGAGATTCCTTTAAATACAAATTATGCAGAAGGTGTAGTTTGTGGGGAAGATAACACTATGGTCGTTTATGCAGGTTCAGAGGGGGCAATTGCAGGTAGTAGTGAATCAGCTCATGTTTTTACGGATGGATCAAAGTTACGCATAGGGTATTTATTTGACAACAAAGAGGAAGTGGTGAGGAAGTGGTGAGGAAGCTAAAACTTGTTGCCGTGAGAGGTAATTTTGAGTTCATCACCAAAAAGTCAAATTCATTGGTTGTGACGGTTGCATGTTGTGACCGAAAGTGCAAGTGGCGGGTTTATTGTAGAAGGTTGGCGAAGTTTGAAAAATTTATTCTTAGCACATATACCCGTGAGCACACATGTGGTTTGGGACATATTTCAGGTGAGCATCAACAACCCTCCACTGATGTTATTGGACAATTTGTCAAAAGTCAGTTCGTTGAAGGGAAATGTCCATCTCCTAAAAACATTCAGAGACTTGTGCGCACAGAGTTGGAAAGTGCTGTTAGTTACTGGAAATGTTGGAAATGGAGACAACATGCACAAGATTTTGTGAGAGGCATGCCGGAGCACGGGTACGCAGTATTAGAAGCATACCATTATATGCTTGAGTTGAAAAATCAAGGTAGCAAGACGGCCTTGAAGTGGGACAAGAATATGATGTTTAAATATTTTTTTGTTGCTTATGGTTCTGCTATAAGGGGTTTTGTAAACATGAGAAAGGTGTTGGTTGTTGATGGTTGCTTTTTGATGGGAAAGTATAGAGATACATTGTTGGTGGCCACTACACAGGACAACGAGAATCACACATATCCTGTTGTATGGTCTGTGGTTGACTTTGAGAATGACAAGTCGTGGACTTGGTTCTTTCAGCAATCATGTACGATAGTGCCTGATAGTGACGAGTTGTGCATAATATCCGATAGGCACAACTCTATAAAGAAGGGGATTGCTACTATTTACCCTTAAGCATATTACGGATTCTATATAAGGCACTTTGGTGAGAACATAAAACAAAATTTTAAGTGTGCTGGCCTCCTTCAGACATATTACATGGCAGTAAAAGCTTATCGGGTTGATGAGTTCGAGGAGCACTTCCAGCAAATCCGAATCAAGGATGATAGAGTTGCTAAGTATCTTGAGCATGATGTTGGTTTCAAGCGATGGAGTAGAGCTTACTTTCCTAGAAGAAGATTTGATGTCATGACCACGAACATAGCCGAGTCCATAAATTCGAAGTTGTTAATAGAAAGAGAGTTTCCAATAGTTGCACTTTTTTATGCAATCCAAATGACATTGTCACGGTGGTTCCATGAGCGTCGTACGAGTCAGATAATTTTACTACAACCCTTGTTCACATTAAAAAATTATTGTGAGAATGTATGGAACTGTCAAATGCAACTTTGCCTATCCTCTTAATGCTCAAGAGTTCACTGTGCGCCTATGGTCCTGGATGCCCTAGTTAACCTTGTTAGTAAAACTTGCACCGTAAAGTGCTTGACATTCAACGCTTACCTTGTCCTCATGCACTAGCAAAGATCAAACACCAACGGAAGCCGGATTTTGGTTCAAGAATTTACATGGAACTTTGCTTCCCTCTCTATATGGCAAATCACTACATGGTAGCTTATTCTGAAACGATATATCCAAAGGCCTCCGAAGAAGCGTGGGTAGTGCCGCCAGAGTTGGCTGACATTATCATCCATCCGCCATTCAAGAAGACAGCAAAGGGGAGAAAAAAAAGTTAAGCATATTCCATCAGCCTTTGAGGTTCCTCGGAAAATGAATAAGTGCTTAATTTGCAAGCAACCTGGCCACAAGAGAAGCAGTTGCCAGAAGTAATCACATGCAGATCCAAAAAACTAGGTTTGAAGAATGATGAAATTCAGGAGAGTTGCCAAGGCCAACCGTTGATGAGTTATTGTTTCCAATTATTGATGTTTTAAATTTTATTGTTAGCTTGAATAAATCATTCTTTATATTTAGTATTCTTGTTACATTGCCTAAATATGTGTTAGTGATTTTAGTTTGGAATTAGGTTGTCAAATTGAGGAGAAAGTATGGAATTAATATGTATTGGTAATTTTAGTTTGTCAAAATTCAGGAGAAAAGATGGAAAAGTATGTATTGCCCATGATCGTTTAAGCGACTAAGTATATCGCTAAGCGACAAAGGGTTTTTCATAAAGGATCACTTAAGCGATATTATGGATCGTTTAGGCGATCGTGCACCTCGGCAGATATTGATTCTGCCCATCACATTATCGCTCAATCGATCAAGTGAAAAAGAGAAGAATCGATTAAGCGATATCACATATCGCTTATGCGATCATGCATCTGGGCAGATATTGATTCTGCCTTGGACTTGATCATTTAAGCGATCTAAAATCGCTTAAGTGACACTAAATCGCTTAAGCGATCATGCATCTTGTAGATATTGATTTTGCGTCGGACTTGATATGTAAACGCAAAGAAATCATCGCTTAAGCCAGACCTAGTGTAAGATTTGAAAATTTACAAGACACCCCTTAGGTTTGTTAAATAACTAAACACCCCTGTAATGAAAACATTAAAGTTACAAAAACACCCACACTTACCTATTAAATTCGATGACCGGACCACTCTGGGAGGGTTGCGAGTCGCCAGTATCGGCACCTGCGCCTCTTTGGCCGGCGGTTCGTACCCCAAGGTGGCCTTTTCCAGCCAGATCTACCGTGGATCTGGCCGGAAAGGGCCAGATCTACGGCTAGATGTGGCCATGTTTGGTCGTCAACGACGGCCAAAGATATGGCCATCATTGATGGTCAACGACGGCTATACCTTGGTCATCGTTGATAGTCGCCTTGGTAGTTGTCGAGCGACCCGATTACGCCAAAGATCTGGCCGTCACGGCCAGATCTTTGGCCGTAACTGGCCAAAAAATTATAGATCGGTGCACTACCGGCCAGATCTTTGGCCGTAACTGGCCAAAAATTATAGATCGGTGCACTACCGGTAAGATGCATTCGGTAATGCGTCATTATACTATATTCCAGCCATATTCTGGCGGTTGGCCGTTGGAATCTAGTCAATGTGGGTGGGTGGGTGGGGGTGTTTTTGTTAATTTTTAAACTTTTTCTTCAGAACATAAAGATGTTCAGAGTTCGAGCAACAAAATGGCTTCAGAGTTGAGATATGGACGAAGAAGAAGACGGTGAAATTTTTAGAGCATTGATAAAAATTACACTATATTGAGATTCTTCTCGGACTGATTTTAAAAGAGTTGTTATTTTAAGGAGTAAACGAAGTTTGAATGACTAATCAACAAATTGTTTGTGCAAATAGTTTTGCAGAGTTACAACTTCGTACATAAAACTAAATTATCTACAATTATTAAATTACTGTTGTTAGTCATTTTTTATTTAATATTTATTATTATTAATATTTTTTTTCATTTCAATAGAATGTGAAAATAACACTTCGGTCTTTGTCGGTCAGCACCGTACATAAAACTGAAAGATCTGTTGTTATTCTATTATTTTTGTTAGTTCTTGGCAAGAAAGTATTCTTTATTGAAGGAATCGTATTTAATTATTTTTTTTTTTGCCAAGAACAAACACAAATAATAGAATAACAATAGATCATTCAGTTTTATGTACAGTGCTGACTGACAAAGACCGAAGTGTTATTTTCACAATCTATTGAAATGAAAAAAATTATTAATAATAATAAATATTAAACAAAAAAGGATAAACAACAGTAATAGAATAACCGTAGATCATTTAGTTTTATGTACAGAGTTGTAACTCTGCAAAACCATTTGCACAAACAATCTGTTGATTAGTCATTCAAACTTCGTTTACTCCTTAAATAACAACTCTTTTAAAATCAGACCAAGAAGAATCTCAAAAGAGTGTAATTTTTATCAATGCTCTAAGAATTTCACCGTCTTCATCTTCGTCCATATCTCAACTCTGAAGCTATTTTCTTGCTCGAACTCTTAACATCTTTATGTTCTGAAGAAAGAAGAATAAGATATGTTCACTAAGCTTGCATGGTTATCTAGTTCTCTTCAACCCAAATCTCTACCCTTGAATTTGAGAATGATTATTGTAGAGTACAAAGGAAATTAGGCATGATCGCTTAAGCGATGCGAGATATCACTTAAGCAAATCATGTCTTATGTATATAAGATCGCTTAATCGATATATAACATCGCTTAAGCGATCCTGTATTTGACAATGATTATTCTACAAAAGGAAATTCGCTTGATCGCTTAAGCGATTTAATGTCTCACTTAAGCAATATACCAGATTCTGGCCATATTACGGCGGTTGGCTGCCGGAATCTGGTCAATGTGCGTGGGTGGGGGTGTTTTGGTTAATTTTTAAACTTTTGTCTTGGGGTGTTTAATTTAATTAATAAACTTAAGGGGTCTAAAAGTCATTGGATCAAATATGATAGTATTTCTTAAATAATGAAACAAACAGTTATTTTGAGAATATAATTGGGAATATGGTAGAAAATAATTAACCAAACGGACCCTAAATTATCTACAGTTATTATGTTACTGCTGTTAGTCCTTTTTTATTTAATATTTATTATTAATTATTTTTTTCATTTCAATAGAATGTGAAAATAACACTTCGGTCTTTGTCAGTCAGCATCGTACATAAAACTGAAAGATCTATTGTTATTCTATTATTTTTGTTAGTTCTTGGCAAAAAAGTAATATATAAAAAATATAATATTAATATAAAATTGAACTCTGCAACCATATGCTCTGCACTCTGTAGACCAAGAGAGTGCCAAAATTTTTCATTTTTCACTATGAACAATGGCTCCTGTTATCATAATAAGTTTTTCAGCACAACTGTTGTAACCTTCTTAAGCGACGATAGACAAGATCGCTGAAGTGATTACGGGTAATTTACTTCAATATTGCTTTTACAAGTTTATGGACATATGTTTAATATAGACGTAAACATTCTACACCATATATGTTTAATATAGACGTAAAAGAACTATATGTTTAATTAAAATATAATAACGGTCATCTTCCACTAAACGAATCGACAAAAGGTTAGGGTTTTGACTTCATTTGGACTCTATGGATGAATTTTACGGATTATGCTATTTTCACACTCACATGCACGGATTGTAAATCGAAATCTCTAAGTTGTCAAACATACCTTCTCAGGCTATGAATTCCTACTCTTCTCTATTAAACTTCCGCACCCAACAATTTGAAGAATAATAGATCCAAGTTCATTAAGCTAATGGAATCCTAGATTAATTTCATTGATTCTCAAATCTATCTCTAGCATTCAATACTACAATGGTGATTACCCAAGAAGCTCAACATAATTCATTTCTCAATCTCATCATATTCATCAAATAAAATCAATAAAAACAGAATAACCACACAATCTTTGCAATAGAATATGAAAATAACAATAATCAATTGATTAACCCATAGAAATCTGAGTTACATCAAAACCCTAACCCAAAATGGGTTAGTTCATAACTAAATCAACACAAAAAGCAAGAAAAACATTAAACATAGCAATCAACATATTGAAATAAGAGAAAAGAGAAGATATCCCCCCTAGTTGAAGAATCCACAAGGTTGACTCTCGAATCTTCTCCATTTCTCCACAAAAATGTCAAATCTATTCTAAACTCAATGAAAATCAAACGAAAACTAGATGAACCTCCATGAACCTCTCTCAAAATGGTAAGGTTTTTCTTAAATAGCTCGCCCAAAAGACCTAAAGACTTTCCTAAAATAAAACTGTGCGTTTTGGAGAAACTAAAATTCGCAGACTTCGCCGTGGTGAAGAAAGAATTTCGCCGCGGTGACGAGGTAAAATGGACTCTCGTGCTTAACTGCTTTCGCCGCGGCAAACCTTCATGAAAATTCTAAAATTACATAATTACCCTTCGCTTGTTTCTTTGCTTAAATCTTCGATCTTCGATGCTCTCCCATGGGAACAAGCTTCATAGTGCTTCACTTTGCTTTAGAACTCTCCCAAATTCTGAGATCCGTTTACTTCTGGGTCCAAAAACTCCAATTCGCTCATTATTTGCTCAAAATGTCCATTTTGGCCTGCAACACAAAATGTATAGAATTAAGTAGCAATTCAGGCATAAATGAACGAAGAAGTATCTAAAATCTGGCCAAACAGCCTAATTAAAACAGTATAATTCTCGGATTATCAAATACCACCAAACTAAAGGCATGCTCATCCGCGAGCATCAGGTACAAAACACAAAGAAAGAAAAACAACAAACAACCAAAAACACAGAACAACAAAACTGAAAACGAACAAACAAAAATTAGACTCAAACTCAACATAAGAATTGCCTAGAATTAACACAAGTCTCAAAAGTTTGTTGAAAATTATTACTAGAAAATGTTCAACACTCCAAGAAGTTATAAGTTTCATCGACTATCTTTCTCTATTGGTTCCCCGAGTAGGTGATCCCCACTTCAATCCATATTCCAACTTCTTGGATTATTTTATGCAGAAATGCAAAGTTTATCAAATGGCAGCAGACTCCATAAGCCTAAGTATCGAACTACTCTCCACTAATGAGGATTAGACATTACTAAAGATCAAAAGGTCTTTACAGGCTTGTAACGTTTGGCTCGATTAGTAGGCTTCAAAGGACAGAAAATGATAAACGAACAAGAGAACTCGGTTTCCTTAAAGCAAACACTAAGACTTAATCAACTTCCACTTTCTTTCTCAACCATCACTGAAGATGTCATCCATGTTACAACCCTCAACCATGCACAATTCTTATTTTTGCTACTGCAATATAGTTCTCGAAATGGAACTTTTTTTTTTTTTTAAAATAACAATAAAATTGAGGTTAATTACCCCTCTTATTCCTCTTGCCCTTCTTACAACCTCCAAACTATTCTTCTAGTTCATTCACACAACTCTCCAAGCTCTTTGTGTTTGCATTAAATTTATAATTCTCTTAAAGGTTGCAGATGTGTTTAGGGAAAAATGTTTTGGGCATTATTGGTTTCATAAGAAAAATAAGGCAACGATGATTTCATAAGGCTCAAATGGGTCACTAGGGATAAAATTCATGGTCGGTTGGAAAGGCTCAAACGTTCCGAAAATTGCCTAAATCTCTTCCTCAATAATGTCTATTCCTAGAATTTCGCCTCAAGCACTTCTCAACTAGGTTATAGAGTCTACCTACATTATCAAGACTTTACCTAACCACATAAAATGAATCTAAGCATGTCGAAATAACAAAAATGGTGGTTGAACCACTCAACAAACCTCAAGCAAAATTCAGTCAATCAACATAAACTTGAAGCAATGCTTAACATTTTTCACCAATAAAATCCCAACAATCCTATTCTCATCATAGACTTATGTAATTCATCATTGGCGTACACAACAAAACATGAAAATAAAATAAACACAAATAAAAAAATTTCAAATTTTTCCTACCCCCAAACTAAAGATGACATTGTCCCCAATGTCACATTATGTATGAATTAGGAATAGAAAAACAAAATCTACAAAGGTACGAGATAGTTCCCTGATTAATCCGTGAAGATGAAGTTTCGCTCAACAGCATGCACACCCAGTCCTTGGCTTTCTCATCACCATAATCTGTAAAAACAATTGAAATACTGTGGTGTCCATTGTGTTATAAAAGTTCACTGACTAATATGAAAATATTACAATCCTAATCTCGCCTTTACAACTACTAGGAAATTTAAAACAAACTTTAAACCATCCAAAACAAAAAGCAATTTAGTTCCATGTTCGAAATGAAATACAAAAACAACTAAAGCAAAGAAAATAAAATACAAAAACAGGTGTTCAAGTTCATTCTTCAGCCACCTCCTCTCCCTCGGTATCGTCCCCTTCTAAGTCGGAGCCTATCCATTCTTCTAAATCTCAGTAAGCCCATTGGAAGCTCGAAGTATCAACGTTGAGCTTGGTGAAGCAACTGTGCTGCATGTCATACATCATATGGGTCTGCTCGCCAACCCAATCTGACGTTTTGCCATCCATTTTATCGACCCGGAAACATCATGCATCATCTCCTTCATAGTGGCTGTGGAACTGGATGATGTGGCAGTGCCTTGGGTGGTTCTGTTGTTTTGTCCCGGCGCTGGATTGCTCACTGGGTTAATGCTCAAGCAATTTCCGATAGTAGGTTATGTCGAGAGCTGGGGCAGCATGGATAAGTGGTTCATCATCCTCCTTCTGTACTCCTGCTTTAATGCACAGCTCGGTGATGAGATGTGGGAAGGGGAAACTCCCTCGCCCTAGTTGGGATGCATTCTGTATACTATTCAAGATGATCTTCCCCACATCCATCTTCTTTCCGGTGGCAATAATGTAAAGCAGCAATGCCTTGTCAAAAGTGACTGAACTATAATATGTTTCCGGCATCATCCGTGCACACACAAAATACTGCCACAACCTAGCTGTCGAAGTCAGATTGGTTCCCTTGATGCTCTTTTTTCCCTTTTTTGACACCTCCCAAGGGGTATCCGGTTTTGCTATAACCTTAAGGATCTCATCCTCCTAAAACTGTCTCTTCTTAAACTCCAGATACTCATTAGGGTTAATCGAAGGCAAGTGAAAAAAATCATTGATGACCTTTGCATCAAATGGCACATCAATACCCGTCACAAACACATGACCAGGATCACAATCAGGGAGGTTGGCGTAAAACTCTCTTACTATCGGCTCTACAGCCGCATGTTCGGGTTCATCCATAAATGCATTCCACTTTCGCCCTTCACTCCACTTTTCAACATAAACAGTGGTCAACCCCCTCTCGACAATAAATCCATTATCTTTCCTTTGGATTGCCCTTTCATATCATTTCCGAGCCTTGTCATTCACAAATCAGTTGTCCACCTTTTTCCCTTTTCCTTTCCCCTTGGACAATACTTTGAGCGGCATTTTCCCAAACTACAAATCTACTTGACAATTCAACTCTAGGCACTCTACGAACAACCACAATCAATCCTGCAAAAATATCGCACTTCCAAAAATCGCACCTAGACCCCCAAACTTCGATTCTTCCAAACTTCACAAAACACTCCCAAAATTCAAAACCCAAACTCCTCAACACCACACAATTCACAATCTACACTTCCTCAAACAAAATCAATGCACAATAATACTAAATATCCACAACTCAATCAACAATCAAAATTTTCAGATCTACTACTCTAAACTCGAAATTGTGCAATTAAAAGCATAGGGAACTTGAAATCTTACCAAAACTAGGAAGTATTCGCCACCAATTTAGCCAAAGCAACCTAGATTCCAAAAACCCCAAATTCTTGAACCCGCAATTTTCTTCAATTTTTCGCGAAGATCTTTGCTAAAATGTGTTGTTTTGGTGTTTAGAAAGGTTAAAGAGTGAGATATTGTGCTGGGAAATAACTGGAAAGGCTCTGGATCGAAGATGGAAAAAGTTTGCTCTCGGATGTGTTTGAAGTGTTTTGCGAAAAATGAAGAGCCGCGGTTTCTATTTATAAAAAGCAGGTTTCGCCGCGGCGAAGTTCTTCACTCCTTTGAAAAGTTACCCAGTTGATGCCGCGGCGAAGAAACATTCTTCCCCACGGCGAAAAATTCTAGCGCATACAACGTCGCGGCGAACTTCCCTTAGTCAATTTCGCCCAACTTTCTTTGCTGCGCCGAAAATTTCCAGAGCCTACATTGCCTCGGGGAAGAAAATACTTCGCTTGCGGTGAAGTTTGGGACTTTTCGAATTCCACTTCTTGCACAATGCAGTTCGTCGCGGCAAAGAAACTTCTTCGCCATGGCGAAAATTGGAAAATTTCCATTTTTCACCTTGATTCGATAATTCACCTAAAACACCTAAAAACACACAAATTAAACTTCATCTACAAATCATAAGAAAACTAAACAACTTCAAAACAATAAATAAACAACAATAAATGAAAACACTTGAGTTGCCTCCCAAGGAGTGCTTGTTTATAGTCGAAAGCTCGACTTTCTCAAGTCTTCATGTCAGAATGTCAAGCCGAATGGGGATTGACTTGAAACTCATCACCCCATCGATGTATGGCTTCAACCTCTATCCATTGACCTTAAATGTGCCTTTGTTTTCATGTGACACCTCCACTGCTCCGAACGGGTAAACTCTTGTAACTATGAAGGGTCCGGACCATCTAGACTTAAGTTTTCCAGGGAATATCCTAAGTCTAGAATTATACAACAACACTTTCTGACCCACTTCAAAGTTCTTCTTCCGGATATGCTTGTCATGCCACCTTTTTGTCTTTTCTTTGTAAATCTGAGCATTCTCATATGCTTCGTGTCGAAACTCATCGAGTTCATTCAAAGCAACATCCTTTCTTCCCCAGCTGCTCGTAAATCCATGTTGAGCTGCTTGACTGCCCAGTATGCCTTATGCTCGAGTTCTACCGGCAAGTGACATGCCTTCCCATAGACCATCTTAAATGGAGGCATACCAATCGGAGTCTTAAATGCAATGCAGTAGGCCCATAATGCATCATCTAATTTTCTTGACCAATCCTTCCTAGATGCATTCACTGTCTTCTCTAAAATGCCCTTAAGTTCTCTGTTTGACAGTTTCACTTGCCCACTAGTCTGTGGATGGTGCGGTGTCGTAACTCTATGTTTCACTCCATACTTTCCTAAAAGCGCATCCAATTGCCTATTGCAAAAATGCAATCCTCCATCACTGATGATTGCCCGTGGTACTCCGACTCTTGAGAAAATGTTCTTTCTCACAAAATTAACCACTACCCTGGCATCATTGGACGGCAATGCAACTGCTTCCACCCATTTCGATACGTAATCCACCGCTACCAAAATGTACATGTTTCCATAAGAATTAGGGAAAGGACCCATAAAGTCAATTCCCTACACATCGACATCTCAACAACTAGGATATTGTTCAGCGGCATCTCATCTTTCTTCAAAATATTTCCACTCCGTTGGCATTGGTCACATTCCTGAACCATCCGGAAAGAATCCTTGAAAAGGGTTGGCCAATAAAACCCAGATTGAAGAACCTTGGCTGATGTCCTAGCTCCTCCAAAATGGTCACCCACTTCCTTCTCATGGCAATGCCTTAGAATACTCTCCATTTCCTCTTCCGGGACACATCTACGTATCATCTGATTAGCACAATGTCTATACAGAAATGGCTCTTCCCTGAAGTAATACTTCAAACCTGAGAAAAACTTCCTATTTTGCTGGAAGGTCATGCCAATTTGGAGCACTCTCGCTAACAAGTAGTTTGCAAAATCTGCATACCACGGTGCTTCCTCCACTCTCATCAATTTCTCAACTGGGAAAGTTTCTCTGATTTGGGTTTCTTCTTCATTTCCCTAAATTGGTTGTTCAATCCTTGACAAATGGTCCGCAACCACATTTTCTGACCCCTTCTTATTTCGTATCTCCAACTCAAACTCTTGTAGTAATAGGATCCATCTTATTAGCCGATGTTTCGCTTCTTGCTTTGCCAATAGGTGCTTGAGTGCTGAATGGTCCGTGTAGACTATCACCTTGGCAACTAGCAAATATGAACGAAATTTGTCAAAAGCAAAAACCATAGCCAACAATTCTTTTTCAATGGTGGTGTAATTCAATTGTGCATCAATGAGTGTTTTGCTTGCATACTGAATTACATGCAACACTTTGTTTTTCCTCTATCCTAACACTATTCCTAATGCAAAATCACTAGCATCACACATCAATTCAAATGGCAGTCCCCAATCAGGAACTGCAATAATAGGTGCAGGCACTAATAATTTTTTAGAGTTTGAAAGGCATGCATGCATTCATCATTAAAATCAAAAGCAACATCTTTAATCAATAAATTGCAAAAGGGTTTAGAGATCTTAGAAAAATCCTTGATAAACCGTCTATAAAACCCTGCATGCCCCAAGAAACTCCGAACTGCTTTAACATTTGAGGGTGGTGGTAGCTTCTTAATCATGTCTGTTTTTGCTCGATCCATTTCTATGCCATCCCTTGAAATTCTATGACCAAGCACTATTCCTTCTTGGACCATGAAGTGGCACTTCTCCCAGTTGAGCACCAAGTTCGTCTCCTTACATCGCTGCAAAACAAGTGAAAGATTAGATAAACAATTGTCAAAAGATAAACAATTGTCAAAAGATAAACCAAAAACAGAGAAGTTATCCATGAAGACTTTTGTAAACCGCTCCACCATATCTCTAAAGATTGACATCATGCATCTCTAAAATGTGGTTGGTGCATTGCATAACTCAAAGGGCATCCTTCGGTAAGCAAAGGTTCTATAGGGACAAGTGAAGGTCGTCTTCTCTTAATCCTCAAGAGCGATGGCAATCTGATTATATCCTGAATAACCATCCAGGAGACAGTAGTAAGCATGCCCTACCAATCTCTCCAACATCTGATCAATGAAAGGAAGTGGAAAATGATCCTTTTTTATCGTTTCATTTAATTTCTGGTAGTCAATGCATACTCTCCAGCCTGTGACCGTCCCTAGTTGGTATCAACTCATTGCTTTCATTTTTTATCACTGTGATACCTTTTTTCTTCTGAACTACTTGCACCGGGCTCACCCATGGACTATCAGAAATAGGATAAATTATGCCCGCATCTAGAAGTTTAACCACCTCCTTTCTCACCACTTCCTTCATCGAAGGATTCAGTCTCCGTTGTGGTTGCACCCTAGGTTTGACATCATCTTCCATAAGTATCTTATACATACAAAATGACAGAGAGATGCCTCTAATATCTGAAATAGTCCATCCAATTGTTGATCTATGTTCTCTTAAGACCCGAATCAACCGCTCTTCTTCCAATTTGCTCAACCTTGAACTGATGATTATTGGGAAGGTTTCTGCTTTACCAAGATACACATATTTGAGATGGGAAGGCAAAGGCTTCAGTTCAAGCTTCGGAGGTTCTTCCTTTCTTTCCTTTTTCTTCTCCTTCTCAAAATCAAATTCCTCAAATTCTAGATCTTGGCTCTCATCAATAGGCTGAAGTGCTTCCAACAATCTTGCACATTCATTCTTCGCCGACTCATCTACCTCTACTATTTTTTATTAGGCAATACAAGCTTCTAGAGGCAATTGTGGAGTGTTCTCTTCAATAGCCTCTACTACTAGTTTATCCACCACATCAACGCTAAAGCATGAATCCGACTCGGATGGAAACTTCATAGCTTCAAACACATTGAACGTTACTGTTTCATCTTGAACTCTTAACAGTAACTTTCCTTCTTGCACATCAATGAGTGCTCTTCCCGTGGCCAAAAATGGTTTTCCCAAAATGAGAGGCATTTCCTTATCCTCTTCCATGTCCAAAACAACAAAGTCTGCAGGAAAGATAATCTTGTCCATTTTCACCAACACATCTTCGACTATACCTCTCAGATGTTTGATGGATCTATCTGCAAGTTGCAACGACATGGTCGTTAGCTTCACTTCACCAATTCCCAATCTCCTGAAAACAGAAAAAGGCATTAGATTGATGCTTGCACCTAAATCACACAAAACTCGATCAAAAGTAATGTCTCCTATAATGCAAGGAATAGTAAAACTCCCTGGATCTTTGAGTTTCGGGGTAGTAACTTCTTACGGAGAATGGCTGCCGCTCCTCCAGTGAGCATCACCGTTTCCTCATCTTCTAGCTTCCTTTTGTTTGATAAAATCTCCTTGAGAAATTTCACGTAGCTCAGCATCTGTTGCAATGCATCTGCAAAAGGAATGTTAATATGCAGTTTTTCAAATATTTCAATAAATTTGGAAAACTGCTTATCCTGATTCTTTTTCTTGAGTCTTTGAGGAAAAGGCACGGGAGGAGTGTGATGTGCCAACTCTGGTGGTATCTCGGGAAATGGCAGTTTCTCTTTCTTTTGTCTTTGCCTCTCTTCCCGCTTATGTCCATCAACCCTAGAACTGGTTGGTTTCTCTTCAGCAACTATCTCTTCATCAACTTCCTCATCAGAATCTTCCTTTTCTTTTGGTGGGCTTCCTTCTTTCCCTGATCGTTCTACTTCTTCTAACACTGTCCCACTTCTTAGAGTTATTGCATTTGCTTGCTCATGTGGGTTAGTCACTGTGTTGCTCGATAGGGACCCCTATGGTCTCTCATTTAGTTTTTTAGCCAATTGCCCCACCTGTACCTCCAAGTTCCGAATGGACGTCCCTTGATTTCTGAAATTTGTCCTCGTCTCATTCATAAAACCTGTTATAACGCCCCACTTGAGGTACGTAGCTAATGTTTCTTCCTTTGCTCTTAGTTGAGTTGGTTTATTAGTATTATTGTTTGGTTGACCTTTGATTGAGTGTTATGTTGAACATTTGCCTTGAATTGGTTAAAATAAAGGAAGTTTTGTGTTTGAGGCCGCGGGGCGAAGAATCTTCGCGCGGCGAAGAGGTGTTAGGGGCCACGGGGAAGGCTGTTGGACGGAAGTTGCGATGTAAGCGAAACTTCCTCGCGCGGCGCGTGCACCAAATTGTTTGTTAAGTTTTAGATATTTTCTTCCCTAGAGGCAATTTGACCATTCTACCCCTAATTAGTAGGAAAAGTGGGGAGTAAATTGAAAGGATTTTTCATGGAGAATATGTTAATGTGGGGGTGTGTTTGTAATGAATCAAAAGATATAGATGGAGTTCATAAGGAAGAGTAAGGGCAAAATGGGAAGGCTTGTGGATAAAATGTGTTAAAAGGAATTAAGTCATTGCAAACCCTTCATTCTTCTTCTCCATCGCCACTATCCCTTCTTACTTCCTCTCAATTTCTCTTTCATTTGTTCAAGGTTTTTAAGAGGGCTTTTGGAGTGATTTGGGGTAGGAAAGCAATCTAAGGCATCCTAAGGTAAGGATTCTTGCTTTGGATGTGAAGTTTTGTGAAATTTGAGTGTATTTGAATATTGAGGGCCTTTGGTTGAATTGTTTAAGGGTAGAGAAAAATCAAGCAAACCAAGAGAAAGGAAGTGCTAGTGAGATCTCTCCATATCAAGGTAAGTAAATCCCAACCCAAGTGGAGATTTGAGAATTTTCTTGATTAGGGTTTTAATAGCAATTAGGTATGTATGTTGTATACATGTTATATGCTATATTATTGAGTCTCAAATGGAGATTATTATTGCTTTGTGATTGTTCATACATTTCAATTATGAGAAATGAGATGTGGGCTGGAAAGGTAGTTTGAGATGGAATTGAAGGATATTGAGAAATCCTTTTTGGAAGTGTTATTCTTTGGCAGGAGTTAGGACTATGTGAGGGAGTTTTCTCCCATTTTGGATGGTTAGAGAAAGACATAGAACTATTGTTATAGTAGAGTTTTATTATGCACTTGAGTTGTTTGATGAAATGCCTAATAGAGGTTTGAGTATGAGTAGTGAACCTTGATTCTTGCAACATTGCATGTTGACATTTCATAAGTGCATTAATGGAGATGAACCATCCATAGACATTAATTGTGCATGGAGAAATGACTTAAGAAAGAGTAGAAAACTTTGTATAGGCACTTGCTCTATGAGTAGAGAACTTTGTGAATGCAACTACTCTAAGGGTAGAGAGAATGAGAAGTGCTATAAGAAGAGTATGAGAAACGGGTTGATGCTTTGTGATCGTCACCCGATAGTTATTAGAAATGGTTGATGCTTTGTGATCGTCACCCGATAGTTATTAGAAAGGGTTGATGCTTTGTGATCGTCACCCGATAGTTATTAGAAATGGTTGATGCTTTGTAATCGTCACTCGAAAATCATGAGAAACGGGTTGATGCTTTGTGATCGTCACCCGATAGTTATGGAAACCGGATAGGTGCTTTGTGATCCCCACTCGATAGTCATTAAGAGCGGGTTGGTGCTGTGTGAACTCCACCCGACAGTCATGAAGAGTGAGATGGTGCTATGTGAATGCCATCCGGCCGTACCTCCGGTAAGATGAGGCCATGACGTTTAGTAGAAAACAATAGAAAGAAAGTGCGAGGAAAGAATTAAGAGAAATACTTACGGGGATAGATAGATAGAGGGTTTACTTACTGAGCATTATTTCGTGCTCACCCCGTTATTTTTCCTTTGTGGATGCAGGATCTAGGTGATGATGCAGTCGGAGGGGCGTCGACAAGCGAGGAGCAATAGCTACACTTTTCCCTCTGTTTTTGTCTTTTTAAATGGCATTTTGTAAATAATGCTCTTTGTGTATAAAAGACTTAGTACATATAATAAAAAGAAATTTTTGGGCCCATTTTCTATTATTATTATGCATGCATTGTACTAGTTTACAGCAGTTGCTACACCTGTGGTCTCTTGCATAAACTTTCCAAACATGTCCTCCAATTTTGTCACTCTTTGCTCTCCTAGTTGATTGTTCACCCCTGCTTGGTTGTTTGGCAATGCTCTTTGGTTCCATTGATTGTTTTGCTGATTCTATTGGTTCTGATTGCCCCAAGATAGGTTCAGATGATTCCTCCAACCGGGATTATATGTGTTAGAGTACGGGTTGTTCGATTGCCTTTGATTTCCTGCCAAGTAGTTAACCTGCTCCGATGATGAAGATGCTGAAGCAAACGTGTTCCCCACTTGGCATTCACTGCTCACATGACCACCTGCACAAAATTCACAAATTAGTTGAGGAGCTTGAATAGAATTTACCTGCATACTTCCTAACTGTTTCTAAAGTGCTGTGAGTTGGGCTGAAATGGCTGTGTATGCATCAACTTCATGAAGACCCATAGATTTCTTCGGTTGCACCCTTTCATTAGGTCTTTGATAGTTGTTACTTGCCAGAACTTCAAGCAACTCATGAGCTTCTTCAGGTGTCTTATTTTGTAGTGCTCCTCCCGAGGCTGCATCCACCATAGTTTACACATTTACCATCAATCCATTATAAAATGTTTGGACTTGCATCCAAACTGGCAACCCATGATGTGGACACTTCCTCAGTAATTCTTTGTATCTCTCCCACGCCTCATATAATGATTTAGACTCTTCCTGTAGAAAAGATGTGATATCATTTCTCAATTTCGCTGATTTTGCTAGAGGAAAGAATTTGGTCAGGAACTTCTGTGCTAAATCATTCCATGTTGTGATCGTTCCTGATGGTAGTGCCATTAACCATCCCTTAGCCTTATCCCTCAATGAAAACAGGAACAGTCTCAATCTGATGGCATCATCTGACACTCCGTTTGACTTGAAAGTATCACAAATCTCCAAAAAATTTGCAATTTGTAGATTTGGATCTTCCTTCAAATCTCCCTTGAACTGTATCGACTGCTGTATCATATGGATGATTACCGGCTTTATCTCGAAGTTGTTGGCTTGTACCGCTGGTCTAGTTATGCTCAACTCACTACCATCAACTGAGGGAATTGAGAATTCCCTTAATGTTCTATTCTCTGCCATCTCAATAACTATGACTTCTGGTTCAACTATAGCCTCTCTTTCTCTTCTTTCTCTGTTAAGTTTTCTAGTGGTTCTTTCAATCTCAGGATCAACAAAAACCACTAGCTAACATTTTGCTCTTCGCATAAACTACACAGAAAGAGAGAAAAAGTGAGATCACACACCAACCAAAAAGAACAAACAAAAATTAAACTAAAAACAATTAAACAAAGAAAAATAAAGCTCCAATCTAGCTAACACAAGAAAAATTTAATGTTAACACACAACTCAATCCCTGGCAACGGCACCAAAAACTTGATGCGTTGTAACTATAACATGCAATGATAGCAAGTGCACTAGTCCCACAAAGTAATAAAGTGATAAGTGAGTATCGTTCCCACGAGGATTGATTGTTAAGCACTAATTTTCCTAAGTATTTTTCAAGTTGGAGAGATCGAAATTGTTTGGATTAATGGGAGATTAGAAAATAAACTAAAAAGAAAACTTACTAAGTATTAAAAACTAATTAATGAGAGCAAGAATTTAAAGGCAAGAGTAATATCAATTTAACAAAAGGTTAGGGTTTTGACTTCATTTAGACTCTATGGATGAATTTTACGGATTATGCTATTTTCACACTTATATGCACGGATTGTAAATCGAAATCTCTAAGTTGTCAAACATACCTTCTCAAGCTATGAATTCCTACTCTTCCCTATTAAACTTCCGCACCCAACAATTTGAAGAATAATAGATCCAAGTTCATTAAGCTAATGGAATCCTAGATTGATTTCATTGATTCTCAAATCTATCTCTAGCATTCAATACTACAATGGTGATTACCCAAGAAGCTCAACATGATTCATTTCTCAATCTCATCATATTCATCAAATAAAATCAATAAAAACAGAATAACCACACAATCTTTGCAATAGAATATGAAAATAACAATAATCAATTGATTAACCCATAGAAATCTGAGTTACATCAAAACCCTAACCCAAAATTAGTTAGTTCATAACTAAATCAACACAAAAAACAAGAAAAACATTAAACATAGTAGTCAACATATTGAAATAAGAGAAAAGAAAAGATATCCCCCTTAGTTGAAGAATCCACAAGGTTGACTCTCGAATCTTCTCCCTTTCTCCACAAAAATGTCAAATCTATTCTAAACTCAATGAAAATCAGACAAAAACTACATGAACCGCCACAAACCTCTCTCAAAATGGTAAGGTTTTCCTTAAATAGCTCGCCCAAAAGACCTAAAGACTTTCCTAAAATAAAACTGTGCGTTTTGGAGAAACTAAAATTCGCAGACTTCGCCGTGGTGAAGAAAGAATTTCGCCGCGGCGACGAGGTAAAATGGACTCTCGTGCTTAGCTGCTTTCGCAGCGGCGAAGAATAGACTTCGCCATAGCAAACCTTCATAAAAATTCTGAAATTACATAATTGCCCTCCGCTTGCTTCTTTGCTTAAATCTTCGATCTTCGATGCTCTCCCATGGGAACAAGCTTCATAATGCCTCACTTTGCTTCAGAACTCTCCCAAATTCTGAGATCCGCTTACTCCTGGGTCCAGAAACTCCAATTCGTTCATTATTTGCTCAAAATGCCCATTTTGGCCTGCAACACAAAATGTATAGAATTAAGTAGCAATTCAGGCATAAATGAACTAAGAAGTATCTAAAATCCGGCCAAACAGCCTAATTAAAACAGTATAATTCTCTGATTATCACTAAGCCAGGGACAACAATTAGAATTGTGAAGAATCTTCGAGTATGTGGGAATTGCCATTCTGCAACGAAGCTAATATCAAAGATCTTCAATAGGAAAATTATTGCTGGAGATAGAAATCGTTTCCACCATTTCAAAAATGGTTCTTGTTCTTGCAATGACTATTGGTAAAATTCAGACCTTGAATGTACAATATCTAGGATAAATTTAAAGCGCTAGTCTCATTAAGAAGGTTGCCAACCAACATAAGAAAAGAACCACCATAGGAGACTAAAAACAAATTGTAAACCTTAAAAATATTAGTAATGAACCTTTTCCACTCATGTAACTGTGTTTTAAACCTAAATATAAAAGAACCACACCTTTCGATTTTCTATTGTAAATAACAATAGACCTCTTCACTGTCTGTAACTGAATCAAGGAAAACACCCATCACAAACCACAACTTTGAATAAAAATAGTTGTCCACTCCCACTTATAACAAACTTCACTTTCTAAAACTTAAAAATCAGGCAACATAATCCCCCGCAGAAAATGCCAATGACCAAAGCAACAACACTAGGCTAAAATCAAGCTAAATTATAGATTTGTCAGCTCTGTGAAAAATGTCAAATGCCAACATGCTTTTCTCACCACCTAAAATGCATTTATAGAACAAACATCCTTTGAGACACAAGACTCCAAAATGACCCACATCAGCATTGCGGCCTTAAATAATTAACCACAAAATATAAGAGTCAAATATTGGCATTCTTTTTCATCCATGCAAAACTAAAGCATTATGAAGCACAAAATAAAGAGATTCACTGAAAATGGCTTTGTCATAATAAAACACTTCCAACAAATCTAAAACCCCTTGGTCCGAAGAGGGTGTGCCAACAAAATTCCATGTTCTGAAACCCCTCGCACAACAAAATTCCCCCAAATTCGCACAAATCATCCATTTTCTCGTCCAATTAAAAAAACAAGTAAAAATATGTACCATTTCTTCGCCGGCGTCCTCCTCCTCGCTTAAATTCTCCTCAGCGTCCGTCCTCCTCCGCCTGAATTCTCGCCGGTGTCCTTCTCTTCAGAACCGTTTTGTGATTCTTCTCTCTGTTGTTATGCCGCCGTCGTCTCCTGTGCCTGTGGACCACCTTCACTAATCGGATGATCCACCGGAGCAGCCATTGAACTGCTTGCACCGCCGGACTCTAGGATTCGAAGTGGCGTTGGGTTTTCCTCTTCTTTGTGAATGTCAACCATGGTTTTAAGAAAGGAAGCTTTATGGTTGAAAATGGATCGAAAATTTGCAGGAATGTGGGACTCTAGTCACCGGAAATCGCAGAGAATGGGTTTAGGGTTCGTCGGTCGATATTTGCCTAATACATTCGATTAAGCGATTTTGAATAGGTGGGGCTCATTTTTAATTTTCAAATTTTAAATAACTTTCATTAATTATATTTTGCCCACATATGTTTAAATCTTTTCATTTTAACCCATTTTACATGTTTAATGAATCCTAACTGTGCCACGTCAGCTTTTCTAAATTAAAAAAAAAAAATCAAAAATATTTTCAGGGCCATTTTGTTAAATGGAAACTTTGGATGTCCGAGAGTTAAATTTTCTTGAAATTGCTCCCCTCCCTCCTGCCATTACCATCAGAACAGCCCCTCATGTTGCTGTTTGTTCTTAGCAAAACCGAAGCCCCTCCTCCTCCTCCTCTACATCTTCTTCTTCCTCCACCCTTCTTTTTCAGTTTAATTGTGTTTTCTTTTCAAGTTAGTTGTGATTACTGTACTTGTAATTGTAGAGTCTACAGATAATTGCATAAAGACAGTAAATTTTTTTCTTAAATACTCAGACAGTTTGTCCCTTTTATACAAGTCTTTGGATTTTTCCTATTTGAAATGTTTTGAAACTCTCACTCTCTTCCAGATGTTACATAATTGTAAAGTTGCTTGTGTGCTTCCTCGCATAGCTGATTGTGCAAAGAATGATCATAATGCAGTGCTCCGCAAGGTATGACTACTCTTCTTTGAATTGATGATGCAATTTTATGCTGTTGTTCAAATAATCTGTTTTTGGATTGCAAGTGTTGTGAATATGCCCTGTTGATATTAGAACATTGACCTGATGCTCCAGAAAAAAAGCGATCTGCTGATCTATACGAAGCTTTTATTAGGTGTTGTGTTGCTGATAGTGAGGTATTTAGGTTGGAAATTTCATTTTCCTTTTTTTTTTTTTTTTTCCAAAATGTTTGGAGACCTGCATCTGGTCTCTACATGCTTTCTTATACTGTCTATATAATTGACTAAAATACTTCATATCATGTTCTTTTTCCTTTTTCTCTACGTTGCCAGTAATATCGGTTGAAGCCTTGTTATTTACTTTGTTATCAATTTTATTCTTGAATCTTAACAGGTACAATCAATTGCAAGAATGTGCTACACACTTTTTGCAAAGACTTGCCCAGAGCGATCACATCGCTTATTTTCATCCTTTGATCCAATCATTCAAAGGGTATATAGTTTGTTCTTTTCCAAAGAATGTTTTTACATACTACCATTGGTAAGGCCATAGTTAAAGGGATTGTGGTTTTGACAGATAATTAATGAAGAGGATGGTGGGATGCATAGGCGACACGCTTCTCCTTCTCTCTTGGCCCTCCTGTCTTTACTTCACCAGTTAGGCCTGCTACTATGCCTTTTCGAACATCTCCTACAACTCTACAGCTTGTCGCTTTCTCTTTAGGTTCATCTTTGCCCACATCTTCACCTCTCCATTTCTGTAATGGGTCAGCTGAGTTGCAACACCAAGTTCTTGATGTTATTGAGGAAACAACACCTTATGGGGAATCTTCATGTGTTATGTTTTCAGCTCATAAGGTACCCCTCTTTCTCTCTGATTCATTGCAAAGGCATCCTTATTCATCATGAACTGACGTTGTTGTAGTATCTCTACTATTTGCATGTGTTAAATCATGACTATTACGTGTTTTAATATTTCATTACATTCACATTCATTTTGTTATGTAGGTGTTGAAACAGAAGAAACAAGCAAATGTACCCAGTTTAGGTTTTAGGGCACTAGTTTCTCCTGGGAGAGGTTTTACCAATTTATGTTTTACTTAGTAGATGAAACCAGCATTTAGTAATGTAAAGTCATTCGATGATGCAGTGGTAACTGATTGCTTGAATGATTAATGAGTTAAAGTGTAAATCAATTATCATTAATCAGAACCAACTTTGAAGCAACGAAGGGAGAAAGAAAAGAAGGCATTTGAAGCTAGTGGAGATATAAAAGCATGGAATAGATTTAGCTGTGTTTTTTTAGTAGCAGAAAGTGTATTTAGTTAGAAAGGGTTGGTAGGATCCATAGAATCTTTAGAGTATGGGCTGAAAATGTATTTAGTTGAGACAAAATGCATGGTTTGGTAGGTTGTCATTTTAGGAACTGTTGGAACTATCATTTTTCAGATTTCTTTATTGTATTTGCTTCTTGTTAATCAATATAATTTCCTTATTTTTTTCTCTTAATTGATTATTTGCTGAGTGAGGATCTTGGTTGACAGATTTTTAGGTTGTTGTTTTATCGGTTTTTCTCTTAATTTGTTGAACACTTCTAGTGAATCAGAAAACAATTTTAATGGTTTTGATGAGTACTTTATATGAGATTATCAAATTAGCCTTGGTCGTTTAAGCGATGTGGGCTATTGCTTAAGTGATGTGGGCTATTGCTTAAGCGATTAAGGCTTATCTACATTGGATTGCTTAAACGAGAGCAGACATCGCTTAAGCGATCATGTACTTGAGGATTATTTAAATACAAATTAGCCTTGGTCGTTTAAGCGATGTGGGTTATCGCTTGAATTATCAAGGCTTATATATGTTAGATCGCTTAAGCGAGAGCTGCATCACTTAAGCGATTTTGTACTTGAGGATTATTTAAACACAAATTAACCTTATCGCTTAAGCGATATGGGCTATCGCTTAAGTAATCAAGGCTTATCTGTACATGACCGCTTAAGTGACATCGCTTAAGTGAGAACTGACATCGCTTAAGCGATCTTGAATTTAAGAAGGAATAGTCAAGTATAAAGAAAATTGGCCTTGGTCGCTTAAGTGACGTAGGCTATCGCTTAAGCGATCACGACTTATCTGTATAGGATCACTTAAGCAACAGTTGACATCGCTTAAGTGATCAAGGGTAATTTGCTTTTGTGCTTAGAATAATCCTTCTCAAATACACAATCGCTTTAGTGATGTCAGCTCTCACTTAAGCGATCCAATATAAATAAATTGTGTCGCTTAAGTGATAGCTTACGTCGCTTAAGCGACCAAGGTCAATTTGCTTCTTTTCTCCTCAATCTTTTGATATTGTGCGTTTGAGTGAGAAATTATATTCTGTAATGTATGTCAGTTGTATGTTCAATTATAACCATCCATATTTGTGAAATGAGGTACATTTCTACTAACGTGTCACACTAGTGTGCTATGACATTCCTCTATGTATCATAGGGTTGTTAGTCACATATCATAGCTGTTATATTTTAATGTTGTGAACGTCCGAAGTTTAAATTAACATTGATAATCTTCTTAAATGGCCTTAATATGTGTTGATGGAATTAGGTTGTCAAATAATCCTTCTTAATTGGTCTTAATATATGTTAATAACCGATGTCGCTTAAGTGATCAAGGCTAATTTGCTTCTTTTCTCCCGAATCTTGTGATGTTGTAAACGTCCCAAGTTAACATTAACATTACTTAATATGGGGTTGTCAAATAATCCATATAAAAAAAAAAAAAAAAAAAAATCGCTTAAGCTATGCATCTCTTACTTAAGCGATCCAGTATATATAAGCCTTGATCGCTTAAGCGATAGCCCACATCGCTTAAGCGACCAAGGCTAATTTGTGTCTAAACTCGTCCTCAAGTACACGATCGCTTAAGCAACGTAGCTCTCACTTAAGCGATTAGTATATATAAGCCTTAATCGCTTAAGTGATAGCCCACATCGCTTAAGCGACCAAGGCTAATTTGTGTCTAAACTCGTCCTCAAGTACACGATCGCTCAAGCGATGCGGCTCTCGTTTAAGCAATCCAGTATATATAAGCATGGATCGCTTAAGCGATATCCCACATCGCTTAAGCAACCAAAGCTAATTTGTGTCTAAACTCATCATCAAGTACACGATCGCTTAAACGATACAGCTCTCACTTAAGCGATCCAGTATTTATGCCTTGATCGCTTAATGCGATAGCCGACGTCGCTTAAGTGACCAAGGCCAATTTGTGTCTAAACTCATCCTCAAGTACACGGTCGCTTAAATGATCCAATATTTATGCCTTTATCGCTTAAGCGATAGCCAACGTTGCTTAAGTGACTAAGGCCAATTTGTGTCAAAATAATTGTAATCGCTTAAGCGATGTCAGCTCTCGCTTAAGCGAGCCTACACCAACTATTGTCAAAATCATCCTTACTATCATCTATTTAAAACTTCAAACAAAAAGATATCCAATTGTCAACAAATTGGCCTTGGCAACTGATAAAACAGCAACCTAAAAATCTGTCAACCAAGATCCTCACTCACCAAACAATCAATTAAGAGAAAAACTGAAGAAATTTCATTGATTAACAGGAAACAAATTGTTAGAGTAGGTGCCCTAGAGCCAATCAATTATTGTAGAATTGACTCTTTGTAATAACATTCATTGATCAATAAAAGGCATTTTATACTATATCACGTAAATCATCATTGTATATATTGATATATGTCTTAGAATGACTCTTTGTAATAACGTTCATTGATCAATAAAAGGCATTTTATACTATATCGCGTAAATCATCATTGTATGTATTGATATATGTCCTTAGATTGGTAAAACCATGACGAGGGTATCAAGTGTTTCAAATCTTGATAGTGAGAACCCTATGAACACATAAGGTGGTCATTCTAGAAACGTCCGTAGCCCCAGTATTATTCTGAAGAAAGGGCACAGATAATAATGTAAGGCTATCATAGTGTTGAACGACCTTGTCGAAAGGCAGTCACTGATCTCACTTGTCAAGGTTGTTTGGTGACAACCTAGTGCAACGCATGGGTACTTGCTGTAGGCAAGTTCACTGGCCTGACCCACTAGAGGATTTCATATGGATGGTAACCCCAGTGTCTATGGAACAAATCCTCTAACGAATGGCGGTGCATGTGATCCTTAGACTTGAGATCACCGGAGCGCCTTGTGCACTGATTGGTGTAGTTTGACACTAGCCTAACGCAGTTCTATTCAGAGTTGTCAATACGGTGGTGATTGGCTGCATTAAGGAGTGTATCAAGACTATGGTGGATAGACAAAAGATTTATCACTCCCGAGTACAGAAGAAGTTATCTCACGGCGCAATTCAATAAATAACAATGACACTAAAACTGTGGCCACAGTGAGATTGAGTTGTTGCTGTATCCAGTTTATAATACGTCATTGGTCATAATGGCTGAATACATAATATCGAGAGTAACCGAGGTTAACACTATTTCTATGCCCCGGTCTCGTCGAGATAACGGATAATGAAAGGATCGAATTGTATGGTAACCATATCGTTGACAGATAGCTACTTCGCTGAATCCGAATCTATCGAGTGGCCATGATGCCTTGCTATGGGCAATCTTGGTTTATGTGTAGTGAGATGATTAATTGGTGTTAATCGCGATACTATACACTACCGATATGATGAGTAGCCTATGGGTCACACACATAGAAGATAATTTAAGAACCAGTTTATAAGAATAGCGTGTTTGTCTTTTTACACGAAATGGTATTTTTGTAATTTCACAGTGCAATTAAATTTGCTGAGGTCGTAGCCTTTATTTAATTTGATATTAAAATTAAATAAGTGAGATTATGTTTAAATATGTGTTCGCATATATTTAAATAAATTATCATTATTGTTAAATGTTAATATATATTAATTGAATTCAATTGAGATAATGATAAATTAAAATTAAAATATCTAAATGGGAATGTTTGGATACAAGAGGTGTTTGGGTTGGAGCCCAAGCGTATTCCATAAAGGAATAGGGCAATTACACTTGCACTATATAAGTGTAAGTTTTTTTGTGAATGAGATAGATATATTCATTCACTCATTCAATCATTGAAATAAATATTTCTAGCCCTTTTTCTTCTCTCACGCCAGTTTTGGTTTTTGCTAAAATCAAATACACTTTGTGTTTCTTCTTGGTTCTTAAAGGCTAAAGAGGATCTAGCAAATCTCTCTCTAGTTCCTTGAGGTTATCTTCGTGTGTACTACATCGGTTCGATCCTACACTTGGGTCGGTAGCGAAATACGTTCAGAGACAAATTGGAGGAGCCTCCAAACGTGCGTATGATTTCTTAAAACTCTAAACTAAAATCTGCAGATTCTTATTTAATGTATAAACTGTAAATTTGTACCCTGATCTTGGTTCTAAGGAACGATCCGTTGTTGTAAATTATTTTTGTTTTCCGTTGCGTAACTAGATCGTTTCCTAACATAAATACAATCAAGAAATCTGGAAAATGATAGTTCCAGCCGTTCTAACAATTCCCAGAATAACAGCCTACCAAAACAGGCCAACTTTGCCTCAAACTAAATACACTTTCAGTCCCTACTCTAAAGATTCCATGGATCCTGCCAACCCTTTCTAACTAAATACACTTTCTACTGCTCAAAAAACACAGCCAAATCTATTTCCAGTTCCTCCAACAACCCTGCCAAAAGCTGATCCTTGTTGGCTGCTGAAACCTCTGAATCCACCACCACCTGCAAATGTTTACATATGACAATTGTTAGCAAAACCATCTCACCTTCACAAGGACTTAACCCAAATACAGAAACAAACAAGACATTTGGTACCATCCTCTATGTTTTCATGGATTTCAGTTTCTTATCAAGCTTTCTTTTTCTTCTCTGTAATTTTTGTAAAATAGACAACTGCTGCTTATACACCAACTGAAACAATGGAAAGAACTCCTCTGTGAATGGATTCCCAGCTTCCTTAAACTTCTTTAGTTCCTCCAACGTCTTGACATACCTTTTCTCATCAACCCCATCCTGTAATCCCATTTCTTCCTCAAACTGGTTAATGGCAAGCTTAATAATTAATTGGCTGTTTCGAGCACACTTAAGGCAATTCTCAAAAACAGTGCAAAAATCTAAGATCTGGATGCTACTCTCAAAGTCTCTTCAACCAAATCAAACAATTCTTGATTATTCCATATATCTTTCTTGCATTCTAGAATTACTTTGGCCACTTCTTGGTTCATATCAAGAAGAGATCCGGTGACTTTGAGTGAGTCAAAAGACAAGGAACAAACCTCAACACCGGTAGAAAGTGAGCTGATAACACGGCTGGTACTTTCATGAATAACATTATCAAAGGATTGCAAATCCGGATCAAGTGTACAAGCGGCCTCATATGAGCTAAGATCATCTGAGAATTGGGAATCAATGCTCATTTGGAGGGCTGGTGGCGTTGCATCACTACCTTTCTTCTTGCTAGATTGTCCTCCTTTCATGGTGATCCAATTGATTGCAGAGGAAAAACCCAAAATTGTATTTCAGGAACTTATATTTACAGCTTTACTATGAAAAAGAATCGGTATGCAAGCTTGGGGTACTGAATATTTTAGCTTAAAAAACCCCAGAAAACTAAGATCTTCATAACCGAAACGGCAATCCTTTAATTTGACTAAGATGACAAAGATATTTATGATAAAGGAAGAGTACAGAATGTCAAAACTAAGCAAAACCAATAAATTAAAGCTGAACCAAATTGCACCAACCACTACTCTACGAAATTGAGTCAAGCTTAGATCCAAATGAAAAACCCAAAATCAGTATGTAAACTTTAATTGAGAGAAATTTTGTTGAACTTAAAAGTACCTGAATTTCAATCGAACTAAATAAGATAAGACGACTTTACTCTCACTTCGATCCTTCGCGAAAAGTAAACAAGCTGAAATATGAGCTAAACCCCACAACCAGCTCTCTTTCCATATAATTGAAAATGCGACAATAGATATTTGATAATATATAATAATGTGTTATCAAAACCCTTTAGTAAATGTAATGACACCGGAATTCACATCCGGGTAACATAGCATTCCCCTTTAACAATTAGTTTCAATTAAAGCGAACAACTTTACACAAAACTGAAAGTCAACCCTTAATTCCTGTAACGATACCAAAATTCTCATCCGGGTATAAAAGAATTCACACTTAACAAATAATACTAAGGAACTTCCCATTAAAGCAAACATATTTAGTAAAAACTTAAAATCAAACACAATCAGGTACCTCAAAATTCATAGCTCAAAAGTAAACATATACTGTAAATTCTCCAGAAGCAATCCGAGCAGACAACTCAGCCCTCCGTTTCTCTTCAAGAAGCCGCTCCACTCTCTTCACTGCACCATCTCCCGGCTCAGGCTCCCTCCCATTTGAAGAACAGCACGTCACTGCCATAAACAACCTCCCTAGGGGCCTTGGCTTCCCCGGTCCTCTAGAAGCCCAAAACACTCACTCCTCCAGTGCCCTCCCATTGCTCGACAAAATACAACAATGACCCTACCAACAAACACCAACCAAATATCCCTAAATTAGCACCAACAACCAATAATTTCGTAAATTATATAGATTATTACTTGTTTTTCATCTTCTTCCACCTTCTCGTTGGAATTTGCGCGAACGTCCTCCTCTTCAGTTTCAATTTCGACTCCTGTCCTTCCTTGTTCTGCCGGCGAGATGTCTTCTGCTGACGTTGTCTCCTCTCCTAGTGGAGCATGAGAGAGAGGAAGGTGTTAGAATCATGTTTTGAGAAAGAGAAACGGAGAGAAATGTGTTTTACCTTTTAAATTTTAAATTATTTCTTTTTATTATCCTTTAACCCACAAACGTTCAAATCTTTTCACCCTAACTTTTTTTGCTGTTAATTACACTTAAGTGTGCCACGTCGGATTTTTAAACAAAAAAAAATCGAAACCTTTTCAAGGTTATATTCTCACGTCTCAGTTAAATTTCTTGGCCGTCAAACCTAACTATTCTATTGTACTTTAATTTTATTAAAAGAAGACAAACAAAATTACCGAAATTTTTGCTTTTTATTATCCACCCCTAAGAGATAAAGACTATTCAAAGCACCCACAAGAGTTTTGCATTAGTATTTAAAGGTCCTTATAGAGAATAAGCAAAAATTTAAATGATGCAAGGGTAATATAATAATGGGACATTTTATTAAAAGACCATTTTAACTAAAAATTTAATTAAAAGGCTATAGAGTTTGTAAATTTTAACTAAATGGCCTTGTTTTTTATTAAGCTTAATTAAACATGATTAGGAGGTTAATTAGGATTAATGAATAATTGTGTAATCTTTTAAAAATTATAATAAATCTCCAAAAAGTCGAAAATCTTGCAAACAAACCCAAACACCTTCTTCTTCTTCCTCCCGCCACATTAACGCATTCCTCCTCCATTAACATCTTCTCCAACACAGATCCTCCTCCTCTTCCTGCTGAAATTTCGTCCAGGTATGTGTATCTCCCCTTTCGATTTACAAAGATTTAATGATGGATTGGGTTTAGGTTATGATTTTGATTTAGTTGTTTAGGTTGTTGGGTTGTGTTTGATGTAATGGAAGTTGAAAGGAGTTGAATTTGTTGAAAATTTTCTTGCATTGTGGGTAGCTGGGGGTGGTAGCACCAATTGTAGGTGGAGATGTCTGAAAACGTGTTCTGGTTATGATGGATCGCTTAAGCGATCTCGTGTATCGCTTAAGCGATCTGATACGTCTGGTAATGCGGCAGATAGATCGCTTAAGCGATCTTCTAAATCCTGGTGTATAGCAGCAGATCGCTTAAGCGATCAGTAAATGGCATAATATCGCTTAAGCGATCATGCCTATTTACACTGGATCGCTTAAGCAATCCATTATATCGCTTAAGCGATCATGCTTATTTACACTAGATCGCGATCCATTATATCGCTTAAGCAATCTTGTAAACGATATACCAAATCACTTAAGCGATACACCAGACTGTCAAGCGACTGTGCAAATGCTTTTTAAAATATTTCAACCCTTAGTACATCAATTAAGAATATTTTTTTCTTGCATTATAGGTAGTTGGCTATTATTAGACATGGGACAAGTTGTTTTGGGTGTTGAATATTTTGGTGAGTGGGTGGTGGAAGAAAGTAGGTGGAAGTGGATTGGGAAGAGCAAAGAAGTTATACCAATTGATGTGAGCACAGAGGTTAGTTTTGATAAGTTGATTGATGAAATAATTAGAAGAGGTGATTTGAGTTGCTCACGTAGTGATATAGTTGTGAAATATGTTTTAAACAGAGTTCCTGAACATTATAAGGTACCTCCTGCTATATTAAAGTCGGATGAAAGTGTGAAGTTATATATGATTGATGTGACCGATAATGGTTCGAGGCCGATTTTAAGGGTTTCTTTTGTAGGAAAATCGTTGGAAGTTGGTTCAAAGGAAGGGGATAACAAGGAAGTTGACGGAGATTTGCCTGGTTTTAATTTGAACTATGAGGGCATTGATTTGTTAGTTGAAAAATCAAGAGTAGACGGTGAATTGAGTGGTGAGGAGGACACTGTAGAAGAGGTTGGTCATGGGCGGCAAAATGAAAATGTTGAGGAGGAGGACCCCGTACATGTTCCCGCAGATGTAGAGATTCCTTTAAATAAAAATTATACAGAAGGTGTAGTTTGTGAGGAAGATAACACTATGGTCGTTTATGCAGGTTGAGAGAGGGCAATTGCAGGTAATAGAGAATCAGTTTATGTTTTTACGAATGGATCGGAGTTGCGCATAGGGTATTTATTTGACAACAAAGAGGAAGTGGTGAGGAAGCTAAAACCTGTTGCGGTGAGAGGTAATTTTGAGTTCATCACCAAAAAGTCAAATTCATTGGTTGTGATGGTTGCATGTCGTGACCGAAAGTGCAATTGGCGGGTTTATTGTAAAAGGTTGGCGGAGTCCAAAAAATTTATTCTTAGCACATATACCCATGAGCACACATGTGGTTTGGGACATATTTTAGGTGAGCATCAACAAGCCTCTGCTGATGTTATTGGACAATTTGTCAAAAGTCAGTTTGTTGAAAGGAAAGGTCCATCTCCTAAAGAGATTCAAAGACTTGTGCGCATAGAGTTGGGATGTGTTGTTAGTTACTGGAAATGCTAGAAAGTGAGACAACGTGCACAAGATTTTGTGAGGGGCACGCCGGAGACAGGTACGCAGTATTAGAAGCGTGCTGTTATATGCTTGAGTTGACAAACGAAGGTAGCAAGACGGCTTTGAAGTGGGACAGGAATATGATGTTTAAATATTTTTTTGTTGCTTACGGTTCTGCTATAAGGGGTTTTGTAAACATGAGAAAGGTGTTGGCTGTTGATGGTTGCTTTTTGACGGGAAAGTATGGAGGTACATTGTTGGTGGCCATTGCACAGGACAGCGAGAATCACACATATCCTCTTGCATGGTGTGTGGTTGACTCTGAGAATGACAAGTCATGGACTCGATTTTTTCAACAATTACGTACGATAGTGCTTGACGGTGACGAGTTGTGCATAATATCTAATAGGCACAACTCTATAAAGAAGCGGATTGCCACTATTTACCCTCAAGCACATCACAGATTCTGTATGAGGCACCTTGGTGACAACATAAAACAAAAGTTTAAGTGTGCTGCCCTCCTTCAGACATACTACATGGCAGCAAAAGCTTATCGGGTTGATGAGTTCGAGGAGCACTTCCAGCAAATCCGAATCAAGGATGATAGATCTGTTGCTAAGTATCTTGAGCATGATGTTGGTTTCGAGTGATGGAGTAGAGCTTACTTTCTTGGAAGAAGGTTTGATGTCATGACCACGAACATAGTCGAGTCCATAAATTCAAAGTTGTTAATAGAAAGAGAGTTTCCAATAGTTGCACTTTTTGATGCAATCCAAAGGACATTGTCACGGTCGTTCCATGAGCGTCGTACGGAGTCAGATAATTTTACTACAACCCTTGTTCCGTCAGCTGAAAAATTATTGCAATAACATATGGAACTGTCAAATGCCTTATTTGCCTATCCTCTTAATTCTCAAGAGTTCACTATGCACGGCTATAGTCCGAATGCCCTAGTTAACCTTGTTAGTAAAACTTGCAGCTATAAAGTGCTTAACATTCAACGTTTACCTTATCCTCATGCACTAGCAGCACTGAAACACCAACGGAAGCCGGATTTTGGTTCCAAAATATACATGGAACTTTGCTCCCCTCTCTATATGGCAAATCACTACATGCTAGCTTATTCAGAAACGATATATACAGTGCCTCCAGAAGAGCAGGTGGGTAGTGCCGCCAGAGTTGGCTGACATTATCATCCATCCGCCATTCAAGAAGACAGCAAGGGGGAGAAAAAGAGTTAACGTATTATCAGCCTCTGAGGTTCCTCGAAAGATGAATAAGTGCTCAATTTGCAAGCAACTTGGCCACAAGAGAAGCAGTTGCCAGAAGTAATCACATGTAGATCCAGAAAATTAGGTTCGAAGAAGGATGAAATTCAGGGGAGTTACCAAGGCCAACCGTTGATGAGTTAGTGTTTTCAATTATTGATGTTTTCAATTTTATTGTTACCTTGAATAAATAATTCTTTATATTTAGTATTCTTGTTACACGGCCTAAATATGTGTTGGTTGGTGATTTTAGTTTGGAATTAGGTTGACAAATTGAGGAGAAAGTATGGAATTAATATGTGTTGGTAATTTTAGTTTGTCAAAAATCAGGAGAAAAGATAGAAAAGTATTTATTGCCTAAGATATCACGGATCGCTTAGGCGATCATGCACCTGGGTAGATATTGATTCTGCCCATCACATGATCGCTTAAGCAATCTACGATCACTTAATTGAGCAAGTGAAAATTTAATCGTCTTCTTCTTTATCCATATCTCAACTTTGAAGCCATTTTCTTGCTCGAACTCTGAACATATAGGGTGTATGATTCGTTCAATGGAACTTGACCATTATTATATTTTAATTAAACATATAGTTCTTGCACATCTATATCAAACATATATGGTGTAGAGTGTTTACGTTTATATTAAACATATGTCCATAAACTTGGAAAAGAAAAATGGTAGTAAATTACCCTTAATCACTTAAGCGATCCCGTCTATTTAGCAAGCGATCGCTTAAGAAGATTACAGCAGTTGTGCTAAAAACCTTATTGTGATAACAGGAGCCGTTGTTAATAGTCAAAAAGTTTCTGAAAAATTATGGCACTCTCTTGGTCTACGGACTACAGATCATATGGTTACAGGGTTCAAATTTTTATTATTATTATATTTTAGTGTTAAGCGAGACATTAAATCGCTTAAGCAATTAAACGAATTTCCTTTTGTAGAGGCAATCAAGGATCGCTAGATCTTTGGGTCGAAGAGAACTAGATAACCATGCAAGCTTAGTGAACATATCTTCTTCTTCTTTCTTCAGAACATAAAGAGTGTGTTTGGTTGAATATTCCTATCCATATTCCCAATCATATTCCCAAAATATTTGTTTGTTTAATTATTTAGGAAATATTAGTATATTTTTTTTAATTAATTAAGACCCCTTAAGTTTATTAATTTCATTAAATACCCCCAAAAAAAGTTTAAAAATTAACAGAAACACCCCTACCCACCCATACTTGCTAGATTCTGGCAACCACCGTCGGTGGTAGCCGGAATTTGTGACAACGGCCTACAAACGATCGAAACTGATCGATAATTCACCAATGTAGCCTTTTTCGGCCAGAACCACAGTGGATCTGGCCGAAAAGGCTAGATCTGGCCGTCATGGATGGCCAAATCGTGGCCATCGTTAACCGACAACGATGGCCATATATTTGGCCGTGGCTGACACCTAGATATGAACTTTTGCGACAGTCGACGGCTAGATCTGGCCAAATCCGTGGTCGATGTGGCCGAAAAAGGCCATATCGACGTCGTACCCGCCAGATCCGATAGGTTTGTGTCGTAACGCCCTTTTTCAGCCAGATTCCGACGGTGGTGGGTAGGTGGGGGTGTTTTTGTTAAATTTTAAAATTTTTGCTACCGATTTTTATGCAAAAGTAATTAAAAAATTAAACTAATATTTACTAAATAATTAAACAAACAAATATTTTGGGAAAAAGATTGGGAATATGGATAGGAATATTCAACCAAACGCACCCTTTATGTTCTGAAGAAAGAAAAAGAAGATATGTTCACTAAGCTTGCATGGTTATCTAGTTCTTTTCGACCCAAATCTCTAGCCTTGAATTTGAGAATGATTATTGTACAATACAAAGGAAATTAGGCATGATCACTTAAGCGATGCGAGATATCACTTAAGCAAATCATGACTTATGTATATAGGATCGCTTAACCGATATATAAAATTAACTCTGTAACAATATGCTCTGCATTCTATAGACCAAGAGACTGCCATAATTTTTTAGAAACTTTTTGACTATTAACAATGGCCCCTGTTATCACAATAAGGCTTTCAGCACAACTGTTGTAACCTTCTTTAGCGACCAAAGCTAAATAGACGGGATCGCTTAAGTGATTAAGGGTAATTTACTGCCATATTTCTTTTCCAAGTTTATGGACATATGTTTAATATAGACGTAAATATTCTACACCGTATCTGTTTAATATAGACATAAAAGAACTATATGTTTAATTAAAATATAATAACGGTCAAGTTCCACTAAACGAATCGTACACCCTATATATTTAATATAGACGTAAACATTCTACACCATATATGTTTGATATAGATGTACAAGAACTATATGTTTAATAAAAATATAATAACGGTCATGGTCCACTGAACGAATCGTAAATGACTTAAGCAACCCTGTGTATTCGGATTTTATTTATTGTATTTCAGAAGATTGGTTAAGCGATTAACGCTATCTTAAACATATAAGGTGTACAATTCGTTCTCAGTAGAACATGACCGTTATTATATTTTAATTAAACATATAGTTCTTTTACGTCAATATGAAACATATAAGGTGTAGAATGTTTACTTCTATGCTAAACATATAGGGTTTACGATTCGTTCAGTGGACCATGACCGCTATTATATTTATATTAAACATATAGTTCTTTTTGTTTTGCATAAAAAAAGAAAGAGCGAGAAGTACCTCATGAAGTTTGAAGGGTTGAAGAGAACACGGTAACCATGCAAGCTTAGTGAACAGATATTCTTCTTCTTTTCTCGGAACATAAAGATGTTAAGCTTGCATGGTTACCTAGTTCACTTAAACCCTTCAAACTTCATGAGGTACTTCTCGCTCTTTCTTTGTTTATGCAAAACAAAAAGAACTATATGTTTAATATAAATATAATAACATTCATGGTCCACTGAACGAATCGTAAACCCTATATGTTTAGCATAGACGTAAACATTCTACACCTTATTGTTTCATATTGACGTAAAAGAACTATATGTTTAATTAAAATACAAAAAGGGTCATGTTCTACTGAGAACAAATCGTACACCTTATATGTTTTACGATAGCGTTAATCGCTTAATCGATCTTCTGAAATACAAAAAATAAAATCCGAATACACAAGATCGCTTAAGCGATTTGCTATATCGTTTAAGCGATCCTGTGTATTTAGACTTAGTCGCTTAAGAGATCCAGTGTTATTTATGATATCGCTTAACCAATCCTAACCTTTTACACTTGGTTGCTTAAGCGATTTACGATTGCTTAAGCGATCATGAGCAAAGAATACACAAGTGCCCACACAGACGATCGCTTAAGAGATAACTTAAGCAATGCCCGCGGACATGATCGCTTAAGTGATCTTAAATCAGTTAAGCGATCATTACCAAGGCAAAATCATTGCCCAAACCTATAATCGCTTAAGCGATTCTTTGCTTTTACTCTTGGTCGCTTAAGCGATTTCAGATCTCTTAAGCGATCTTGTCCGCGGTAGAATCATTTGCCCAGATCTGTGATCGCTTAAGCGATCCGTTTGTATCGCTTAAACGATTCTTCGGTTTTACTCTTGGTCGCTTAAGCGATTTCAGATTGCTAAAGCAATCTTGTCCGCTGCAGAATCAACATCTACTCAGATCTATGATCGCTTAAGCGATCCCTACGTATCGCTTAAGCAATTCTTTGGTTTTACTCTTGGTTGCGTAAGCGATTTCAGATCACTTAAGCAATCTTGTCCGCGGCAAAATCAACATCTGCCCATATCTATGATGGCTTAAGTGATCCCTACGTATCGCTTAAGCGATTCCTGGCTTTTACTCTTGGTCACTTAAGCGATTTCAGATCGCTTAAGCGATCTTGTCCGCAGCAGAATCATCTGCCCAGATCTATGATTGCTTAAGCGATCCTTACGTATCGCTTAAGCGATTCCTGGCTTTTACTCTTGGTCACTTAAGGGATTTTAGATCGCTTAAGCGATCTTGTTCCAGGCAGAATCTTCTGCCCAGATCTATGATAGCTTAAGCGATCCCTTTGTATCGCTTAAGCGATTCTTCGGAAAAGACTCTTGGTCGCTTAAGCGATCTTGACCGAGGCAGAATCAACTATGAATTGCTTAAGCGATCTTATGAATCGCTTAAGCAATTCTTCGTAAAAGAACTCTTGGTCGCTTAAGCGATCATTTGTGGAAAACTCTTGGTCGTTTAAGAGATATATGTGGTCACTCATATACGTAATTGTTTGGTACCATGCCTGTCTTTAAGTTAATTAATTTCGAAATGATTGTGATTGAGATACATTTCTACCTCACTCATTTCCCTCCCAAATCTGAAAAGAATTTGTATCGCAAAATTAAGTAATTTATATCAATCTAATTCATCACAACTCAAAATATAAGAGACATCAATGTAATTGAAAGTTTAAACTTAAAATCATCCATAATAGTGCCGAAACACAATAATTCCTAAGACATTTAACTCTAGTTCTGATTGTAATAAAATTTCCTCCACCCAAACAATTGCAAAAAAGAACCCAATTCCAAGTATCATATTTCGTCCCATTTCCCTTCCATACATTCTCATTTCCCTCCTGTGACTTGCCAACCAGCCTTTGAGAAGTTTTCGAATTCTGTATAATCACTGTCTGAGATCATTGTTTGGTACCATGCCTCCTCCTACCAACCAACCTTTGAAAAGTTTTCGATTTATGTTTGCCAGGAACCTGTATGAGATCATTGTTTGGTGCCATGCCTTGCCAGCAGCCTTGATTGCAGATGCCTCCTCCTGCCAACCAGCCTTTGAGAAGTTTTCAATTTCTTTTTGCCAGGAACCTGTCTGAGATAATTGTTTGGTACCATGCCTTGCCCGGCCTTGATTACGAGATGCCTCCTCCACGCCAACCAGCCCACCTTTGAGAAGTTTTCAATTTCTTTTTGCGAGGAACTATCTCGAGATAATTGTTTGGATACCATGCCTTGCCAGCAGCCTTGATTGCAGATGCCTCCTCCTACCAACTAGCCTTTGAGAAGTTTTCGAATTCTGTTTGCCAAGAACCTGTCTGAGATCATTATTTAGTACCATGCCTTGCCAGCAGCCTTGATTGCAGACGCCTCCTCCTGCCAACCAGCCTTTGAGAAGTTTTCAATTTCTGTTTGCCAAGGACCTTTCTAAGATCATTGTTTGGTACCATGCCTTGCCAGCAGCCTTGATTGCAGATGCCTCCTCCTACCAACCAGCCTTTGAGAAGTTTTCAAATTCTGTTTGCCAGGAACCTGTCTGAGATCATAGTTTGGTACCATGTCTTGCCAACAGCCTTGATTGCAGATGCCTCCTCCTGCCAACCAGTCTTTGAGAAGTTTTCAAATTCTGTTTGCCAGGAACCTGTCTGAGATCATTATTTGGTACCATGTCTTGCCAACAGCCTTGATTGCAGATGCCTCCTCTTGCCAACCAGCCTTTAAGAAGTTTCCTCTCATTGTTTGCCAAGAACCTACAAAATTATCTGGCACACACCTGCAGCCACGTCAGCTTTTGTAAATTAAAAAAAAAATCCAAATAGTTATGAAGTGCAAGATTGAGAAGTTCACTTAATCCGTCTCTTTCGGTAAACCTCTGTATAAGCATGACACCTGCAGCATCAGCACCACAACCCAAGTATTAACATCAACATCACATAAACTACAATATTCAAAGTCCAACTTCCATACCTTTTGATTGGGTTCTAGTCACTCAAAATAGATCCATATGCCAAACAGCCCAGCATTCTTGACAGTTGCTCATTGTTTCGTCATTCAAGCCGTCCATCAGGGTGTTGGTCATGTCGAACTGAATAAATTTTAGGGCAAATGCCCCACAATCAGCACTACAATAGGAAGAAGACATTAGCATCAGAATCAACTTATAAACCAATTGTATTATGTAAGTTAGTTTTATACAAAATTTACCTTGACTCATTCTTTGGGACGGTAGAGTGCTTAACTGGCCACTTTTCGGTCAATACTTGATCACCGAAGTGCTCAAACATCCCGCTGTCATGCAACAGCTGCAGGAACAACAATGACAGTGGCTCCAACTCAATCTCCAACTGCTTGTCTCGATAAATAGTTGGGTTGCAGTCAAGGATCTTCAGCAACCCCTCCTCTAGATGCGCGACGACTACTATCCAATGCATATCTCTGACGTTGATGATGTAGTAGACTCTTTTAACATTTGCCCAATTGTGGCCATATTTGGGCATTTCCCCCCGTACATACTACATAATCTTATCATCAAACTTAAAATCATCAGAGATGCAGTCTAAGTCTTCTGGGCCCAATCTTTTTCACTTGGCTCCTTTTGCTGCACCTCTACCAATGGCCTTTTTAATTAAATTGCGATATGTCGAAACAAGCATTTGGCCAAACGTCACATCAGTGATGGCACAGTCGGGATACAATAGATCACCATTACTGGTCTGTCATTGCCTTATCAATGCCAATACCTCATCGATGTGCTGTATCAAATAAAAACAACATGATAAGTATGGAATAAGAAAAATTAAGCGAAAATAACTCACCGAGTCCTCAAGCCACCTGCCCATCGTCAACAACTGTTCAAACCATTCCCGACGATAATCCCCTGTCTTACACTCTACATGGGCATCACTTCCTAATTCATTGTAATAGGCATAGAAGAGTTTTTTCTTTTCCTCCTCTATTGGCCTATACAAATCGACCTTTGAGTCCATTTTTGCTTGCCCACTTCCTCCCTCTTCCTCCATTTGTACATCCCCACCTCCTTCGCCTCCCACCTCACCCTCCTTCATTATCACTGCCCCACTTATTCCACCAACCTCCTTAACCTCCTCCATTTTTGCTTCTTCCTCCATTTGTTTCTTAATTTTCTTCTTCTTTCCATGTGTTACTACCGTGTAAGGCGATTTGACAAACTTGCTCTTTCAGGTCTCTCTTTTCAGCCTAGGTTGCACTTCAACCGCCTTTAATACTCCACCAACTTCCTCCTCCATCGTACCAACTTTCTCTGCCACCTTATCCACTTTCTCCTCCACCCTTTTCATTCGCTCTTCCATCTTGTCAAACCTGTCATAAACGGCAGTTGTAAAACTTTCAAATAGGCCGTTTATGAGGTCAACCACCTCATTCTCCAGACGCCAACGTCTCGACAAAGCGGTACTTGTTGTACCGGTTTGCTGAGGCATACGAACATCTTCCTCCCTCTCCTCCTCCTCCTCCTCCCTCCAGCCAATTGGAGCTTTATCATCCTCGGCGTCAACCACGTTCTCAAGCAGTGGCCCTGCAACTGTCGTCACATTCGTGACCCCTACTAGGTCCCGCATCAGGCGGTCTATTCTTTCATCCTCCACTGGTTTGAAAGATGTGACATACTCTTGTTCCGCTTCACCTCCAATAGCGGTGAGAAAGGGACGGACGACTCCCTACAATAAGAAACAAAATTAATCAGATTAAAGCAACATTTTAAAGCAACTGCATATTCAAAAGCTTAATCCTTTAATCTTACCCCAGCCGCTTCAATTTCAATGTCTATTTGGTCGTAATCCTAATGGGAACACTTCTCGACATGCCACCGCAACATCCTAAGAAATTGCTGTCGCACATCCGAACTCTTCCCCCTCCCCCCCATCTTAGCAAAGATAGGGACGGCCTCATACATCCAAGCCTACATTGTAAAAAAACAGTCCATATCATAATTCAAACACATATATTACAAAAAATATAACAAAAAGCTATTAATATTTACCTGCATTGCCCATGGGAAGCCAAACAAATTATACGTGTTCGGTTTATCCTTCCCGACCCATTGTGACTGCTTTAACGCCATGTTTTTCCCTTGCAGGGAGTCCATGGTTCGCTTAAATGATACCCGTCCCCATGGATAAGAATTAAAGAAGTTCAAGTTGCTTGCAAACCTCACCCAATCCATATCAACGGCTTTTGTTGAGTCACCAACCATTAGGATCGAATGTAAGAACAATACCAAGCACAGTTTGAACTTCTCTGGATCGATAAACCGAACTCTTCCTATCATCTGCTCTAAATCGCGTCCTGTAATAGACGCTTTCCCCTGCAAAACCTTGTCAACCAACCTTACGGCTACCACACTCTCTTTTATTGCCTTTGCCTCATCCTCATCTAGCATTTTCCCACATCCTAAGCCGGTCACCAACGCATATTCCATCATCCCAAAATGTAATGGCTTTCCATCCACCACGAACCACATTTCTTGCTTTTTTTGGCATTTTACTGAGTGCAGCAACATATAATGCACTCCCTGCCCCCAAAATGCCTTTTTCCAATTTGTTTCGATTTTCAAAAACTGACCGAAACAAGTCTCTTTGAATCGTCGTGCACCATTCCTCAATCCATCTAAAATCCCCTTTATTCTCTCAAAAACATCCCAACTCGACTTGACCGTCACCCTTACAAGGAAGTACGGTACAGTCTCGCTTACAATGTCCAACCTGTAGTCTTTATAGTTTACGGTCCGCAGAATCGATATAAACAAAATATCAGCGACAAAAATAAACCAAAACAACTAATAAACAATATATTAGCAACAAAAAATTACTTCTGTGGTCGCTTAAGCAATTTCGAATTGCTTAAGAGATCTTGATTCTGCCTCTTGCAAGATCTCTTAAGCGATCTAAAATCTCTTAAGCAACCAAGAGTAAACTGAATGAATCGCATAAGCGATACGAAAGATCGCTTAAGTGATCTTAGATGATGTGATACGCTGCGATCGTCGCGATGATTCGCCTCCGCACAAGATACGCAAGCAATGAATGGTCGCTTAAGCGACCATGAGTAAAAGATATGAATCGCTTAAGCAATCTTAGATCTGGGCAGATGTTGATTCTGCCTTGGACAGGATCGTTTAAGCGATTTGGAATCGCTTAAGCGACCATGAGTAAAAGAGATGAATCGCTTAAACGATACAAATGATCACTTAAACGACAATACACAACAATACTGCCAAAAAAAATACGTACCCTTTCTTCACCGACCTCCTCGTCGCCTGCATTCTCTCCGGCCTCCTCCTCCTCGCCGGACTCCTCCTCCTCGCCTGAATTCTCGCTCCCTCCTCCTCTTCAGAACAGTTTTATGATTCTTCTCTCTGTTGTTCTGTCGCCGTCGTCTCCTCTGCTTGTGGACCACCTTCACTGATCGGATGATCCACCGGAGCAGCCATTGAACTGCTTGCGCCACCGGACTCTAGGATTCTAAGTGGCGTTGGGTTTTCGTCCCCATTGTGAATGTCAGCCATGGTTTAGGATTGAATTTGGTGTGAAAATTTGCGGTTTTGATCAGAAATCTGGACTGTATCGCGGGAAATCGCAGAGATTCCGTTTAGGGTTCAAGAAATCAATTTTAGGATTGAATTTGGTGTGAAAATTTATAGTTTCGATCGGAAATCGCGACTGTATTCCGTTTAGGGTTCAACAAATTGATTTTAGGATTGAATATGGTGTGAAAATTTGGAGTTTGGATTGGAAATCGCACAGTCTCCGTTTAGGGTTCAAGAAATCGATTTTTGCTCTAATGAGTTTCGATTAAGCGATTTGAATGGGTGGGGCGAACTTTTAAATTTCAAATTTTAAAAAACTTTCATTAATTATGATTTTTACCACATATGTTTTAATCTTTTCATTTTAACTCATTTTACATGTTTAATGAATCCTAATTGTGCCACGTCAGCTTCTCTAAATTAAAAAAAAAAATGAAAAACATTTTCAAAGCCATTTTATTAAATTGAAACTTGGGATGGTCAGGGAGTTAAATTTTCTCTATAATAATGGCATCCCATATTGTTCATATCACTCTATTTACCTCCCCATTCCCAACTGCCATCTTCCAAAACACCTTTTAACACTTGATTGTTTCTCAAAGTTGTTTCACAATTGTTTTTCTCGTCTCTTTTAAAATGTTCATGTTTCCCGTGGATAAGAGAAAAATAGATTTAATAGGAAGATTCACGTTAATTGGTCAACAATATGCAAATAAATAATACCAATCTAATAACATCAAGCTAATCTATGTATTTTCTTTAATACGACTAATGGTGCCAGTTTTCTCCATGGAGACGAGTATGCCCTCAAAATGTAAACATATGGCTTTAAGAATTTGTGAACCGATCATATGGCTTAATACACTTATGAATGAACTCAAAATGGAGAGTGACAAAACCATCAACATAGCTCACAATCCTGTTCAACAAAAGAAAAACTTGATATGTGTACCATATGTTCCCTAAAAAAATCAGTTGGCTGATGTTCTTACCAAGAAAACAATATTCTTGAATCAACTTAAGTGGAGTATTACTATTAAGCATCAAATCTTTTAGCTGGCTTAGAAAATATTCTTCAAACTCCATTTCTTTTTTTTTTTTTTTTTTAACTTAGAACCTAAGGCTCGCTCACCTTCCCAACATATGTGTATTAAGCAGATGTGGTTTATGAAATTAAGATGCAAGTCACATCAACTCTGAACAAGGAATGCAAAGAAGGCTTTCATGAAGCCACATCCTTTAAGAGCAAGAAAGTAGGGCTCAATAAATTTCCTGCCACATTCCTTATACAACGTAATTTAGAAAAGGTTGGTCCACCTACCAATACAAAATCGCTTACTTGCTGCACAAAAATACATAGCAAAGTTCAAAATGCAAGAAGGTGGTTTGAAAATTCAAATCACTAGCAAGAAAGTGAAACCTTTAGAGTTCTTCCATTTCCTAACTTACAGCTTGGGCTTAATTCTTTCTAGATTATGTTTTCCAACAAACAAACAGTACCTAATCTTATAAACATGGCACATTTGGTGCTGTTTGTGTTTGATTTCCAGCATAATCATAAATTTACATATAAACCAGACCCTAATGGTAAGCAGGGAAGAAGCACATCAGCAGCAGAAGCAACAAGCAGCTTGATCACAAATTACCGAAGCAGGTCACTTACATACCCAAATACTCTAGTCTAACATTTATGGAACTACTAAGCTCTAAAGCCAGTTTCACATCAGAATGAAGCTGAACTCGTTCTACGAAGTTGGCATTTTGGTTGGCTTAATGATTCAGATCCAAGCATCTTCTCAAATTCCTACAAATAAAAAATTTCCAAAATCACAAACTGTTATGCAAAAAGTTGGAAGAATAAGAATCTGCAGTTTGATCAACATTGAATGCACACTTTGTCTATAAATTAATTTAATAATTGCTAACAGTTATTTGCTCATCTCCAAAACAAGTTGCATCACCCACACATACAACAAGTAAACTTTGATCAGCTTTTAACATTACATGTTCTTTTAACCACGAAATGAGCCATCCAAATGGGTACTTTAATGGTTTCACTTTGTGTTTCTTACAAGATCAAAGGAATACTGTTTTAAGCAACTATATGGAACTAAGAAAATACAGAGTAGTAGCGAGCTTTCCAAAAATAATGAACAGAGAAGTGATAAAAGAGGTCAAAAGAGAATGAACACATAACTGATAGGAACTTAAATCTCAAACCTACAAAAAGTGAGGCTTTTGCTGTACTAGAGTGGTGAATTAAGATTCACCTCTTTTGACTCCTCGAATTCCAAACTATTGTTGTTAGGTGATGCTAGTACATATAAGCTCACCGTTGCATGTTTTGATGACAAAAGTGCCACCAAATACGTATATGATACAATTATCCACTTTTTATTATATTCAGCCTTGAAAGTTGAAAGCAACTAACAATATAGGAAATGCCCAAAAGATGAACATTATATGAATGAACAAATTCCTGAAGGGGCCTATGAACAGTGTTTTCCTACCTCCCAACCCCACTAGGAAGGGATCCAAGGCCAATTCTGGGGGCTAGGACTGGGGGAAACTTTACCCCTGGTCCCAAGGGTGGGGGTGTGGTTTCCCCTTGCAAAACCCTGGACTCACCCCTGGCTTTTGAATGATTAATAAATTGCTTATTTTATTAAATGTAGTTTTCATAATTTTATTTTTACTTTGGACTTTATTCAGCCTACTATCCCAATGGCTTAAACCATAAAATGCCTAAAGAATCATTAAAACTAAAGCCCAATGTTAACAACATCTTAAAAGCCAAAAAGAAACAGTAAGAAAAAAAAAAAAAAAAACTCATTAAACAGTGTGGAGAGGACCAGGTACAGGGTGAGTTAGATTTCACCGTTTCCTGCTGGGAATTACTCGCCCCACTCCAAAAAACTTGTGTTGCGAGGCAAGGGGTGGAGAAATTGCTGTGGACCAGGGTCAAGTCAAGAGATGCTGAATCTGGGTTTACCCAATTCATCAGCCAACTGATCGTGACCAAATTGGCTGAAGCCCTATTTTGCATTTTTTATGCTTCAGACAATCCAGAACACAACCTAAAACATTCTTTTCACATCATGGAGAAACTTTAAGGATGGAGCATAAGCCATCACAAAACCACTGAAGCTCAAAATACACTCAACTTAGCTAATAGAGGTAAGTTTTAAGCAAGCAAGTTGAGTTGGACAATGCCCAAAAACTGGGCAGGTAAGATAATGCAAAAGGTGAATGTGTGGGACATACTAAACTCCCATTACAGGATTTTAGTTCAATGTAAGTTCATGTAATTAATTAATTAAAGCCCTACAATTAACAGAGGTAGAAAGAGTAAGAATGACAGAATGCCAAACAAAATAAGGGGAAGAGATGACCTTAAAAAAGGACATAAGTACTGCGATGGTTTTAAAGATAGATCAAACCTCTGATGTAGGGCTTGGGAAAAAGATATTATTGCACATCCATAGCTTGGCTAAACAGAAACTGAGAAGACAAACCCATCACCCACACAAAGACAGACAATAATTCGGGAATAAGTGTCCTTTGGTCATTAATATTCCAATTAAATAGTTGTATCAAGCCTTAGTCTTAAGGGTATCCAGTAATTTATAGTTCTTGATGAACTAGGCAGTGTTTGGATTCCATTTGATCTTTTTCAGGTCTACATTGAGTCATTAGATCTTTGATACTGTCTTCAGCTTAATTAGGGTAATTGTTAGCTAATCCTCAATCTTACTACTACATACAGTGATTGAATCTGTATACTATCTATCTTTTTATTCAATGCAATATTCAGGGTTCATAAAACAATAGATTAAAAGTTTTAAGAAGTGCGGTACCGTGATTGTTCTTCCTCTAATCTTTCTTTTATTTCAGTCTTCTATCTTCATTTCTTCTTCTTCTTCTTCTTCTTCAAGTTCATTCTTATTGATATTCTGCCACCTTATTGGTTCAAGTTAAGAGAAATTCGATTCTTTGTCAACAATATTTCATCCAACAAATCCTTCACTAAACACAAACCACAAACAAAATCCATAATTTATCTACTTCCTCTTAATGGCTACTGTATCCTCACAACAAGAATCACAAACATTGGTCTTACTCCTTATTGCAACTTAAAATCAAAGCCTTTTTCACCACATCAAAACCTAGTCTCTGCAATAATTATAATTGTTTCTTTCAAATAAACTATGGGTTTATTTATTCATCCCCCTACGAGATCGCTTAGTATGAAACACGTCCGCTTATTAAGAAGTATTATATACCCCTTATGAGTATCAAAATCCCCCTAAAAATATCAAACACCTCCTTCCAAAATTATCAGAAACCCCTTGATAGGGAGATACTTAATACCTTTCAATAACAGCGGATGCGTTTCAAATTAAGCAATCTCACAGAGGGGTAAATAAAATAAACACAATAATCTATTAAAAGCATAACTAAATCTTAATTTAGTTGGCGCTCTCAAAATTCAACAAGCTGATTCATCTGTTTCAAATATCTTATTTCACTTAAAAAGTCAGTACAACCTAATAGTAATAACAAGCAATAGAAACACAAATTTTTTGCTGAACAGTCATAAATCAACAAAGATGATAACAGAGAACAAACAGCTCTTGTCATACTGACTAGTACCCAACTTTGAACAGTTATTTTCTAAAATCTTAAGGTATTTAAAAGTCCCCAACCAGATAAGCCTTCTGATGAGCAACCAATAAAGATAGTGTACCACAGGAAGAATAGGGATAAGAAGTAGAGGAATATAGCCAAATATTTGTTAGGGAGGAAGTTAGGATTTGTTTTAAGTTTGTTTGAAGGAATATTAGCAGGGACAGGTGGCAGCTTATGATGGACGTAGGTGGAATTCAGTTAGAGTAAAGGGTAACAGGAGAGAATAAAAGGAGGATGAGAGAAATAGAAAACATAGAGAATTATCCAGTAAACTGAAGAGTGGAGGCTACTGACCCTCGAAGTCAGTATTTGGGAGGTGGCTGACCCTCGAAGTCAGTCTTTGATTTCCTTTTTTATTGTATTTTGCATCAGTGTTTCTGAGTTGTTTCTGAATTGTTTGCTTACTAAATACTGAGGATAGGACTGTGGGAATCTAAGTTTTGTCCGAGTGTAATGCTCCATTGGGATTAATACACAAGATTCTTTTACTGTTTTGGTGAATTCAGCTTGTGAGTGCAGATAATTTGTTGTTAGTTTGGTTGATTTGCAGGTCTGGTCCTATCAAGTGGTATCAGAGCAGAATAGTCTGGGTAATGGTTGTGACGAGGATGGATTCTAGACTCGATACTATTGAGAAAGAAGTGACAAAGCTGGGAGTGGAAATGGGTACCATCAGAGAATGTTTAGTGGAGCTACAATCTTGGGTTAGACGAAAGAATGAAGAAGAGGGTGAGAGAGCAGAGGGACATTCTGGAGGAAATAATCAGTCTCACCATGACGAAAATGGAACCAGTGGGCCAGGAAGTAGTCACCATAATCATAATGAAATGGGGGGGCGAAAATTGGAAATGCCCATCTTTGCAGGTGAAGATCCCTACGGTTGGATCTTCAGGGTTGAAAGGTACTTCAACATCAATGGAATATCGGAGGAAGGAAGGTTGGCGGCAGCAGCTGTCTGCATGGAAGGAGAAGCCATCAATTGGTTTCAGTGGACAGAATCCAGGGTGACGCCGGCAAGCTCTTGGGCTATGTTCAAGTTAGCTCTACTGCAAAGATTCAGTGGATCCCAAGAACTCAACCCATATGAATCACTAATGGCAATGAAACAGATAAGTTCAGTGGTGGAGTTCCGTCGTCAGTTTGAGGCAGTCGCAGCACTACTGGGTAGGGGAGAAAGAGGAGATCCTACAAGCTGCATTTGTTAATGGGTTAAAAACAAAGATTAGGGCTGAGGTGAGATTGGCCCAACCCAACTCCTTAACTCAAATGATTGAGCTAGCCCAACGGATTGAAGATAAGAACCAGGCTTTAGAAGAAGCTCAAGGAGAAGCAAGCAATGGGTCACGTTCAATTGGGCCTGGTTTTCAATATGGATCCAGGAGTGTACCCAGAGTATTTAGCCCCAACCCGACCCGAAACGATAATAACCCCAAATTCCCTAACGCGATAGAATCCCTAAAACCTAACTCTAATTTCTTTTCCCCTTTCAATCGACGAACACCCGAATCATTCCAGCCAGGCTCATCGACGGCTTCCACTCGTGAATCTACAACGACGAACTCGCGGCCATTTGAAAGACCAGGCTTTCCACGACGTGACTTTCCTTTTCGTAGGATGACAGACGCCGAGATTCAGAAGAAACGAGAGAAGGGAATCTGTTTCAGATGCGATGGGAAATACTCGCTAGGGCATAAATGTGGAGATAAGCAGTTTCAAATCCTCCTGATTGACGATGAAGAAGATGACCCGGACCCAAGTGGGGGTGGAGAAACTGTCAGGCCCGAATCGAGCACTCACGGGAAAGGGGCGCAGAGCTCTCTTAGCTCGGTGGTGGGGATTCAGGGACCAAAGACTATGAAGCTCAAGGGGAGAATCCAAGGTAAGGAATGGATTGTGTTAGGTTGATAGTGGGGCTTCCCACAATTTCATTAGCTCGAAAGTGGTTGAACAATTGGGGATACCAGTGGAAAGGACTCAATCCTTTGGGGTCAGAATGGGTGATGGATATAGTGTGAGATGTGAAGGGGAATGTAAGGATGTATGTCTGGAGTTACCGACGGTGACAATCGTGCAAAACTTTTTTCCATTTGAGATGAGTAGCGCAGACGTAGTCCTGGGTATCGCATGGCTTGAGACATTGGGTGAGACTGTTACAGACTGGAGAAAACAAACTATGAAATTCACAATGGGACCCCGGGCGGTCTGTTTGTATGGTGATCCCTCTCTTAGCAAGACCATGGTATCACTCAAGGCGATGATTAAGGCATTACGAAGTGAAGGACAGGGTTGTTTGATCGAGTTCGGGCAGCTGCAGACTCAGTGTGAAAATATGGGGGCTATTGATGACAGACTGCTGAAGGTACTGGGACAATATAGTCAAGTCTTCGAGCCACTCTTTGGGTTACCGCCAACCAGGTCAAAGGACCATGCCATTCAGCTAGTTCCCGGCACACAGCCACCAAACCTCAGACCCTACCGATACCCTTATTATCAAAAAAATGAGATCGAGCGTATCGTCAAAGAAATGTTGGCATCTGGAATTATAAAACCAAGCATTAGCCCGTTTTCTAGCCCTGTTTTATTAGTGAAAAAGAAAGACGGAGGCTAGCGATTTTGTGTAGATTATCGGGCCGTTAACAAGGTGACAGTTCCGGATAAATTTCCAATCCCCGCTATCGACGAACTATTTGATGAGTTAGATGGGGCAACTGTATTTTCAAAACTAGACTTAAAGTCAGGTTATCATCAAATCAGAGTGAAACCCGAAGACACACCAAAGCACACGGACACACGACACTATGAGTTTCTCGTCATGCCTTTCGGCCTTACCAACGCACCAGCAACGTTTCAAGCAGTTATGAATGATGTATTCCGGCCATATTTGAGAAAATTTTTATTGGTATTTTTCGATGATATACTGATTTACAGTAAGCAGATGGATGAGCACGCAGTGCATTTAGGTATTATTTTGCAGGTGTTATTGGAGAATCATCTGGTGGTTAATCAAAAGAAGTGTCAATTCGGGCAACTTCAGTTGGAATATTTGGGGCATGTCGTGTCAGCCAAGGGTGTGGCAGTTGATCCTTCCAAAATTGAAAGCATCACTAAATGGCCAGAACCAAAGGACATCAGGGCGCTTAGGGGATTTCTGGGGTTGACAGGCTACTACCGCCTTTTCGTTCGCGATTATGGTAAGATCGCTCTTCCATTCACTGCCCTTTTAAAAAAGGATTCTTTTGCATGGAATCAGCAGCTCAACGGGCCTTCGAAGAGTTAAAGCGAATCATGACCAGCGTCCCTGTCCTCAGGATGCCCAACTTCACTCAAGAATTTGTCATCGAGACTGATGCTTCGGGAAGCGGAGGGGGCAGTATTGATGCAAGAGGGGCGACCGGTTGCATTTCTCAGTAAAGGCTTGTCTATCAATTCCAAACTTAAGTCAGCCTATGAGCGGGAATTAATGGCGGTTGTATTGGCAGTGCAAAAAAGGCGGCATTATCTCCTGGGCCGACGATTTGTTATCAAGACAGATCAACGGAGTTTACATTTCCTAACTGACCAGAAACTGCTCAGTGAAAGTCAACAAAAGTGGGTTATCAAACTCTTAGGACTACACTTCATCATTCAATACAAACCGGGACCACAAAACAAAGCGTGACGCCGCCCTTTCCAGGGATGTCGAAGCTTGATTGAGCATCATCTTTGTTTCAATGGGGTGGGGTGTTTTTCGGGCCTTGGCAGTTTTGAGGATGTCGTACAACAAGATGTCAAGTTACGGCAGATTATCCAACAGCTCCTAATTGACCCTAGCCCAAACACCATCCTCGCTGCGGTGGGACGCCATTTGATGTATCACAACAGATTGGTTTTACCAAAATCAAGACCTCACATTGATCAGATACTGCAGGAATTCCATACGTCACCGATTGGAGGTCATTCTGGTTTTTTAAGACATACAAGCGAATTTCAAATGTGGTGTTTTGGGACGGAATGAAGAACGACATCAAGGCTTTTGTAGCAACTTGCAGCATCGCTGCAGAATAAGTACGATGCTCTGAGTCCAGCAGGGTTACTCCAACCTTTACCTATTCCTCACCAGGTCTGGGATGATATTTCAATTGATTTTATTATGGGGCTGCCCAAAGCACATGGGGTTGATACTATTCTAGTCGTTGTCGACCGGCTCACCAAGTATAGCCACTTCCTCACTCTTAAACACCCATATAGAGCCAAGACAGTAGCAGACCTGTTTGTACAAGAGGTGGTCAGGTTGTATGGATTTCCAAGAACCATTGTATCCGATCGAGATAGGGTTTTCATGAGTAATTTTTGGGCTGAGTTGTTTGTTTAAGCTCTGGAACCCAATCAACATGAGCCTTGCTTACCATCCGCAAACATGGTCAAACCGCCGTAGCAACCGTTGTGTGAGACTTACCTCCGGTGTTTTGTCAATAGCCATCCCCAGCAGTGGCCCAAATGGGTGCCATGGGCAGAATTTTGGTTCAATACCACATATCATAGTTCCGTAAGAATGTGCCCTTTTAAAGCTCTATATGGTCGTGAACCTCCAACCGTATTACGATATGCTGATCATACTTCTCCAGTTGATGAGGTTGACCAACAACTTCAGCACCGAAATCACATCATCGAAGAATTAAGGACAAATCTTCTTAAGGCCCAAGGGCGCATGAAGATGTATGCTGATCAACATCGCCGAGAGGTGACATTTGAGATAGGAGACTCGGTCTACTTGAAGTTACAACCATATCGGTTACGATCCTTAGCCCGTCGCTATAATGAGAAGTTGAGCCCGCGGTTTTATGGTCCTTTTGTCATCACCGAGAGGATTGGAGTGTGGCATACAAGTTAGCATTACCTTCTTCAGCCCGCATTCATAATGTATTCCATGTTTCGCAATTGAAGAAAGCAACATTCCAAGTTCCCAACAGCCAGCCTCTCCCGGCAGCTCTTAATGAGGATTTAACTTTACAACTTGAGCCAGAAGCAGTTCCTCAAGAAAAGGAAACTTCTGAATGGCCAGTGGGAAGTGCTGATTCAATGGAAAGGGATTACCTTCCTATGAAAACACATGGGAAGATTTTGACATTATTCACCATCAATTTCCTACATTTCACCTTGAGGATAACCTACATTTCAACTTGAGGACAAGGTGGTTCTCCTTGGGGAGGGTAATGATGAGCAACCAATAAAGATAGTGTACCATAGGAAGAATAGGGATAAGAAGTAGAGGAATATAGCCAAATATTTGTTAGGGAGGAAGTTAGGATTTGTTTTAAGTTTGTTTGAAGGAATATTAGCAGGGACAGGTGGCAGCTTATGATGGACGTAGGTGGAATTCAGTTAGAGTAAAGGGTAACAGGAGAGAATAAAAGGAGGATGAGAGAAATAGAAAACATAGAGAATTATCCAAAGAATGGCGAAGAGTGGAGGCTACTGACCCTCGAAGTCAGTATTTGGGAGGTGGCTGACCCTCGAAGTCAGTCTTTGATTTCCTTTTTGATTGTATTTTGCATCAGTGTTTCTGAGTTGTTTCTGAATTGTTTGCTTACTAAATACTGAGGATAGGACTGTGGGAATCTAAGTTTTGTCCGAGTGTAATGCTCCATTGGGATTAATACACAGGATTCTTTTACTGTTTTGGTGAATTCAGCTTGTGAGTGCAGATTATTTGTTGTTAGTTTGGTTGATTTGCAGGTCTGGTCCTATCACCTTCACAATAGGGCCCAAAACAACAACTCGAAATATGTTCTAACTAAACCCATAAATACAGCTTCGTATGAATTTCCTATGTGAAATTAAGAATTGATCAAAAATTTTACAAACAAGATGTCCATAAAGATATTGAAAATCTGTAGTTCTTCTATTTCTCTTTATCATATTATTTATTTTCCACATCAGTGTATAGAGGAGGATGCAGCATTATATCAGTTTACCAAATCAAATCGCTGTTGAACCATTTATGCTACATGTTAGACACTCCAAATACACATTTATTCTTATATGAATCATGCTTATGTGTCTATTTGTATTTACAACAATTAGAATAATTTATAGTAACTTTTATGAATAACAACTTCTAAATAATGTTTAATACAAGTAAAACTGTTCACAAGAATCTACATACATAAACTCCATGTAGTACATCCTTCTAGAAAAGCATTCACAATTATAAACCATAGAAACAAGAAGAACCAGCATCAACTCTCTCTTGATTAGAAAACATTATTTAATCAACTTCACAATGTCTGTGACCTCAGTATGAACAGAGATTGAACTAAAATCCAGGATGAGTCCCATATATAGTGCAGAAACTGCATGCCAAAAGTCATCCACTAACAGCTATTATGGAAAATATTTGACCAAGACAAATATTATTCATACTTTTTTCCAATTAAAGTGGAGGCGACTTAGGGCAAGTAGGGGTGTCATGTGACGCACAAGTAATATAGCAAGCTCAAAAGTGGCATTTCCAAAACTTATTGCAAGAAAAAGCATTAATGTGATCTTAACCAACTTAACCAGAGGCTAAAACATGAGCTTATACAAGAGGCATGTGCTTTGTTAACCAGGTATAGACAATCTAACAGTAAAATACAACAGCATTGACTTATTTGAAACATAAGATATAATTTTACAATTTAAATGACCAAAATAATTAGGTGCCATGAACTAATAAGAAAAATTGATCACTCATTTATTCAAAAATTTTATTTTACTTCCTTACAAGTTAAAACTTCAATTTGAGAAAGCCAACTTGACCTACCTATTTTTGCAAAATGCACATCACAAAAAGCTATGGTGCCAACCAAAATATGGTATATAGATTGAACATAACTGTCAATTTCATACTCGTTTTTATTTAAAATAATCATAATATAATACAAAAAGGCATATTTTTTTCAATTTATATTAGAAACTTTTGTATTATATAATGCTCTTTCATCAACATATTTAAATTGTGTACATGGATCTTAGTAATAGTAAGCTTGCTTTCTTATATGGCAAAAAGAGATACGGTGGTTGCTTTCATTGTCTCAAGCCACACGTATGGTAAAAGGGTTTGTATATTTTGCATGTCATATATTACGGAACAAAGTAGTCAAAGATTTAAGACATGATTCTGCTTACTACTTGAGGGAAGGGTTTGCTGCTTGGACTCTCTCATGAATCGTCCATGTTAATTATTTTGAGACATTATTGGTTCCTTGCCAACTCAGTGACCAACAAAAATACGGAAAGAAATTCATCAGAACGTTTGCACAATTTGTTTTGGAGAACTTTTGCTAGAGACAGAATTTTAAGCCCCTGAAAAGAAGGTCAACTTTGTTGAAGGTGAAATTGATGAATTTTAGAGAAAATTATTCATTTAAATTCGGAGGCTAAAATACCAACACTAAACTAGACCTAGATGGCCTTTTATTTATCCTTTCATTTTCTTTTTCCAAATCTATTGTTACAATGATTTGGAAATATGTACCCACCTTTGGGAATTTTGTGTGGTATTGGGTTTTAGGAATGATTAGTTGAGCATGTTTGAAGTGGGAATAGGGTGTTCAAAGTTTTCTTCAACTTGGTTATTTCTTATTATCAATTGCAACAATGGTTTTTGATGAGGAAAATTATGGAGCTTTGAATTTTAATGACAACTATACAATGTTTCTAGGAAATTTGATGATAGCATTGTATAGAATTGATGATTTAGAAACATAATCTGCAATAGCCCTTAATTTTCTAAATTCAGGTAAGACCACCCAAAGAAGAACGTTTGAAAATAATGGGTTTTAAAATCCCTTCAGTTTGATTTCACTAAAGTACCTCATCCAAGGACAATCTTAGGATATCACTTTTTCAACATCACATTGACAAGAATAATGCACATTCAACACATAAAATCAATGTCTCAACCAAGGTCCATTCATGTTCATAGGTAAATTATTCAGAATGAACAAGAACATAAGTAATAAATATAAGAAAATAAATTTATTTAAAAAAAAAAAAAAAAAAAAGCAACAGAAAGTAGAGAGATATAAAACTTCTCTTGCAGGGACACAACTTGGAAAAGAATTATTATTTATACTCGTTCACCCACTTATACAAGAACTGAGAACACAGCACCGTAAGCATAAATTTTTTGCTCTGCAAAATCCAAAATTTATGTGCAACTACCTTTTTTTTTAACAATTTGCTAAGCCTATAGTCAACTCAACTCAACTCAACTAAGCCTCATACTAACAAATCAGCTACATCTACAGATATCTTTCAGCCAACTCACTCAATGTAGAGCTATAAACTCTGCAAAGTTCTGGGCAATTTTATCTTTGCGTCTTCAAATCAATCATACAATTAGATGGGTAGGCCTGTAAGCACTAAACATAACATTAACGTGGAGCTAAATCATCCAGTTCTTAAACAAGGAAAAACAAATCTTGTTTACCTAGGTTTAGCATGAGATGACTGCATGATAATTGTTCACTGATTAAGCCTCATCTTGATAAGACAAAGAATGACTTTAGAACTTTAAGACTTCCATAACCTTCCAGTAGGAGTCCAAGACCATATATAATCATAAAAAAGGCTTCACTCTTTTATCAGATTCCGGCAAGTCTAAATCAGAGACTGACTTCAGTAGCTGGCATAAGCTAATCATTTGGGGCCAGTATGTATGATTGCAGGAGTTTTTTGGAGACTCGGATTGAGAGCTTTGCTCCACCCCCTTTTGGCTAGTGTTACTTAGTATTGGAAGATTGGGTTTTGAGGAGTCGACCCTGTGGCAGCTTCCGATCCCTCTCCTGCTGCTGTAAGTGCAAGAGGTCAGCCTACTGCCACCTTATCTCCCTTCACTGCTCATTTTCAATTCCTATAGTTGTCAGGGATTTAAGTACTCTACTGTATTAACCATAATCTAAATTTTGTCACTATTGTACTGTTAGTTGTGGAGTATTTGATTAAATATTACTAGTGAAAGTACTAATTGTGCTATCGGGTTTACAGTAGAATCTATATATATGTCTCAGCTTATGAAGATTTTTCTTCCTTCATCATACTACAGTTTCAATGAAATCAAAAAATGGGTCACCAAAATTACCATCTACACAAAAGTTTGTCTAACAGTAACAGGACATCAAGCAACACTTTCACTAACATACTAATTTTCTAGAATATTCCAATCACATATTAATAAAACATCACTATCACTTGGGTTAACTGAGACTAGTCCAAAACTCTTATGAGAATCACACAAAATCGGTGATCCTCAAACTGCTCACCAGTATCATAGTTCCAAATTAAGAATAGTAACTTTTCAAGTTTCCCTTCCCCATAATAGAGACCAATCGTCAATTTTTCAAAATAAATATAGTAAACTAGTCAAGTAATTGTAAGGTATAAAAATAAAAGCTTCTAGCATATATTGGATTATTTAGAACCCTCAATTTTAACTAAAAGTAAAGAGCGTACAAAACAAAAAGAAACAAATTCTCCAAGCTGATCATTTAATATGCACACATGCATCACAAAGCATTAAGTAATACATGTCAAAAAACAAACAACATGGACAAAAAATACAATGCTAAATAGGAAAGAAAAATATACTAATGCACCAAAAACAAAAATAAAATATTACTACCTTCTCTTTCTTGAGCTTTAAATTGTCTTCTTCAAGACGTGAAACCTTGCTAACAAGCTCATTATGATAGGCCTGCACATTAACTCCAGTATTAGTAGCTATCATATGTACATAAATCATTGTCAAAAGATAGACATGGTAAAAATCACACCTGTTTCCTAGCTCGCGAACGCGCAGCGGATTCCCTGTTTTTGATCTTCCGCCTCAGCCTCCTCTCAATACTCTTCTCGACCGCAGTTGCATCAGCCTCTCTCTTTCGGGTTGGCGTTACTGCTTTTGATAAGGTAGGAATTGAAGGGGTCATGGGCATTGGTTGTGGAGAATCCAATTCCATGGAAGGACTTACTGATGCTGCCTGTATCAAGAAATCCTCCAAAGTAACTTCACCAAGTGATGGTTCCCTTTGACTCCCAAACCTCTTCTCATAACCTTGTTGAATTTCCTTCCAAACTTGATCCACTGTCTTCCCACTCAACGCCCTGGCCAACGTGAGGCTCGTCTGACGTTGTTGCAGACAAGACGGTGATGAAGTGTTCTCAATTTCATCAGACTCAGTGGTCCATACATTCTTAAGAAGCTCATCCATATTCATACTTCCCAAGGGTTTCTCTAAATTACCTAATTGATTCTCAACTTCATTCAGAGTTAAACTGTACCATGAGTTTTGTCTAGACGGCAGTAGATGTGACTGTTGTAGCCCATTACTTTGACTTCCCATTGTTTGAATCCCCATTCATCCAAATCTAATCACTCAAAACCCCAAAAAAAAAAAAATAATAATAATAATTAAAATCAAATCCAATCAGCTCAGCCCTAAATTACCATTCCATTTTTAGTCAAATTCAAAACCCATCAAGAGTCTCACTAGAAACCCCAATTGCTTTGAATCGTTGAAATAAAAACCAAAACAGAGCGGCCAAATTCAAAAATATGACATTTCATCAAACAAAATGAGAAGATCGAGATTATCATGGTCATAAAATAAAAATAAAAATTGAAAAATCAACTGAAAATGGAAATGTCCAAACAGACAAAAACAAAAAGAAAACAGTGGGAGTATAGTTATTTATATATAAATAATAATACCTGGAGGAATATGATCGGATCTTGAATCGAGAAATAGAAAGAAAGAAAATAAAAATTTTAATTTGGGCGATTTGTTGTTGTGACACCAGGGTTCCACGTAATAAGTGCAGAAAGAAACCTCAAAATTCAACCCCCAAAAATCGAAGCTGATTTGTTGTTGGTTGGACCCACCTAAAACTTTTACGAGGGCTTATTTTTTACACTACCAATCAAAATAAACCATCTGTAAAGACTAAAGCATCCCGCAAATAAGGTTGAATAACACCTACACCTACCCTTATTCCATCCTCATACCGTCCCAAGTCGATTTTCGATTTCCCAGGGTACACACCATCTTCATTAATTACTCTTCGAGAGACCATCAAGCAAACCCATATAATCGCCTAATTGGAAAAACCCAAATATTATTGGGTGTGTTTGGTATAGTATTTTAGATAGGATTTTGAGGATAATATTGGATTGTTGGATAGGGGAGTATTACGAGTTAAATTTAAAAAATTTATGAAAAAGCCTATAGGTTTACTAATTTAATTAAAGACCCTCCTATATAAAATGACAAAAACACCCCCACCATGCGATGTCGATTCCGCCACCACCATAGAATCTAGCCAGAAAAATTTCGTTGCGCGCAGCAGATCGGATGCTGTGCAGTCGCATCATTATGGCCTTTTAGGCCGGATCCACCACGGATACGGCAGGAAAAGGCACGATCTAAGGGAACTGTTATGGCCGTCGGCCAATAGAAAAGGCCAAAACGACGGCCAAGATTTGGACGTTGTTGACCGTCAACGACGGCCATTTCTTTGGCCGTCAACCTGGCCTTTTCCGGCCAGATCCGTAGTGGATCTTGCCAGAAAAGGCGGATATGTAATTCCGACCATTTATGGTCGGAATTTGGGCCGTTATATACGTTCCGGCTATCACCGGTGGTTGGCCTTAGGAATCGACAAATTGGGAGGGTTGATGGGGGGTTTTTGTTAATTTAAAAAAAAAAAAATTCAAGGGGCATTTAGTGAAATTAATAACCTTATGGGGTCTAAAAGTAATTAAAAAAAATAGGGTAATATTTCTGGAATAGTGTGCCAAACATTATTTGGAGAATAGGATTGGGAATATGGATAAAAACAGGGAGCCAAACGCACCCATTGTATTCCAAGAAACCAAGTCTCTCACACAATTTATCAAACAATTTGAATTGCATCTTTAACATCTCCACATTTATAAAACATACACAAAAATTAGTCACAAAGTGTATGCAATAGCCACAACCACTACAAAATTCAACTTTGTGAAAGTCAATCATAAAATAAATATCCCTTACACCACAATATAAGTTGTGCTTATATTGTGACATGCTTGTTATGAGGAAGAGCTTTTACTCAATTTGTTTTGCTTGAAATTGGTTAAGAGTCGACTCTACATTACGAGTCGTCTCTCTATAGAAGTCTAGCTCTACATTACCAATCGACTCTACATTGATGTCTGGCTCTACATTGAGCCCGGCTCTAAATTACGAGTTGGTTGTACATCAAAGTCCAACTCTACATTACGAGCCAACTCTACATCAAAGTACAACTCTACATTACGAGTAGGCTCCAAATCGATGTTCGGCTCTACATTACCAATCGAGTCTACATTGATGTATGGCTCTACATTATGAGTTGGCTCTACTTTACTAGCAAGCTCTACATCGATGTTCGACTCTACATTACGAGCTGGTTGTACATCAAGTCTGACTCTACATTATGAGCATGTTGTACATTGAAGTCTAACTCTACATTACGAACCGGCTCTACATTGAAGTCCAACTCTATATTACGAGCCTATTCTACATTGAGTCTAGCTCTACATCGAGTTCGACTCTACATTACTAGTCTAGCTCTACATTAGGAGCCGGCTCTACATAGAAGCCTAGCTCTATATTACGAGTCGACTTTACATCTAGTCAGGCTCAACATTACGAGCCAACTCTACATCCATGTCCAACTCTATATTATGAGCCGACTCTACATCGACTTGGGCTTTACATTACGAGCTAATACTGGTTGACTCGACATAACACGTCTAGTTGACTACTCCACTTCAAGTCGATTTGATATGGCAACTCAGACATCGCTACATTGGGTGACGTCACATGAATACTACATCTCAATTACAAGCAAATTGCACTACACTTTGTGACGAGTGAGACCTAGCCTTGGGATGACATAGCAACTCAACATCGTGTCGAGGCAAGTTCCATGAGCTTCAGGGCTTGAATCACAACTTCTTGGTCTCCACGCTCCACTTAACACGACATGTCGAGTGGAACTCCAATATTTAATCCAACATGGCATTCATCGAGACGAAGCACATACATCTTCCACTTGATAGGGTCTTGCACCCCGCACAACAAAGCATATCGAGTCGTCTGCTCCAACCTCAATCGACTCGGACTACGTTGCTCATACTCGACTCAACGTCGAATAAACATCCTCTCTTCGCCAAGTATGAGGGACATCGATCAACCTTCACTCATTCGACACCTACACCCGACTCGAACTACTCTCTAAGCTAAGAGTCTCTTAACTTAGAGAGTTGAGGACAAATTGTTTGAGCAAAAAATCATATTGGGGCCAAGTCAGGCCCAATTGCAATTGTCTCTACGCCATGGCCCACAAACAGTTGGCTCTACGTCATGACGCAACCTCGGTTGGCTCTACAATCCACATTTGACCCTTGACAGGCCCAATAGCGATGACTCTGTGCCACGGCCCAACTCCAGTTGGTCTTATGCCAAGCACACTTCATGAACTAGGCTATTCTACGAGTTAGGCCTCTCTACGATCTAGGTCACATTACTCACCAAGCCCATTTATGAGTCAAACTCAACACTCACTACTCAAGATTTCGAGTCTCATAAGGACTCCAACATCCCAAGGACTCTGAGTCCCACACAAATAAGGACTTCGAGTCCCATACGAAGAAGGACTTGAATTCATACATTCAAAGGACTCCTAGTCTAATGCAATTTGGAACACCCCAAGTGTTCCTAGTCTTATGCGAATTCTAATTCCTAGTTTAGTAAGGACTCAACTCCCTTGAGCTCCTTATAAAAGCAAAGGTCAAGCCTCTTAGAATTCATTCACATACAATCCCTCTCTTTGCTTCTATTGTTCTTGCTCTCTCAAAAGCCATCGTTCCTCACCGTAGAGCTGAGTTTCAACCACTTTACGTCGATAATCGTCATAGAGCCAAGTTCCGAACCCTCAACACTGACAGTTGCACCACCGCTCCATGCTTATGGTAAACCCTACCTTGCCTCATTAAACTTCCCTCACAATCGTACTAAGTTGAGCGCTGGAGCGCCTACTACCGACACCACACCGGTGTCCCCAGGTATTCACGTTCATCCTTTTGTGTCTTTGTTTGTAGGTCTATGATATTGTCAGTGGCGTTTTCCCCATAGGATCGTCTATAATGATAAGTATAGCATTTTAAATCAAGTTGCCCCCTAATATTTAATAAAATAGTCAAGTTCTCCCTAGAAACTGAACGCCATCCATTTTGTCATTAATAGCTGACTCGAAAATATATTAAAAGATAATTATGCCCCTAATTTGTTCTTAATTAACATAGAAATTATTTAATTTAAGTCCTTGAGGTTGGATAGAAATGTATTGAGTCTAGTAAAATCAAAAACCAACACTTGCGTCCAAATGCCCTATTTAAAATAATTAAAAATTAATAGCTCTTTTTTATGTAAAAAAATCTAACACTCACACCGTTCAACTTAAAGGTGGAAAAATAACTTGTCCGGCCCGCGGTTGGTTGTAGGAATTGGCGAGTGGGTCGGGTTCAACCAGGCCCGCCTCTTGGCCACAAAGGTTGGCCCAGCCTGGCCCGCCAACCCTAACCCGGTGGGTTTTGATGCGGGCCAGGCCGAGTTAGCCCATATTTTTTTTTTTCTTTTGTGTAATTGTTTTTACTTTTTAGTTAACTTTTCAAATATCAATAATTTAATTAAATTAATTTTTTTTTTTTGTTAACATTTCAAATATTAATTCAATTTTAATACAATGAAATTGTAATATAAGAAAAATTAGATTTATTCATTTATCAAAAAATAAAATAAGAAATTACAATAATTATTGCCTCGTTAAAAACCTTACCAAGAAAAACCCAATGAGACAAAAACTTGGTAAGGAAAAAAGAGTGCAATAATTGACAATTAATTTACAAGTTACAATTTACAAAAAAACTAATTTGGGGGTTGACTAAGACCTCCTTCATCTGTATCATCTATATTACAAAATTGAAATGATTATATTAAAGTATCGTCAACAACCTTGTATTGATCCTGATGGCACGACCGTTCCCAATCTCGAAAATATGTGAGAACTTCAATCATTTTTGGTGAAAGTCTAGTCCTCCTTTCATTTAAAATTCTTCCATTTGCACTAAATGTTTGTTCGAATGAGACGGTTGAGACAGGAACAGAGAAAACATCCAAGGCAAGTCTTGATAATACCGAAAAAATACATTTTCTGGTTTTCCAATATTCTAAGACATCAAAGTTGGCTCTTTGTTGTGGATCTGCTAGTAACACTTCGGGGGTTCCCACATATTGGTGAAGCTCGTTACTCTGTAACTGCATGGAGGGCAATACATTCGTTGTTGGTGCTTCTGAAGAGGAGGTTGTGCTTCAGGTTCGGGTCCTCTTCGACCTATTAAGTGCACTACAAGAGTCGAAGTCTTCATTTGTTTCTTCTGATGCAACTTGCCCTGGTATTTCGCCTCTTTGCTGGTTCTCATACATGTTTTCATATTGCAAATATACCTCTGCAAGACACTCTCTTACCTCTCCTAGTTGATTGGCTTATGCTTCGTTTTGTAAATTTTCAGTTAATGTGTCTAAATCATTTTCTAAACCTACTACTTTAATTCTAGGATCAAATATAACACCTAAACAATAAAGAAAATGAATGAGTTTCCAATATTTTTTAAATTTTAATTCCATTGCCTGTATTGGTCTCGCTAAAGTTTCATTGTTTCTATTTTTTCTAAATAAATCTAAAATTTTTATAATTGTATGTATTACCAATGGAGTAGTAGGATAATATACACCAGAAAGTTGTAAAATAGATTGGTAAAAAATTTTAAGAAAAGAATGAAAATTTTTAGCTATATGTCAATCATTTTCTACCAAATAATGAGGACCTCTATTATTTGCTACAAAATAACTAATTAAATTTGCATAAGGTAAACATGAATCAAACATTAAATAAGTACTATTCCATTTAACAGGCATGTCTAATGCAAAAGTTCTAGGAGACATATTTGATTTTATATTGAAATTCAACATTTCTTTTATTACTACTAGTAATCTAAGCTAAAGAATCCCTAATTCTATCAATATTATTTGTAATTTTTTCATATCACTTTTCACAATTAAATTAATAATGTGACATGCATAGCGTTGGTTAAAAAACTTCAAATTGTCATAAAAGGGAAAATTAATTTTTAAAAAATCTATAAATGTACTATTAGCACTTGCATTATCTAAAGTTAAACTTATCACTTTATTAACAACATCGGTTATGTTTGGCTTAGTATTTTTATCCATATTCTGGATCTTATTCTCCAAATAATGTTTGGCACATTATTCCAGAAATATTACCCTATTTTTTTAATTACTTTTATTACTTTTAGACCCCATAAGGTTATTAATTTCACTAAATACCCCCGAAAAAAAGTTTAAAAATTAATAAAAACACCCCCATCAACCCAACTTGTCGATTAAGGCAACCACCAGTCGGTGATAGCGGAATGCGATAACGGCCTAACTTCCTACCGAAATGGCCGAAAGTTCACCAATGTGGCCTTTGTTAGGCGGATCCGGATCTGGCGAAAAGGCTCGATCGCGAACGGCCTGACGACCAAAGAAATGGGCGTCGTTGACCGAAAACGACGGCCACATCCGTCAACGACCATAACAGACCGTAGATCTGGCCTTTTCCGGCCAGATCCTTTATATATATATAAACTTAAAGTGTGTTTTTGTTCAAAAACCATAAATTTTATTCATTCCTTATTGTAAATAAACAATATAATAACATTTTCGTTCTCCAATCCATAAAGTAATATATTTTTTTCTATTAAATGGGGTAAATGATAACTTTTTCTATTAATACTTTCTCAAAACCTAGGGATAAAAAACGGAATCTCCTACACACAAGGAATTTCATTTAGAGTAATGCTACATTTACACCATCCATTACATTATTTTCATTATACCATCACTATTTTACTAATAATTATTTTATTATAATATTAAAAATTCAAAATAATTAAAAATTTGTATGGATGTAGGATATACCACATCATGATATAATAAAAATTATGTAATGGGTAGTGTAAATGTAGCATTACTCATTCATTTAAGATTCATTACCCAATGCTAAGACTAAGAGAAAGATGTTTCCGGGCCGGGCCGAAGAGTAATTTAAATGGTAAGTGGGCCAGAAGGAATAGTCATATATTATGCATTAATAAAATTTTAGGGTTTTACATTTCTCTTAGAGTAAGTAGTAGAAGCAGAATGACTCCACTTACAACTCCTACCTCTACCTGAACAAAAACCCACTGCCATTTCTATTTCACTCTTCACTTCACTCCCCTCTTTCTCTCTCTCCTTCCCACATATAAAAACACCCTTGTTTTCTTTCGCCTACACAAGCACACTCTCTCTTACACGTTTCTCTTGAGCTCTGCTGTGGTCCTCCTCTCCCTTTTCCACACCATCAATCTCTTTCTTTCTAAGTAAACCCTAATCTCTCAACACTCTATTTGTACTTGGATTAGTAAATAAATTCATTATTATAGAGTATTATTATGGTGATGGCCGATAATGAAGGAGGAGATGATCATCAGAAGGAGACGGTGAGTGGGCCTAAGTCTCCATGGAAGACGACTCCTGTAATCATGGATGCTGCTCCCGTCATCAGTGCCGACTCTTGGCCCGCTCTCGCCGACGCTCAACAACGCCCCTCTAAACCCTCTGATCCGCCACTTGTCCAGGTCTTTCTCTTTTCTCGTTTTATTCGATCCTCAGTGTTTTTTTTTTTTTTCTTTTAAATTGTGTGCTTATTGTGAATTTAATTGTTTTTGAGGTGATTCAGGGAGCTTCTGTGCAACAGAAGACTCACGGTTCTGTAAATCCTAATCCTAATCCTTCACATAAACATTCACATATGCGTAATCAGAAGTCAGGGTCCAAGCGTAATCCAAATACTGCGCCACCGTTTCCTGTACCTCTATCTTACCATCAGCCAGCTCCTATGTTTCATGCTATGGTGCCTCCGCCGCACATTGGCTATGCGGCTTACCAGCCCTACCCTGGACACTTTCCAGCTGTTGAAAATCAGACAGGTTTTGTTCCCCCAGCCGTTCATGCTGTTGATGCTGTCCGGAATGTTCAGCCGTCCTCCTCCTCCGCGAGGAGGAGGAGATCCCAATGCTTCTGGTGTCAATGTTAATCTGAATTTCTCTAGTAGAAGACCTCCTAATATGCAAGAACCTGCTTGGCATCATCCCAGACCGTTTAATCCCCGTGACAGTATTCCTATTGGAACCCGGCCTTTAGTAAGGACTGCTTTTTTTGGTCATACTCCGGGTCCTGGATATATGGTTGGTCCAAGCTTTACTGGTAATACTTGGGTATCCTGCGTAATATATTCTGCATTTTCAATTGTGGTGTATCTACTTTTGTTTTTCAAATCAACAACATTGAAATATGAAATATAAAAGCAAATAATTATACATATTATGCCTTTCAGATCAACAAATTTTGATTTTATTGAAAGTTGTGAAGTAAAAGCAAATGCTAAATGTAGAACAACAGATAATAAATAATCTATCAATAAAAATAGAATAAATGATGGCTTGAAACTGAATTCAAACAAGAATTGCCAGTAGTTGAAGTTTGTTTTTATTACAATGAAAATAAAAGGTTAAACATGTGAAAGTGTTAGTTCTCAAAGTTTGGTTTTATTACAATGAAAATAAAAGATTAAATGTGTGAAACTGCTAGTTCTTAAAGTGTTTATATTACAATGAAAATAAAAGATTAAATATGTGAAAGTGTTAGTTCTTAAAGTTTGTTTATATTACAATGAAAATAAAAGATTAAATATTTGAAAGTGTTAGTTCTTAGATAACTAGTTCAAATAAAGTGAAACAGTAACACACTCATTAATGTAAGCAAGATTGACTTAATTGATTTTATAAACTTGGAGTGCTTGTTAGCAATAGTATTGCTGAAAATTTTTTAATTTGACTTAATTGTTTTTAAAATCTTGGGGCTTTTGATAGTATAGTATTACTAATTACTTGTTAATTGGTTACCACAGGACCTGCAGTTTGCTATGTGTCTGTAGCACCTCCAGGCTCTGTTAGGGGACCTCATCCTCCCCACTTTGTTCGATATCCTATACCTCCAGGCACTCCTATGCTACCTCCAGAGACACTGGCGTTGAGGGCTAGCATTGTAAAACAAATTGATTATTACTTCAGGTAGTGATTGATATATTGTTATGTGTTATAGTTTTGATTGATGACTTGATGATTTAAGAACATTGATCATTTTGACTGCCATTTGATAGATCGTTCAACTGCTTTGCATTAGATATTCTGTTTAAAACAAGTATGTATTAGTTATTCAGTTTAAAACAAAACTGGGCCATCAAACAGGACAAGAAAAATTGCTAAAAGAAACTGTAGAACTATCTGCTTATAATATAACATGACTTTGTTCGCTGTTGACTTAGTGACATGCCTTCTTTTTGCCAGTGATGAGAATCTTCAGAATGACCATTACCTAATTTCCTTGATGGATGCCCAAGGACGGGTTCCAATATCCACTATTGCCGAATTTAAAAGGGTATGTTTTAAGCAACCAATGCTGCATATTATTATAATTTGTATATTTGCATGCGATCTCTAATATGTGCATATCCTAAATCATGTAATTGTGATATTTTCATATTTGGGTTGTAGGTAATGAGATTTAAAATTTCATTTAATTGTGATATTTTCATATTTGTGTTGCAGGTAAAGAGAATGAGTACAGATATACCGTTTATACTTGATGCAATGCACAGTTCTAGTACTGTAGAAGTGCAGGTTAGGTTTTTCACTATGATATATTTGCTGTGTCTGCACTATATACAGATTTTCCCTCATATATAAATTTGTGGCGATAAATCTTGAAGCTTAAAGAAGTACGATGTTCAAGTGCTACTTTTCTCTTGTTTCTTTTGATTCTTTGTTTGTCATGAATGCAAATTGTTTAAATTGCCTGACTGGCAACTGATTTGTATAAGAAAAAGTATTGCAGTTTTGATTGCTGTTTTTTTTCTGAACTTGTAGAATTCTCAAATTTATTTTTTCGGAAGGGGAAAACTACATATGAAAATCCTGCTTAATTTAGGCACTGTATTAATCTTTATACTAGTGTATGATGGGCCTGTAATATGGACAGATATTTGGTGGCTTTATTTTTGTTATTCTTTTTTTTTTTTACCTCCTTCTTATGGTGTTATTTATCTAGGGTAATATGATTCGAAGACGTGATGAATGGTCCAAGTGGATTCCAGCCTCTGCTGAACTTAAGCAGACCCCCCCAAGCCAACAGTTAGACAACTCTATTGATTCGATTGAGAAGGGTGATACAAATGAAGATAATAAAAGGGAAGCCTCTGAAGAAAATACTGAAATACGGTCCAATAGGGATAGTGCAGATATAACACATCACAGTAACACTGAACAGAGCGGTGAGTTTGTTATTGATGGTGGAAAACAAGCATTCTGTGCTGAAAATGGTGTGTTGACAACATCAATTGTTGATTCAGACAAGTTGTCAGGCATTGAGAACAGTGACAATAGCTCCTGCCAAAATGAGTTACAAAGAGATGAGCCTGCAAGATTTGATGACCACAAGACTGAAAGCATGGAGTCCACTTCAAATATGGCTGTACAGCATCTTAATGACCTGTCAAATGATTTTGCAAACACATTTATGCTTGATGAAGAGCTAGAGATTGAGCAGAAAACAACGAAAAAGGATGAGCTTAACAGAGGCAGAAGGTACTGCATGCTTGGTTTTCTATTGCTTTTCTTTTAAATCCCACTTCTCTTTTGTGCTAGGTTGGTTAATTATTGAGAAAGTAGATTGAAAATTGTTGGACTTGGATTTAACTAGTTTAAAGGTATGTCCATTACATGTCATTTGTGCTGAATAACACTCATTTTGACATGTAAATGATACTTCATAAATTAAATAATAAATTATTCTTGTTTTGATTAAAATTTGCAATAAATAGCTTGTGATTTGGTACTATTTTTTAATAGAAAGAGTTTTTAATGTTTTTGATCAAGTTATCTAAGTCATTGATGGTTCAAAAGTTTGGTAACTAAATAAATTTTACACATTGATGTACTGTAATAAATCTTAATAATTATTGGTTATTATTAGTTCCATTTAACGGATGCCTAAAACACTCCAGGCCTTACCATAGGCTAAAAAGCACAGCCCTGGCCTGGGTTTATAATATAAAATGATATATGAATATATTATATGTTATATAAAATAATACTTATACATAATATTTTATTTAATTCTCAAACAATAATTAATACTTTAATGTTAAATAATTATTTTATTTTATAATCAATGATTTTGAAAAAATACTTCCATAATTTAGTTAAAATAACCCTTGTCTAGGACTGGGGTGGCTAGGACTAGGGTACAAGAATGCAGGCCTAAACCTGGGCTTGAGGTTTGCCAACCCTTGTGGGGAAAAACGTGTACAACCATGTTTAGTGATCTTTGACTATCTAATTATAATAGACATAAAATTAGTCTCTACTGTGAAAACCCCAAAAAATGCGTTTAGGTTACAACCGTCCCAGTTGAGCAGAATATAGGGAAAGGATAAGAACACTGAAATTCCCATAGAGATGCTAGGAAATGAGTCTGGTCCCTGAAAAGTATAGATGAAGGTGTTCAGGGTGGTTTAAAGCCTCAGAACATGTTGTGCTAGTAAAGTTTATGAAGATTAAAGAGGTTTTCTTGTGTTAAATTTCCTATGTTCTTGTGTTACTTTTTATAGATATATCCAGGCATTTCATTTATAAATTTAGTTTCCATTTCTGTTAAAAGTATATTTTTGAAAATGTTGATTCTTTGTTAGCATAAGTTTGCTATTTAGACTATTACCTTAATTGCTCGTAGGAGCTCCTTTAAAAATAATATTTAACAGCACTCTTGATATTACAACTTTTTTAATACTGTTTGGCTGATTCAATTTCAACTTTAATATGGGGTACATCTTTCTTGCTGTTGCTTAGCTACTGTTCATGTGCTTTCTAAGTAATGGTTCTGTAAAAGTTGTCTGTATTCTTGAATTTCTGAACGGCTTGTTTTTTCCTCAGGATTGATGATGAAGATGATGAGATTGTTGTCAATGATCATGATGTTCAGAGACTTGTAATTGTCACACAGGTGTGGCTGTTCAGCACCCAGCCTTTTTTTTTTTGGCTCTTTGTGAGATTGAAACCTCTTGCTATGCCATTCTTTAAAAATGGTTATCATAATGCTGTCAATTGATTCTGTTTATTTTGATCTATACTATGTTGAAAATTCTTAGAACATATATGGTGTAGGAACCTACAAGCATCAAGTGGATGCATGCTTGCATGTACTATAATGTTACATATATATTGCTATAAGTGTGCATTAGATATTATTATTATTTTTTTTTTTTACACTTAAATTGATTGCTACAGAGGACTTGTGTCCTTGATCATTGAGAGTGAGGAAGAGAAAGTGCATTCTTCACACATCATAAAGTTTGTCATATTGGTAGGATAGGGAGCTAGAACTTTATCGACCTCTTGAGCTCCAGGCAGACTTTGATAGATCATTTTTTCCCCTGTGAATATTCAGTCCCAGCGTCAATTTCATGCAGAGATCCTTTTAATTTAGTCTCTGATCCCCACCTATTTGATGGTTTCAATTATGGAGTTGAAAGTTTTCGGCACTCTGGATTCAGTCTCTTGAGAATGTTGTCATCATCTTTAGTCATGTAAAAAGTTTTTAAGCATTTACGTTTGGTTATATTGTTAGCTAATAGGAAGAAGATACTTGAGAGGTTCATTTTTTTTTTTTTTTTACTTTTTGTTTACTTTTTTTTTTTTTTTTTTATTTTGGTAAATCTTCCTTGTTCTTATGAACTTGAAAGAGTTCTGCATTTCTCTTTCCTGTAAAAGAGAGAATACACGTGTGTGTCACGGACAATTGCTTGATTCCTCTGTATTAAATTAAGTATTTCATGGTGTAAAGGAGTGCATTCTGTGTCAGCCTGTAACTGAAAGATATTACCATCCATTATTACATCAAGAGGAACTTGAAAGGCGCTAAGAAAAAAAGTTATGCTTTTCATTAGAAATTTTTTAGAGGCGTTTGGTAATCATTTTCCAAAAAATAATTGAGTTTTCTGAACTAAAACGTGTTAAATAATAACTATTTCAGAAACTGTTTTGAAAGTATAGAATGACCATTTTCTTACTCGTGCAGATGGGAATTCAGAAATTTGGTTTATAATTATGATAAAAGTACATTTTTGTAATAGTTCCTTCTCTATCAGCATAAGTAATCAGTATAATCCTTTATTAGCAAGTATAAGTTTTGAGTTGTTTTAATTGTTTTCAAAGATTTACTTGTCAAAAACTTAAAGCACTTTTAATAAGTGTGCTAATTTTACACTTCTAAATGGAAGTTTGAAATTATTAATAAGGCATTACATAATCTGTTTTAACAAATTTATGTCTGATTTTATTTTAAGAAAAAGATAGGCATTCCTGAATTTTGAAAATGCAAATCTGGTTTTTATTTTTTGTTAACAAATTCAAAAGAAGATACTAAACAAGCCCTTATATTCTTAAAAGAAGCTTGCTTTAGCAGCCTAAGAAAAATGTAGTTTGAACTTCCTCTTTTAAATTTGTTAAAGGTTTGTTGGCTCACTCTTCTGTGTCTGCTATGCAGAATAGTTGGACAGTTGAAGGATCTAAAACTGACGACGAAGGATTAAAATCCATTTCTAATGAGCTTGCTTCTGCAATAAACGATGGTCTTTATTTCTATGAGCAGGTTGAGACGCCTATTGTCTGTTGGTTTTTCTTTTATTACAAGCTCAAGTTTTGCACTGTTCACATTCACTTCCCTTTGAAGTTTCTTAACCATATTTAATTATTTTAACATAATCACCATGGGCAGGAGCTTAAAACTAAGAGATTATATCATAGGAAGAATAACTCAAGTTTTGAGAACAAAGATGGAAACCCCAGGCCTTCAGTTTGTGCTCCAGGAGTGTCAAATTCAAAAGCAGGTGACAATTCTGCTGCAAGCAGTGGTCATGAAGAGTCTGGAAGTGCCAGTTCCCGCCGTAAGCAAAATAAAGGTTTTCACAGGCAGCAAGCTTCCCACAAGCAGCGATTTTTCTCCAGCAACTTTAGGAATCACGGAACTGGTCGGAATTCTCTTGGAATTGTATCAGAGAGCCCACCAAGTAATTCAGTTGGATATTTCTTTGGTTCAACACCTCCAGAAAATCATGGGTCAGTTGAAAGTGACTGTTGCTTGTCATTTGACATTGTAGATTATTTATACAACTAAAAGACTTTTGGCTAGCATAATATTATTGCTATTACTTGCTTTTGAGGGCAATAATTATTCAAATGCAAAAATATTCCATCCAATATGCTGTTGTCCAGATGATGTCTTAGCTGATGTAATATTTTTAGGGTCGACTAAGCTAATACACTACAAATTAAATCTTACAGCCCAAGGCCTTCAAAATTGAGCGTATCACCACATGGGTTTCTCTCTGGCAGTAGTCCACCTGTGGGTTCCATGCCGAAATCATTTCCTCCATTCCAGCATCCAAGTCATCAGCTGTTAGAAGAAAATGGCTTCAAACAGCAGAAGTAAGGAGATGGTGATTGATTTTATTTATTTTTATGTGTGTATATGAAGATTGTCTGATCTGGCTGTTATTATCTGAAGGTACTTGAAGTTTCGTAAGCGGTGCTTAAATGAGAGGAAGAAGTTGGGAGTTGGCTGCAGTGAGGTGGGCGTCGTCTCTAAACTTTCTGATTAGATGTTCTAACGATGTTTCAGAAAAATGGAAAAAGTAATTCTGAGTTGCATAAGTTTCATTGTTTTTATGGGTCGAGAAGTCTATAAGATGCAATTTTCTTATAGAATGCTTATTCTAATTCAGAATCTTATAAGGCTTACTCATCTTGTGATTATTTTCCTTTTCAGTAACATAAGAAATGCATGGTCATCTCTCTTTCTTTATTTTCCTTATCCATTCTTGTGATTTCATAAACACAAAGAATAACCCTGTTTCCATGCGCATATTGTGAGGCGGTAAAAATAATATTAAATGAAAATCAATTCAGTCATTTAGCTACAGGATGGGTAGCAGATTTGGTGTTGCTATTATTGGTTTATTAGTGTCTGATCATCTATGATTCGCTGTAGCTCTTAAAATCAGTCTGTTTTTATTTTAATCTGGCTGCTCACCTCGCTTTTACAAGCTATGCTCTAGAAGTTGAAAATTCAAAACATTTGTCCTTATGTTTACATGTATATACAAGGACATAAAATTGTCTGAGCATTTTGGTGTCTGATTTTCTTAAAATATAAAGTTCAATAATGTCTGTATCTCTATCTGCATTGGTTCACTTTATATACTATTGAAATATGCCCTTCTGTCTTTTTATATGTAGGAAATGAATACACTGTACAGGTTTTGGTCATATTTCATTAGAGACATGTTCATCCCTTCAATGTACAATGAGTTTCAGAAGTTCGCTCTCGAAGATGCAGCTTCTAATTATAATTATGGGATAGAGTGTCTTTTCAGGTTTTATAGGTAATGCTCATAAATTATGCTCCTTTTGTTTTCTCATTATCTTAGAGAGTTTGAAGCCACCTTTCAAGTTCTTGGCTTGCCTTTTTTTAAAAAAAAATACTTTTCACTGTTACATGCATAATGGCATAATGTGTTTTATTTAATCCAGATTCTTTTTCCCTTTCAGTTATGGTTTGGAAAAAGAGTTCAGAGAGGACCTTTATAACGACTTTGAACAGCTGACTCTAGACTTCTACCATAGAGGCAATCTTTATGGCCTTGAAAAATACTGGTATCTCGTTTGTTCTCATTTTTTTTTTTTTAAACTTACAATGCTAATTTAGATGTTGACACTTCAAATTCCTAATAAAGCTTGCATAATTGGCTAATTATTTATTTTTTATGCTTCATAATGAAGAACTATTTCTTTTTGCTTTACTTCATATTGTGAATAGAATATAAATAATAGCTTTTAGAACTATTGGATGAGAATTTGCTAATATGTGGAAATAAATAAATTAGGAAAGAGCCAAGCCATTGTGGAACAAGAATGCAAGTTGTGCATCAAAATGAATTATAATATTAAGTTTGTTAATTGCTTAGGCTAAATTATTTAATCTATATTTGTTTTGATGGAACAATATCCTAATGACAAATTAGAAGACTAGAATGATTTCCGACATTAGAGAAATTTGTGATGGGACAAATAAGGCTCCTGGGACTGGATGTGATAATTGTCGCAAGGAAAACGTCTCTTGTAGTTTTGAGAATCAGATGAAGGTTGGAGTCAACTTCCTCTGTGAATTAAGTTGTTTGGAAAGTTTGGAAAATATTGGGGAAGTGATTGAAACTGCTCCATGATTGTAGTCTTTTAGGTCTTTAAAGTTCACATAGAATAGATAAAAACAGCAGGGTTTTTAATTGTGAGGAAACTGGGTGGGAGCATTTTTACAGTAACATTTTTCTGTTGGTAGTATTTCAGACTAGGACACAGGATTTTTTATGGAGGAGCCTGGTGAATGATATATTGTTTACTTTTCATTGATCTTGTGCATTCACATTTTGGAATTTCAAAAGATGCTTTGGCTGATGTAGTATGCTTTGATGTATGATAGAAGTAAGTTCCTGATCTGCTTCTGGCAGAACAATTTACAAGGACTGACTCACATTTGAAAGTGTTTTCCTTACCTTTCCAAGCGAAGCTATATGTTAACAAATCAATATATAAAAAACACCACCAGATTATAGCATCTTTAGAAATCACTGTTTTGTACTACCCCTCCATGGGGGCCTTTTTGACAGGATAACATTATAAAAATTGATGGTGTTGGAATGTGTTCCAGGATTAAATTTGTGACAATGATGATCATAGATTTCTATAGATAAGGAAGTTAGCATTGCAAATGCAATGGTCTGGCTTTTTTTATTGGGTATTCAGATGTTTGCAATTGATACATTATGGATCTAAAAATTACCTGATGTATGATATATGTGACCTTTAAATCTTTCAGTGTTAGGGGCTTATAAGTGGGTGAAAACTTCGGATAGATTACATAATTACTGTGGAAGATTGATTAAATGACTAAAATTGGAAGTGTGTCATTCTGTTTTAAGACTCATGCAGCGTTACCACATTCTGTTTCAGAAAATCCAAAACTCAAGAAATTATTTTTAAATACTAGAACTTAAGAGAAGTCAGAATATAATAAATAGCTTAATAAAACGGAAAACGAACCTAAAAGTAGGATGCAATACCATCTAGCCAATAGTATAGTGGCATGTACCTTAATACAGATTTGACACTATCTTTGACAGTGCTCTTCAGTTAGTTTCGTGTAGCCTGCATCATTACCTCAACCACATGCCTCATTGTGTCACCGGTCCCAACTTAATAATTGCTTTTTGCCTTCTCAAATGAAAGGATTCATTTCTTCAACCTCAACCAAGTTTTTCTAAGATGTTTCATCAACTATTTGCACATTCATTTATTTTATCATGGCCTTGGTTGGCTTAAAAAATGCAAACAAAGAAAAGAAAAAGAAAATTAAATGTGATTCGGTTATTGATGTAGGAAGAGTAGGATTAATCTAAGGTTATGTTAGTCTTTGCTTTAATTATTATTAGGGATTTATTTATCAAAGTATTTTTTAGAATTTTAGTTTGTTTTGAGTTGTATGCGTTATTTCGCATTTGATTTCTCTATTTCATGAATCTTTATCTATTTTCTCTTGTTTCTATATAATCTACTTGTTTTTCCATCTGCTACTCTTATCAATTATACTTTGGACTTTGGCAGTTCTGATTGTCTTTGGTCCAAACATGATAATTACTTTTTCTATTTCATATTTTGAAGTTTGTTAGTTGATTTCTTTTATTGCCTTCTTATTTTAGAAGTATGACTGGTTTCTTTTCTAATTCGCAATGATTGAAAGTCCCATGGTCATGTGATCAACACCAAATTGATCCCCTAATCATCATTCAATGCTTAATGATAGGATTTTGGTGTAATGGCACCCATATAGGTCCCCATAATCATCATTCAGTGGTGTGACGATCAATATCATATGTTTCCATTGAATATTTGCTGCATGTAAACAGTAAGTTTCCATACTTTGGGCTTAAGTTTGGGATGCGGGATCTCCTAATGTGAGAATAGCATTATTCAGCTGTGTTGGTTAGATTCTACCGAGTCATACAAAGGCAAATTTGTCTCACGAATATTTAAAAAAAAGAAAAGAAATTATTGTACAGGGACCCACAAGTGCATTGTGGAATCTCTTTTGACCTTTGTAGGTACATAAAGAGACCTATATATGTGGTCAAAAGAAATGCATGACCTTTATGTCTTAACTTTGTTTTTCTATTGTAATTTTTTACCCCTTCATTGGAAAGAGAAATAGATGCTGAGGAGTTGGCAATCTGTCTTAAAGAAATTCCAACTTAATTCTGGTATTTCTTTCTGCATTGTTAATTTATTGTTCGAATTCACTTTGTGTTAATAGATTCGGAATCACTTATTAGCTGGAATGCAGTTAGAATCACTCATGACGGTGACGGTTTGCTTCTTCTATGGACTAGTTGCTCATAGATTGTAATGAGTCCTTTGTTTTTCTAATTTATATGACAGGGCATTCCATCATTATCGAGGGCTACGCGAGCAGAAAGAGCCCCTAAAGAAACATCCAGAGTTGGAAAGGTTGCTTAGGGAAGAATATCGTAGCATAGAGGACTTTCGCGCCAAAGAAAGAAGTAATAGTTTGAAAGAAGAGAGCCATTAGCCTCAAGTAATTACTTTGTTTACTGGTGGCATTGAAATGATGACATCCCAATTTTGAAAATGAATCCTGACAACTTAACAAAGGGAGTTGGAGATAGCGGCCGATATTTGGTTTCGATGCCAATGGATATTTTTTGTATATTGTATATTTTGGGGGGATCGTTTACTTGTGAGGGCTGCTCATTTCTGAGGTTTTGATATGGTTCTATTGCTTGAGCCTTTTCTGGCTCCCTGTCTTTTTTAATTTTGTTATTTCTGGGTTGTCTGCAAGCTTGGAGAGGTGCCTGTGTTTTTATTTTTGGTCAGTTCACTTCCCCCCGAATTGTAACTTGTACATAAATGAAAACTGAAAAACCTTAAAAAAAAAAAAAAAAAAAAAAAAGAAAAAAAATGAAGGAAAGAAAAATAAGGTTGTAGGAACCTTGTGAAAATGAACAATAAGAGATTCAATTTTTAATTTGTCACAGATTTTTTGTTAATTTTTGTCTTTGATATTTTTGTAGGTGATGGTTGATGAATGATAAATACGTAGAATTAGAAATATTTAAAAAAGAATGGGATGGGAAGATATATGTTATTTTCTCGCCTACAGATTTGCTGGTCTGTCGGATTCATACCGGGATTTTGAATTAATTTACATTTGTTTTCAATTGTGCTGTTCCAATTAATAAAATGGGCGGCGATTATCCAAATAACTAAGCATATGATTCTTCAACAACCCATCTGATATAATTTATAAACATTGAAGCAACCCCTTTTGATTTTGAACCAGGATTAGTACTCATTCAAAAGCCTTGTTCACATTACACAATTTTCGATGGTAGGCCTAAGGATTTGCGATATTAGCATTGACTTGCCTCATCTACTTATTGGCAATGGTTTTAAGCTCTTAGTTTAGTTTAGCTTCGACATAACCAGGTAACCCTCGTGCATTCATGTTGGATTGCACTATTTTTCTAAACAATGTCACATTAGATCAGAGCTGTCTGACATTCCACCAGCATATTAACGGGATAATCATCATCAGAGGTCAAGTAATGATTGGCACTTACGTCAATTGGATTATTTAATTTAAACCATGCACTACTGGATCAACAACAGCGGCATTCTGATAACCTTTCCCATCACCCTAATAGAATCGCTCTTCAAATGCCACACGCAAAAACCAACCAGTTCCTGTTGCCAATGATTATAGCAAACCAAGTCTTCTTTCTATTGTCTTGATGGGAATCTGAACATATATTGTTGTTATTTCAATCAAATACAGGGATGAAATGAAACATTCTTTCCACTCTTCTTAATTCGCCACAATCTACCTAAATAATGATAATTTAAACCATAAAAGTTGCTATTTTAAAACTAGTAGACCTAAACTCCCGTCCCGGGGTCATATAATTAAATCTTCACTTTTCAGCAGCTGTCAGTAAAAATTAATATACTACAAGAATGCTTGTTTGTTCGTTTTCATAAATTTAATAAAATTTGATTAGGTGCTCAAGGGACTAGTAAACGATTGAATGCAGCAAAGGCAAACACATGCATTTCAAAAAGCCATCAGATGCCTATATCAGCATAAATACCAAAAGAGAGTCTAAGTAGTTAGTTACTTGGGTACTACATAACCAGTTTGTACCCTAATGCCAAAAGTCGAATTCAGAGTCAAGAAGGAAACAAGGCATCACCAATGTAAAACCAAAAAGTCTATACAAAAACTGAGTTATCTTCTTTTGCAGGACAAAAGGCCTCAACAAAAGAACATTGAGTTGCACACTTTCTCCTGCAATCTAGGTAGTTGAGGAACCGCAGCAGCTCCCACAGATGTCATACCACCATGGCTTGAAGATGTCTCAGATTTGTCTTCAAATTTCACGAACGATCCTACCTGGGCGGCTGCCAGGTGAGCATAGCAAATCGGAGCAACTGAATAGGGAGAACACATCTTGGTTAATGGAGAACAACAATATTAAGAACACACCTTGAATTTAACATGATGACAAAATAACTTACCAACGGAAATGGCTGTAGTGCTTCTCTGGTACCTGAAATATTTGCAGATATAATTTAGATGGCAGATCATAACAGTTACTACAGATTGAGACACATACCAATGCAATTATTCCACTATACTTACACATATGAAAGAGAATGCACAAGCTCCTGCAAATCATCAGCTGAAAAGCCCACCTCGTCTAACAGAACATGATAATGTGTTGGCCTTGTAGTTCCCTGAATATCAACCATATAACAAAATATAAAAACTAGATAACAATTCATCAAATATTTGAAGAAAAATAAAGTATATTACACTGAGCATTGAAATATTGCTTAACAAAAGCTTGCATGGTAAACAAAAACCTTTTGAGATGATAATAATATTAAATGATACTTTTGACTTTATATATTCAACATTGGACTAGACATAAGTTTGGCTACCTAGATGGTAATACATGAGGATCCATGTAACCACTGTACACAATCAATTACACTACTTTTATACCACCACAGTGTACAAGTATTTTGGACAATCAGGACTAGATCTGGCATGCATCAAAAATGCATCTTGGCAAATCCAACCAATCTTAACATGCATTATGCTTAAATATTGATGATTTAGAACACTGTTGGTTATTATTAATCTTATATGCGTACAAGTTAATTTATATCATAATATTAAGTTCAAAGATCCAAACCAATCAGTGTATGTGTGTTGTATATATACATACATATACCGAATTTACAGAAAATATGAATCCGTTAAAAACACCTTTCAGTATAAATGGTATTTTCAATGTAGTAAAACAAAATTGTTCAATATCTACACATGATTATTGACTAAAAAGCACCAACAAAATCAGTATGTAATTAAAATTTAATACTCCATATACACTACTTCATAAAAGCAATGGACCAATTCAGAAGACTATAGGGTACAGACTTGGCAAAGAACAGCATAGGTAACACCCCCGTTCCAGTCTAATACAACTTCCTTTCTTAATTCTACTCTGTTTAAAAATCGAACTACTTCCGGTTTAAAAACCAAAAAATACTTACAATCATTCCGGCGTGTGCACAAAGATAGAAATCGTTGTTCTTCGGATGACAGACTCTGTTGTCTATAACAGTTCCTGGTGAGGCAGCAATAATTGTTAAACCAAATGCTGTAGAAGAGTTCCAGTGTGAAGAGTTTATAAAGGCATACCAGGTGGAACATTATCAGGAGATCCAGACTGAAAGAACTTAGTATGGTGATTTTTCTGTGCAACAATCACCACAAACTTGGGGCACCATTTCTCATCCAAAAACTTGCATGCCTGGAATTATTAGTCTATTTAGTTCCAAGGAGATTAACAATAAGTTTTAAAATTTGTAAAACATATATTTTAAAAGCACTGAGTATAAACCTCTATGATCTGATCAAGTTCAATGTTCAAGACTTGATTGAACTGTGACTCACTGACACCATCCCTGAATTCAACATAATATTAGACAAAAAACTAGTACAATAGACATCTGCAATTTATAAAGCTGATTTTGTTGCAGAATATATATGCAGTAGCACACAGCAGAAAAAAATTAGTGGTTACATCATAATACAGAATCAAACTGGAACAAATGTTTAAAACATAGACAAAATAAATGCATCATACAAGCTCCAATAGTTAAAAGAAATCCATCAAAGGTCAGAAAAGAAAGCCTCAAGCTGAAAAAATAATGTTTGGCTGGGTAATGCAGATTCAAACCTGAACAATGTTTGTAGCATAGCTAGTATAGAAGAACATCAACAAGTCATTGAACAAAAAAACAAAAGCTGGTGGAGTGGACTGATATTTGAGTATGATGAATGCAAATTGGTAGCAGGAAAACCACGGCAAATCAGGTAATTAATCAAGTGCCAAAAAGAAAAAAGACATTGGACACTGTTTACCAAGAGCTGACACAGTCCTACCTAGGTTGCATTCATGTCCATTCTCATGTCTCATGTTTATCTCTGTAGGAAAAAAGAAAGTGCCCCAACAACTTAAAGCACATTGGCATAACCCAAACATATCAAAATTTTGCAAAACAAACAAAGATATCCTCACTCATGGTAAGCTACTTGATCAGCTCCAGCATTAAACAAATGCCATATGGTGTCTCAGAGGCTTGCATTTTAACCGACCTCATATTACTGAGGACTAACAAAACTACTATAATTTACATAAAATTAAGAGATATCAAAATGACAAAAAATGCATTGAACATTCTTCCTTGGAGCAAAATGTAGAAGTAAACAATACCTGAATATGATGATTTGATCAGGTTTCCTTTTCCCTGAACTAGTATAGAAGTCCAAGAGCAGCTCCCTGATAGAGAAAAACGATTATACATATCATATCTGAGAGTACATTTATATTTATAAGTGTTGAAACAACAAATAAAAAAACAAATGATGTTCAGCATATATGATTTAAACTCTTAATTTCAAGAATCAATATATAATCTCCAAAAATATATCTATCACCACACACCCAGACAAGAAAAATAGAAACAAAAAAAAATGCACCTCATAATGCCTTCATCTTCAGTGTCAGAGACTTTTTTGAACAAAGAATCAATCATTTCAACCTTTGGAGACTGTGTACGAACAGCTGCTCTGTAACGAGAAATCAGAGGCCAATTCCTGGAGCTGACAACCTATAAACTCCAACAGCACAAAAGCAACAAAAATAAATTCCAGAGTATCAAAACAATAACATCATAAAGAATTCACATGAACCACAAAATAGTCCAAACATAGTACCGCAGCAATTGATGGAATGTCAGACTGTCCAGGAGACCCATGTGACACATCCATCCCAAGGATTATGGTGGGAGCCTTGGAAACAATTGGGATGGAAGGAGAATGTTCAACTGCCAACATAGAGTTTAACCCACCAAGCTGCAAGACAATTAAAGGTACATTACGAGGTAGGACATCTGTACAATAACAAATAGGTATGCTGCATAGTACTCACCTTTGCATTAATCTTGAGGAGAACATTTGTAAGATATTGGTCATTGACCCTCATCGGAGCGATGCACTGAGTAACTATTCCAAATTCAGCAAGATTCTTTCGTTTCCATGGACCTTAGGGATTCAATAAAAAATATACATTAGACCAACAGTAAAATACTGTAACATTTTTTTTAACAAATCCAACGATAAAAATCAACCATAAAGATCAGAGTTCTTCCTCTCAGGAAGCAAACAAAGAAGGAACTGTGGGGCCCCAGGAAGTTTAGACTGAATATCCTCAAACATCTTCTCCACTCTAACCAATGGTGGAGCTCGTCTAAACTGTGGATTCTCTTCAAACACATCAAATGGAGCATCTATTTTCTGTAACAAGGCAAAGAAAAGGACTTCAATCAAATTTTTTTTTTTTTTAATAAAAGACACTGGCACCAATTGATATAAACTGACAAAACTTACAATTCCTTTCATATCTCCACATTTTATCAGATCACGAACAAGGCTACGAATATCACAGCGTGCAGAAAAGTTCACAACAGCCCATCGTTCTATCTTTGTTGGCTCCACTAATTTCTAGAAAAGCATTTGATAATAAAATGGGAATTACTGAGAATCAAAATCATCATCACACATAAAGAAAACAGCAATACCTTATTATTGAAATTCCACCGCCCATTTCGAGGAAAGAAATCCTCCCCATTTCCTACTTTTAACTGATAAAAGAAGGAAAGATATTACTTAGAGCAAATCCTAATTCAAAATAACAATGACAATCAATACATATCCACCACAAATACAACAAGAGAATGATTTATCCACTAGAAATAAGCATTAGAAATATACCCGGGGGGCTGATAGAACACGGCCTTCCACTTGAGCAAAATTAGTACTTATTGTAATGCCACATGAACGTAGCATTGGTTCAGCATCATATTTGCTATTTCGTAGAACCTACAATCCAAAAGACACATGATAGAAACAGGAACTTGAAAGAGAATGTTGCAAGTCTAAATGACAAGCTTCATGAACACACTTACATTAGATAATGCATTCATCCTTTCTTGTGGCTTCTGCCTTGATTTCTCCACAAGCGAAGCTCTCTGTAGAGTGGAAAGTGCTTTTGTGTAACGTTGTAAGGAAACCAAAGAACAAAGCTGCAGCAATTCCATTCAAAAAATGAAAAATTCTATAAGAAGGACTTGTTCATTATAATTACAGCAACATTCAATCATTGTACATAAACAGTTAACAGAACCATAAAGCATCTACTGACTTCAAGAGGAATATAGGTAGGGCGCTTTGGCTTCCCAACATTGATGCAAGGAACATCTGCTGAATATCGTAAATCTATATTGCGATGATTGACAAAGTAGTCATAAACAGTGATTTCCTGGGACTGAACTTCACCATCCCCATTACTCGCATTTTTCTGCTTGAGTGAAAACCTAGATCAATCACAGAAAACAAACAGCAGAACATGCAACACCACTTTGAATCAATTCTTTTATAATAAGGGTGACAAAAGAATAAAGAAAATATTAACCAATAACCATAGAAAAGAGTATAAAATTAAACTCAGGAAGTTTACATTTGCTCTCTGCAGGGTTTCTCACTCAATCCAGTTATCTTGTACTCTTGGTTGGAGGGAATCACCTTGATTCTCAAATTCTTTAGCATTCGTTTAGCCTATTGAAAAGACAAGAAGCAGAGAATTCTAATCAATCAAGAAAATAAATAAACCAGCTCAAATAACCAAAATACAGCAAAATGACAATTACCTTGGCCCAGTCTATCGAATATGGATCCCTAACGTTTTGATTGGCAATTAGAAAATCCACTACGGGGCCAGGCTGTATTATCATTGTAGTAGATACATCTGAACAAAGGCAACTGATAAGAGATAAAACTTGACCAAAGATATAAACATATTAGGACTTGTCAATCATCTAACCAATATTCAAAGACAAGCCTCCCTGAGTGGTTCTAAAGCTTGTATGGAACCCTCTACACCCAAGAACACCCCCTCCTACATCAGCAAAGTTCTTCGGATCATTGTGAAAGAATGATTGCCGTACAAGGAGGCAGCCCCTGCAACAGTTCAAGCATGGTTGGACACATAAGAAAAACTGGTGCCAGAATGACAAAATATGAGTACAAGAGTGTGGTTTACTCACTGTTTAGCTGCATGCTGCCGTAGTATGATATCCAGAACCCTCAAGGCTTCTTGGGAGTTCTCTGATTCTTGACCACGTAGTGCATTAGCAATAGATTGCATTGGGATTTTTGCAGCAAAACTAATCTCCACTTTATATGTTTTGGAGTGATAAGGGCGACGTAATCTCTTTCGATCACTCGAGTTAGGACTTTCATGCCCCTCAGGACTTCCATTTCCATTGTTTCTATATACAAAAAGTTCCACAAAGATTCAAATCTTAAAGACAGAAACAGAAAGAAAGACCAAAGTAGTCAGTCATAAATGAGCATGTTTACCTGTTGGATGAAATTTCCTCCAGCACAACAGTAAACTCGAGCTTGTTGCGTGGAAGGGGACCAACAGTAAATAAGCTCTTCTCCCCATCATAAGCAAAGTCCTTTCCAGCTAACTCATTATCATAGGTCTGTTGCACCCTGTCAATTACTCGTCTTCCAATGCCCTTACCATCAACAGGACGACCATCTTCATAAGAGAGGGAAACCTGTTTAACGTTAAATATACCAACAAAAAATTTAAGCGATTAGTATTCATCAAATTGCAAGAAAAGGTATTCAGAATTGTAGACAGATAAAAAAATGAGTACTTACACTATAATGAAAGAAGTGACCATCAACTTTTGTAACATTAACTTTGAAGTGATTTGTAAGCAGAGTTATCTTTTGCCCTTTGGATCCAAGGCCGCGCCTGGATATTGGAACCCTCGCCACCTTTTTCTTAACTGGTTCAGGTTCCACTCGTGTTGGAACAAAATCTGGTGGAATTACCGGTGGAGGAGGAAGTGGCAAAGTGTCCGCTCCCCCATTTCCTTCATGCGCTCCATTCCCCTCCCCATTTCCATCATGCTCAAGTGAATCCATACCCTACGAATAAGTTATTGTAGCAAATCAGATCAGAAAAGGTTCACAGGCTATTTGACTTCATAAGCAGGCACCAGGAATGGCTAAAAACCACAAAACGTCCAACAGAAAAGAGGAACTCTTTGGCGAGCATCTGAAACCCTTGGCAATAAAAAAATACGCTCTTAACATCAGAGAGAGACTTTTATAAGACTTTGGTAAGTCAGAAACATTAAGTTTAAAATTCAACACACACAAAATAAATTAGAAAGTCAGAAACATTAAGTTTAAAGTTCAACCTGGCGAGTGATAACTAAGTCATAGTGCCCAATTACACTAAAACACAAAGACACAAATTTAGCAGGACACCAGCCACAAACTGCTAATATTGCCAACAACTTGACATTTCAGGACCGTAAATTAAAACTGTGAAATTTCACAAACCATTAAATGCTACAAAATGATAACCCTAAGTAATCAACCAATTTGTAAAGTAAAAAGACAAGGTACATTCTTAAATGGCTAACACCGGTAATAACCACAATGAAGTTAAGTTGCAGGATAATGAAACCCAACTCAGAAAAGCCAGACATAAGATATTAAAATAGGCTAGAGACCAATTACCGAAAATCAAACAAAGTTAACAGTGAGAAATGATGCAAAAAAGACTGAAACTTAAAGAAAGTACCAGGAAATTAGGGAAGCTCAAAGGAAACCAATTGAGAAAATAAATAAAAAACAGAGAGAGAGAGAGAGAGAGTTGAATAGTGTTTTTATAACAAGTATTCAATTCTACCCCATGAAATTTATGGTGCAGTACTTAACACCTGCCCCGTGCAAGGAAATGAAAGTAAATAGTGAAACTACTTCAAAACGTTAGCTATTTCCTTGACCAGTGAGCAAGTAAGAACGCATGCATGTTTCTTTACACCAAAAAATCAAAGCTGGTAAACTCAGACAAGAATTCTACTCACAGATCAAGCTTAAAAAGAAGAAAAATTTCCAGGTTTCAACACATAAGCAGTGAAATCATTTCCAGGGAAGGAATTACGCAAAAAAAACACCCTGACACTTAACAGCTTCGTGAGGAAGCCTCAAAACAACCCAAAGAGATAACTCAGTTTTTAACAAGATAAAAGGAAGAACGTTACTATTTTTTTGACCAAAAGAACACAATGCATGTCACGGTAAGTCGAAAACATATAACTACGAAACCTAAACAAACCACCATACAAGCACAAAATGATTGATACATAAGAAAACCCAGACAAGATAACCAAAAAGTTGTTCCACTCGACACAAGTACACTCAAAAGTCCAACCTGCAGTGAAACTACCTTATATCACTCAATCTTCAGCTTTAAACTAACCCCCCTGTGTTCTGCAACAAAACAAGAGACAAACATTAGAAATAACCCATAGATCCAGTTTTTAATACACAAATGACAAAGAAAAAATTATTTTAAATTAGAAAAAATTATTTAATAATTTAAAAACTAGCGGAGAAAAAAGGTACTCTACAACATTGAATTTCTTAAAATTAAAAAATCAAAAACTGAGGCTGGATTCTGTAATTTTTACATACAAAATCACGACAGAAAAATATATTTTTAACCTTTAAAAAAAAAAACAAAAAAAAGAAGTTATTTTGCCTAAAAATCAAAACACAGCCATTTGTTAAAAACAAAGCAGCATTGCACATTATGAACATGAAAACCGAAATTGAAAGGAGAAATTCTGAGAAAAACAAGGTCAAAACCCTAGAGTTTGCACAAGAACACCGGAAGTGACCGTACAGGGTGAAGGTAACGAAACCCTAACCTAACAAAACTTCTTTCTTCACTGTCAACGCTTCAGTTGGAGAGGAGTGAGTGAGTGATGTGAAGTATAATTTTAGTTATGAAAGAAGGACCCCTCTTGGATGTCCGGTATGTTTAAGTAATGTGAAAATTGTTTAAATCAAAACCGTCTACGTGTGGAGAGGGTATGTCATCTGAAGCGTACACGTGGGAGAGCATTTATTTGCGTTGGTTGCAGAGGAGAAGCGCACGCTGGAGGGGAACCCAAAATCCCAGATACGTCATGTCACACCTCGTTTACCTCGACCTTTGCCTTTTCATTTCTTTTTTACTTGACGCTTTTGCCCATTACCATCTATCCATTTATTTTAATTATTTAAAATTAAATTAAAACACTTTTAAATACTAGTGATTAAATCAAATTTACATTGTTACTACCTTTCATGGTAGTACAAAGTAAGAATTCATCAAAATTTATATAAAAAAAATTATAAAACTATTTAACCACTTATTTTATGTAATAATAACAAATAAGTTTAAACTTAGAATAAATTAAATTTCATTGTTTTGATTGATTGCATATATGATTTTCATCACTTTAACATTTAAATTACAAATACAAAATATTTGTTAACCTTTAAAGTCTATGAAAATAATTTAAAACATAAATTTTTTAAAAAAGTATCGAAATTTATTCCATAAAATGACATTTATAGTTTAACAAAATTATAATCATTTTTCTTTTTTCTAAAAGTCAATAGAAATTCTTTTAAAAATTTCATTATTTAAAATCAACTCAATAGTGAACGTTTAATTGGGTTTGGTGACAGGAGGTGAGGGAAGATAATTCCAAATTGAAACCTTTTATTAACGCAATTTTCTGTATTATCTTACAACATTCCCATATATAATAAAAATAAAATTACTGTGAAAGGGGATAAGAAAAGAAACAAATCCAAGTATATCCCATAAAATTAGCCGAACACATATAATTTTGATAAGTTAAACGTAGAAAAATAATCAAGGCAGAATCTTTATTCTTAATTTAGCCTTTTATTTGAGGTTAATCAATTGACCGGAATTGTGACAATCATGTGTAATATTCACCTATAAATTGATTTATGAAATTGTAAAAAAAAAAAAAATTTGAGAAATGGGATTTTACCAAGTCTTGATAAATGTGTACGACTACTCCACTAGAACTGTTAATTGGAAGAATGGGTTCTAAATTTTAAATGAGTAAACCAATGTTCCCAACCCGAGGATTAGCGAAATTTCAAGGTCCCACCTTTTGATTTCATTTATTTTAGATTCTCATTTTTAAATTAATAAAAAATTATTTAACGTAACGGTTAAAGGGTAAAATGATCATTTGAATTGCGTTAATTTTGAATAAAAATAAAAATATCAAAATAACCCTTTACATCTCAAATTTCTCTCACAAGCACCCCTAATCACTCCCCTCCCTCGCAGTTGCCACAAAAAATTAGATCTAGTTGGATTCTGGCGTCGTTGGACATCACTACCGCACAACTAGCTTCCCCCACTCATATCCGACAAAACCCTTCCATCCCCCAGCCTTTTCCACCTCCATTTTGGCCAAATCTGAGTTTTCTCTACGATTTTCTGCTCCTTCGCGATTGCTAGAAAAATCCAAATCTATCCGGATTTGGCATCGTTGGACATCACCGCCACCACCACTAGCTTCTCCCACTCATCCCCAACAAAACCCATCCATCCCCCAGCCTCTTCCACTTCCATTTTGGCCAAATCTGAGCTTTTTCTCCGCGATTTTACCCTCCCTTGCGACTGACGGAAAAATCCAGATCTAGCTGGTTTCCAAAGCCGTTTGACATCATCGTCACCCCCACTAGCTTCCCCCACTCATCCCCAACAAATCCCATCCATCTCCCAGCCTCAACTGCCTTTATTTTGGCTGGATTTAAGCTTTTTCTCCCGATTTTCCCTCTCTTGTGGATGCCCTAAAAATCCAGATCTATTTGGGGTTAAAATATAATTCATTAATTTATTTGTAAATGCAGTTTGGTAATAATATTCTTTATATTGTGTCATAACCCAAAAATCATTATCGGTGATAACTTAAGGGTGGGAATTGGAATAAATGAAACCAATGGTGGGAATTTAGATTTTCGCTATTCTATGGGTGGGAACATGTCGTTTACTCTTTTTAAATTAGTGATTTGTCATGTTTATAATGATAAAATCAATAAATTTAGCAAACTTAGGTAAGTTGCCCATGATCTACTAGTTTTAGTTAAGAGTAAACAACTTTTTCCCACCCAAGCTTTTGGCTTAGTAACACTGTCTCATCAAAAAAGTTTCAAATGACATTTTACTACCCACAACGCATACCCGTTAGTAAATTTTGTTGGAAAGAAGGGTAGGATGGTAAAAAATTTGTTATAAGTAAAGGCAGTATGGTCCTTTAACATTATACGTCAAAAATCAAAATTTAAAATTCTAAGTGTTTCATAACCTGTGGCCGACCACTATCCCCCTCCTCTTCCATAACCTCCACCTCCAAGAACCCAATAAGCTTGCAAAGAATCTGAACTCTCTGTTCCAAGAAGTCCCACTTCCTTATTCTCCACATTAATCTCAACCTCTTATCATAGTCTCAAACCCCAAATCCTTGGGCCTCACAACAAGAAACAAAAACACGGAAATTCTAACAAAAATGATCAAAATTCCAGGCAATAAGAAGACCAAAATAAATCATCACTTTTGAGCCAACCAAAAAGGCTTAATATTTAAGTCAATACAAGTGATGAATTTTTGGATACTTTTATTTCGGTAGAACGAATTTTCCCACCCAAGGTTTGGTTAAATGACACTTTCTCACCTGTCAAATTTCAAAATGACACTTTCGTACCTTTGTTAGGTTCTATTAATATTTGATTGAAAATATAAAAATACCCTTAAATAGTTATTTCTTAATTAGTTTATTATAAATTAAAATTTAGTTAAGTCATAGTTTTTACTTGGTTATTTATTAATTCAAGTGTAAAAATATCTTTTTTCCTTTGTTTATTTAATTAATTAGGAATATTGATATTTTATGTTAATTAGTAAAATGAAAAACATTATAAATTTAGTAGATTATTAAATAATAGTGATGGGATATTGATGACATTATAAATGAATAAATAAATAAATAGGGAAAGTGACATTTTTCCACCCAAGGTTTGGCGAAATGACACTTTCCCACCCGTCAAGTTTCAAAATGACACTTTCCCACCTTTCGTCAGGTTCTGTTAGTGTTTTCTATTAATATTTGATTGAAAAGATGAAAATACCTTTAAATAGTTTATTATAAATTAAAATTGAGTTAAGTCAAAATCTTTACTCTGTTATTTATTAGTTCAAGTGTAAACATATCTTTTTTCCTTTGTTTAATTAATTAATTAGGAATATCGATTTTCTATGTTAATTAGTAAAAATGAAAAACATTATAAATTTAATAGATTATTGAATAATAGTGATGAGATATTGATGACATTATAAACAAATAAATATTAAGGTTATTTAACTTTAAAAAATTTCATAACATTACTCCTAACTTTTTAGGTGGGGTTAACTATTTTTTCTTTTTTGACCTTTTGGCTAATTAAAAGATAATAAAAAAATTATAAAGTCAAATATTTAAGAGTATTTTCATCTTTTTAGTAAAATATTAACGGAAAACATAACAGAACCTAACAAATGGTGGAAAAGTGTCATTTTGAAACTTGAAGGGTGGGAAAGTGTCGTTTCGCCAAACCTTGGGTGAGAAAATGTCATTCTCCCAAATAAATATTAAGGTCATTTAACTTTAAATAATTCCATAATCCATATCATTGCTCCTAACTTTTTAGATAGGGCTAACTATTTTTTCTTTTTTGACTTTTTGGCTAATTAAAAAATAATAAAAAATTTGTAAAGTCAAATATTTAACAGTATTTTTGTCTTTTCTATAAAATATTAACGAAAAACATAACAAAACCTAACAAAGGGTGGGAAAGTGTCATTTTGAAACTTGAAGGATGGGAAAGTGTCGTTTCGCCAAACCTTCTCGGAAAAAGACGCGGTATGATTACATCACCCCCATGAGGATGCACTTGTTATCGTGTCTAAAATAGGTAGGTGCGAAGTCTACAGGATATTGGTGGATAATAGTAGTGCCGTGAATATCTTATTTCAGCGAGCATTCAAGGAAATACAATTAGACGAGGCATATCTGAAGCCTGCCTCTGTCCTCCTCTATGGTTTTATAGGGGATCATCTGATTCCCAAGGGAACAATTGCACTTCCTGTCACTTTGGGTGAGACTCACGAAGTGACTAAAATGATGGAGTTTTTGGTAGTAGACTGCCCGTCCGCTTTCAATGGCATATTGGGATGACCTCTACTTTGTAACTTCAAAGCTGTCACCTTCATCTATCATCTGAAGATGAAATTTCCCACACCGATAGGGTGCAGGGAAGTTAAGGGTTCTCAAAGTGAATCTCGCGACTGCTATGTAAAAACAATGCAGATGGTGTGCAAAGGGACAGGGAAGCCAATCGGCGTTCTTGAGCAGGCTATGGTGATCAGAAAGATTGAACCACAGCCAGGTTCAGTGGAAAATAGTTTAGATCCTCGGGTTCAAGAGGAGTATTCCCACAGTGGGCCTATTGAGACTCTATCTGAGATACTAGTCGACCAGAGCGAGTCAACCCGTGTATTGAGAATCAGAAGTAATCTTAGCCCTTAGTTGCTACAGATTTGATGAGCTTTCTCAGACAGAATATTGATGTTTTTGCATGGACTCATGCTAACATGGTGAGGATCAGCCCGAATGTAATATGTCATGCGCTCAACATCGACAGTGAGATGAGGCCAATTCGCCAGAAAAAAGAGAACCTTGGACCTAGAGCATTATGTTGCTCTTAAGGTTAAGATGGATAAGCTCATCTCAATCATGTTCATTCGGGAGGCTCATTACCCGAGTTGGGTCGCTAATCCTGTTTTGGTGAAGAAACCCAATGGAAAATGGCGAACTTGCATTGATTTCACTGACCTCAACAAAGCTTGTCCGAAGGACAGTTTCCTTTTGTCCAAAATTGATCAGCTCCTTGATGCCACTTCTGGGCATGAGTTGTTAAGCTTCATGGATGCCTCCTCGGGGTATAATCAGATCCCGATGTACACGCCCAACGAGGAGCATACCTCATTCTTTACAAATCGAGGACTGCACCGTTATAAAGTCATGCCCTTCGGTCTGAAAAATGTTAGGGCAACCTATCAACATTTGGTTAACCATATGTTTTTCGAGCAGATCAGGAAATCAATGGAAGTCTATGTCGATAACATGCTAGTTAAGTCACATGTCACTTCAGATCACATAGTCAATCTCACAGAGATGTTCGACATACTCGAAAATATAGAATGAAACTTAATCCTCTTAAGTGTTCATTCAGAGTATCCTCAAGGAAGTTCTTAGGGTATATGGTTAACCATTAGGGAATTGAAGTCAACCTCAAAAAGATCCAAGCTCTCTTAGATATGAAGAGTCCCGCCAACTGAAAGAAGGTTCAGAGCTTAAATGGGAGGATAGCAGCTCTCAATCGCTTCGTATCAAGAGCGATAAATCGTTGTTTGTCATTCTTTAATATACTTAGGGCCAACAAAAGGTTTGAATGGACTTCAGAGTGTGAACAAGCCTTCCAGAGTATAAAAGAGCATATCGGAAAATCACCTCTTCTATCCAAGCCACTTCCCAAGGAAATTTTATTTCTCTACCTGTCTGTCTCCCAATATGCGATCAGTGTAGCTCTTATCCGGAAAAAGGCAGAATTCAGTGGCGAGTATATTATACGAGCAAGCGACTACTGGATGCCGAGACACAATATCTAGAGATTGAACGATTAGCTTTTGCCCTGCTGATCGCTTCCAGGAAGTTGCAACCTTATTTCCATGCTCACACCATCTATGTGTTAACTAGCTACCCGCTCAGACAAATTCTTCAAAAGCTAGAGGCTTCGGGTAAGTTGCTTAAGTGGGGTATGGAACTGAGTCAGTTCGATCTGCATTACAAACCGAAAGTAGCAATCAAATGACAGGCTGTTGCTGATTTTATTTTGGAGTTTTCTCATCAGCTAGATTGAGAATCCGAATAGCCAGCCAGCGAAGTTGTCCAAGAAACTGTTCGGAACTTATCAACTTGGAGCCTCTATGTTGATGGGTCTTTGAATAAGAGAAGAGCCGGAGTTGGCTTTCTACTCATCAGTCCTAAAAAGACTTGCATTTATAGAGTCCTCAGGTTTTGGTTCAAAGCTACGAATAATGAAGCTGAGTATGAGGTGCTATTTGTTGGTCTATGACTAGCAAGAGAAATAGGGTCAGATATAATCGACATTAATAGCGACTCCCAATTGGTTGTTAATCAAATTTTGGGAGAATATCAAGTCAAATAAGAGAATATGATCAGTTATTTGAAGAAAGCTAAGGTCACACTCAAGCCCTTCAAATGTTATATGATCAAGCAAATCCCGAGAGACAGTAACTCTATCGTGGATGCTTTGGCAAAGATAGCTTCATCGCTAGATTTCGATGCTTCGAACAATATTCCAGTTTGATCCATCGAGGTTCCCAGCATCAGCTCGCTTGATTAAGTCGTAGCTACAACCGAATATGTTTCTTAGATGACTCCGATTGTTAAGTATCTCTGAGATGGGATTTTGCCCAACAGCAAGAACGAGGCAAGACACCTGTAAACTAGAACTACTCATTACACGCTTATCAGGGATCAGTTGTATAAGCGAGGGTTTAGCACTCCCCTCCTCTGATGTTAACTGACGATGAAACAGACTATATTATGAGAGAGATACATGAAAGGATATGTGGTAATCACACTGCCGCACAATCCTCTCCAATAAAATTATCTGTCAGGGATATTATTGGCCCTTACTTCACAAAGGTGCCTTCAGCTTTGTGAAAAAGTGTAATAAGTGCCAGAGATTCGCGAACATCCTGCGAGCTCCTTCCCACTAGCTAACGACAATGACCAGTCCTTAGTCATTCTCTATGTGAGGAATTGATCTCATTGGACCCATGTCAACGGATAAAAGAGGTGTCAAGTATGCAATGGTTGTAGTAGATTATTTCACTAAATGGGTCGAAGCAAAACCTTTGGCCGCGATCACTACAAAGAAGCTCAAAGATTTCGTCTTCAAGAATATAATGTGTCGCTATGGGATTCCTCATACACTCATCTCTGATTATGGAAAGCAGTTTGACAATAAGGAATTCAAGCAGTTTTGCGAAGAGTTGGGGATTCATAAGAAATTCACCTCAGTTGCAAGGCCACAAGCCAATGGTCAAGTTGAAGCTATCAATAAGACTATTAAGCACACATTGAAGGTCAAGCTTAGCGCAGCCAAGAGCAATTGGGCCGATGATCTCCTAGAAGTTATATGGGCATATAGAACGACTCCAAGAACCTCTACTTCAGAAACACCCTTCTCGCTAGCATATGGCTGCGAGGCAATTGTTCTAGTGGAAATAGGGACTGGTTTACTTTAGAGAGAATTTTTCAGTGAAACAGACAATGAAGCACTCTTACGTGTAAGTCTAGACTTAGTTGAAGAACACCACGACAAAGCTCGGTTAAGGATAACTTCCTACCAGCAGCAGATAAAAAAATTCTTCGACTCTAAAGTCAGGAGAAGAGACTCTCGGGTTGGCGACCTGGTTTTGAAAAAAGTCATTCTCGGCACAAAAGAACCAAATGCAGGGGTATTGGGGCCTAACTGGGAAGATCTATATCGCATCGCTCAGGTAATAGAACCTAGAACGTATTACCTTAAAAGGCTTAATGGTTCTGAAGTGCCGCGAGCTTGGAATGTTGAGTATCTTTGCCCTTATTATCAGTAATTCCGAACTCGCTTATAGCTTGATCATTTTTTTTACTTGTAAGGTTTTATTGTTGTAAATATCGTGAATAAGATTGTTCCAATTCTCTTCAAAGAAATACTTGTGTCGTAATCTCAAGTTTTTAATAATCTTGTTCTTTATAACATTTTACAAGTTCAATGATCGGATATGCTATATTTATTTTGTGAAGTGCTTAAGTTATAAAAGTGTTATCACAAGTGATCAAAAATTCCTTTTTATATATTCAATAAATGTATACAAAGAGCGACCAGGAGCTACATTAACGAAAGATAAGCAAAAAAGACTTCATTCCAATAGAAAAGAGGGTGATCACTGATCTTTGTTTCTGGCCCCCTAGGTGTGACCTCTTGGTTGTTTGGCTGATCGCCAACCTCCGGATCGATTGCGCGATCTTTAGAAATATCTGTTTCTGACTGATCGTCCTCCGAGGGAGTTTCTTGTCCTCTCGCTGTTCGGCCTCTTCGGCCTGGAGCATAGAAACAAGAACAGCTTGGTAATCATTTGGGAGGTCGGAGATATCCATTTCTGGATTTCTCAACCGCAAGCTATATATAGCTTGTATTGCCCAGTGAGTAGCCTTCTTCTCGAGCTCAAGATTCTGGTGCCTCATTTGTTCGTTCAGCGAAGTGACTCGCCCCTAAACTAGCTGGAGATCCATCTGCAGCGCCCTCTTCTGCTTTTTTGAGTTTTCTTGCAACTTAGCTCGAGCCTTTTCTACTGCTTTTTCGCACTTTAAGCTCGCTTGCAACTCATTTTCTCTCTGTCTCAACTCCTTAGTGAGCCTCACTATTGTTCGTTAGAACTCTTTATTTTCATCATTCTTCTTCTCCAGCTCAACCTTGTTGAAGTCTGATGCTCGCAAAGCAGAGTTCCTTTCAGTCAGATATAGATTCGCCTAAATTTAAGCATCTTTTGCCTCTACATCTAAAGCTGCGAGGTCTTGCTTTAGTTTGGCATTTTCTTCCTTCAGTTCGTGAAGTTTGCTGGCAGAGTCCATATCCATTTTCTATTGAGTCACATTCAAAGCAAAGACTGCATGGAAAAGGAATGGGAAGTTAGTTTTTTTTTTTTACGTTCTTAAAAAACTAAGGCTTTGACTGGTAAGGAAGAGTTATCGAAGAGAACAGGTCGCTTTACCTGACTTTGCATTTGGAGTGTGGTGGCCACTAAGTCGTGGGTCGAGAAGCCACGAACCCATCAAAGGCTGTGGCAAGTTGGCATTCTAAGAAGGTGTAAACCACCGACTGTAAATGTTTTGGTAGTTGCCCTAATGAATCCAACATGGATGGGTCTCGCCTCGTAAGGGCAGGCGCCCCTTTGACCTATTGCTTGCTTGCTTCCCCCTGGGTAGCTATGGTCGCTCCCTTTCCCCTTTGTGAGCTCTTGGGAATAGTTGAAGTCCTAAGAACCTCTTTTAAAGGCGCCCCCGCAGAGAAGACTTGATAAGGCGGAAGCCTACTTGGCAATACCCTAAAGCCCTGTGATTCAGATTCAGTGTCTTCTTTAGTGGGTAATTGCTTTCTTTTCTTGGACTTCTGGCCCATAGTCTTCTTCTTTGAAGCGCGAGCAGCCGCAGGCTGGGGAGTTTCTTTGCGTCGCTCTGCAGGTTGTTGCCTTTTGGCACTAATTTGTATCCCCCCCATAGGGATACCACTAGAGGTCGCTTTGGCTGGTTTGGTCGGGTTAATCCTGGGGAATATGAACCCCCCCGGTTTCTTCGACGTCTTTGGGACCTTTGGTGGCATGGTCACTGCATGGCATGAGAATGTATTAGCAAGAAAAGTCTTCTCTTATTAGTGAAAGACTTAAAATTCTTTTACGTAAGAAGTTACTTACGAGATGGAGCTTCCAAGGATGCTTCGGGGCTGAAAAACCCATACTTCCGATGGTTGGTGGTCGTCACGAGTAGCCTCACATCACACTTCTAGTTAGGCAATCGACCAAATGCCTCGATGCGACTAAAATCAGCTAGCTCGAACAACCTAGTCGTTTTGTTTTCTGTAAGAAAGCAAAAAATTCATTAGCCTTAGTTATTAAAGAAAAGTTAAAGATAGAGGATAAGTAGTCTGAGAATTAAAAGGAAAACCTACTCGATTCCCTAAATTTACAGACTCCTTCATACTCAAAGAAGAAATACTTGGTTTCATAAGCCCCGACGTTGTTGGAGTAACCAAATATCCCTCCTTCAATTGTCGATCGCTTATAGAGGTAGTATAAATCCTTGTCTTTACTCATTTTTAGATAATAGGTGCAGTCGAATTCCACTACTATTGGCACACCAAGGTCGTTTTCGCCAAATGCAATATACATAGCCACTGCTATCATATATGCATTGGGCGTTAACTGGAACGGTACGACCTGGAGGTGGTCGAGAATCAACCTGATGTAGGGGTGGAAGGATATCCTCACTCCATATTTGAAAATTGCTTTCAAGATCGCAGCCATTCCCTTGGGAGGATATAGATCATTGTGCGACCTGTGTTGGTAGACGTTTACGTTGATCATTGCAAATTGATCTATCGCTTTTTGTATCTCCTTCCCTGTAACTGTTGTTCGTATCGCCTACTCGGGACCTGCCAAGGTGCCCGGTGTAAGTAATTGATCTACCATACGCAGCAGAAAACAAAAATTCAATCGGTAAATCAATTACCTTTCTTTGCCTAGATCCGAGTATAGATTATACCGTTTACATGTTTATAAACAAAAATCTGTATAAAGTAAATCCATTCAAGGATTAGAATACTTACGTACGTTTGGAGGCTCCTTGAATATCTCGATTTTGGACAGGGAACACTGTTCATAGTTCATTCTGATTCTTGTTCACCATTTATTGTTCACGGTTACTGTTCACCATCTACTGTTCACGGTTACTGTTCTCGTGATTTTTTGCCAATCGATCCAAAGTAGGATCGCACTCACGGAAGTCCACACGAAGATAATCCGCAGAACCCTTGATTATTTTGCTAGAACAATCAAGAGTTTCAAGAATCAAGAAAGAAGAACAAGAAAATTTTCTTCTTAAGAGAGAGAGAGATAGGGTGGCTAGGGTTTTTCTTGAATGAATAATTTTCTTATGTTTTAATTTTAAGTTGCACTTACATAGTGCAACAATTAAAACCCTATTCCACTTAGGAATAGCTATGGGCTCCAACCCTAGTTCACCCTTGCAACCAAACACACCCTTTATGGTATTTTAATTAATTAATTATTATTATAATTAAAATCAATTAATATATAATAATATATTAACATTTAATTAATAATAATAATAATTCATTTAAATATATACAAAGATATATTTAAATATAATCTCACTAATTTAATTTTAATATTAAAATTAAATACAGGCAACAACCTCAGCAAATTTAATTGCATTGTGAAATTACCAAAATACCCTTTCGTCCTAAAAGACGAAAATACCATTCTCACAAATTGATTCTTAAATTATCTTCTAAGTGTGTGATCCGTAGGCTCCTCATCATATCGGCAGTGTGTAGTATTGCGATAAACACCAATTAATCGTCTTACTACACACAGACCAAGATTGGTCCCTAGCAAGGCATCATGGCCACCCGATAGATTCAGATTCAACAAACTGCAGCCTGTCAACGATATGGTTATCATGCAATCAAATTCTTTCATCAACTGTTATCTCATCGAGGCTGAGGTACAGAAATAATGTCAACCTCAGATATCCTCGACATGTTTGTATTCAGTTACTAGACCAATGATAAGAATATTAAATTGGATTGAGTATCAACTCAATCCCACTGTGGCCACAGATTTAGTGTCATTGCCATTTACTGAATTAACTAGTGAGATAACTTCTCCCGTACCCAAGAGTGATGAATCATTTGTCGATCCACCATAGTCTTGATACACTTCTCAATGTAGCCAATCAGTACCGTATTGATAGCTCCAAATAGAACTACGTTGGGCTAGTGTCAAACTACACCAATTGGTGCACAAGACGCTCCGATAATCTCAAGTCTAAGGATCACATGCACCACCATCCGTGAGAGAATTTATTCCATAGACACTGGGGTTACCATTCATATGGAATCCTCTAGTGGGTCTGTCCAGTGAACTTGCCTCTAGCAAGCACCCATGATATCATCCAAGTTGCTCTGCAGACAACCTTTACAAGTGAGATCAGTCATTGCCTTTCGACAGGTTCGTTCAACACTATGATAGCCTCACCATATTATTTGTGTCCTTGGTCAGAATAATACTGGGGCTACGGACATTTCTAGAATGGCCACCATATGTGATCATAGGGTTCTCACTATCAAGATTTGAAATACTTGATACCGTTTTCACATTTCTACCATCCTAAGGACATATATCATTACATACACGATATAGAAGAATATGCATTTTATTGATAAATAAACATTTATTACAGAGTCAATTTTACAATAATTAATTGGCTCTAGGGCACCTACTCTAACATGCGAGCTTCCCTTTCCTACTGTTCTTAGCTCAAGAGTGTCCATTACTCTTAAAGTTTGAAAATGTGTGACATGTAGAGGTGACTCAATCTCCGTACACATTGCCTCATACGACGACTTAAAAGAGTAAAGAAACGCTTATTTCTCTTCCATAAACCCTAAAAATTCTTAAGAATGTTTTTTTTTTTAGGATATGTGCCCTAAGTTTCTACTCTTAAAGGTGTTTCTTTTCAAACACTACACAGGAATGTTCATCGTCCAAGCCCATCAGACGTTTACACCCATCATTACTGTAAAAACTGAGTTTTTTAACAGAAATAAAAAAGAGAAAAAGAGAAGAAATTTTCGTTACCTTTTGATTGTTGGGAATGGACGTTCTGTTGTAATGACAAGTACGCATCAACTGGGAAGAGGATGAACTGATTTCTTGAGTGTAAAAATGTTGTTTTTCTCTCTAAAAGTGTAAGTTCTGTGAAAAACTTAGAATGGGCTTAGGGTTTTATAGGGAAGAAGGCGACGTTTGGTTTCTTTTATATGCGACGTTTGGGTGGGACGCGTTTCTAGCCATTGATTGTGACCATGTGTCGTTAATCTGGGCAAAAAGTAACCTTCGTGCTTCGTGGAGATCAACCTACGTTTCCCTTCATTGAAATCGCCAAACGACGGCATGGTTATCTCCTCCGCATTAAATGCGCCTTCATCTGCATTTAATGCTTCAAAAGAGAATATCGTTTCAGCATGACTTACATTTAATGCTCATGGTTGACACATATTGGACAGAGACATGTATGTCAGATAAAGCTTATTTTATTGACTAAGACATCTGTCAAGCGCAACAAATAAC